>VZRU01004757.1:57770-74646 GCA_013398155.1 Pedionomus torquatus
TTAGTGAAAAAAAAAAAAAAAAAAACTATTAAAAAAATTAATAATCTATAAGGACACTGTTTGCTGGAATTAGGACAGCCTGGAGTTGGGAACCAGGATGCTCTCACCTGCAGCACCAAGGGGGAGGCACATGGCCTCCTGCACCTGTCCCACAGCACCCACCTTGCACATTTCACAGGGATTGCTGTTCCTCCGCTCCCCAAGCAGGAGCCTCTGCCCAGGTACTATGAAACAGAAACTCAAGACAAACATTAAGCACAGGGTTCCAAGGCAGCCAAGGAGCACTGCCTGGCACTACCTGTTCATTCAGCAGCTCTCAGTGCTTTGTTTATACAGCAACAGTGGCTCCTCAGCCTTTACTGACCCATAGTCTAGTCTGCCCCTTGGACATCAATGCTACTCCTTTGCAGAGCCAGCCAGGACTGAGGTCTATCAATCTGCCACCCAAGCACTAACATACCTTGGATGAAGGGTAACCAGACAGACACCCCCACACTACTGGTCTCACTCCCAAAGCTGATACAACTTCTGGGAAGTTGTTGGGGAAACTATGTCCTTGCATCAGCACAGCTCTAGAGCCAGTGGAAGCAGCGTCTGGGGAAAGGTAAGAATTTCCCACCTCAGCTTTGCTGCTGAGGTCTGTAGTTCACAGAACCACTGACTTAAGCTAGTAGCCTGTACTATGTGCTGGGCCAAGTAGTGCAAGAAGCACAGGCTTCCTCCTTTTAAAACCAGCTCAGTCTTCAATCCACATTAAGATGTGGCAGAAATAGTTAAACTATGTATAAAGATGCTTTAGATCTAAGCTCTCTCTAAATCAGGGCTCTGAGCAGCCTGGTTTCCATGCAGATTAAGAGCCAGAAGGTTGGGCGAGAGTGCTCCACGACAGCCAAAGGCAACACAGGCTTGCTTAGTGAGAGGAAGTAAAATGAAATTGAAGTCAGGAGAGGGGAAAAAGTTGTACAAAGCAGGACAGCAAAAGTCAGCAACTTGTTCTGGCAGTAAATCTTACAGTTCCATGGAATAGCGAGAAAGGCTACTAAGTGCTGCTGTACGCAATCAAGAATCACATGACAATGCTAGGCTAGGAGATACACCCAAAAGTTCAAGGATCCAGATAAATAACCTTCTGCCTCGCACCCTGGCTTTCTCACTAGATCACCCAACACTGTGTAAGCACAGCTGGCCACTCTGCCCCAAAACTCCAGGGAAAACCCTCCCAAAGATCATATTCCCTACTGATACTCACATGTGCAAACCCCGGATAAAGCCACATGCAATGCCTCTACCACTGGGACCAGAAGGAAGAGGTGAAGCATCCTACCAGTGACCTGGGCAGCTGCTTCACTGAAAGCGATACATACTGCCTCCTGTCCCTCAGCCAAGCTCACTGCTCCTGGGTATGCCTCCCTCCTGGTTCTAGTCATAGTTATCCACTGCCCCCAAATGGGTGAGCTACCAGGCAAGCATCCACAAAACAGAAGCAAGAAGAGGACAAGAGTAGAGTCTTTATTGTTTTTCTGCATATTGTTACTTCTCCAGCACAATTATATGACAACAGGCTGGACACATTAGCATAAAGGAAACCAAACATACTGCCCCAGACACCTCTTCCCCATGCTCCTCTTACACACACAGCTGAAAAAGTGGGAGATCTTTCTTCATTACACCTAAAAAAAAGGTGTTTCAGAGCAGGCACATTTAACTCTTTGCTATCAGCTGGGTAGGAAACAATTCTGTCAAGCCACTAGTAGCTAAGTCAATAGTACATCCACTTAGGATATGTGCCACTCTGCTTTGCTTGGGGTTTGATGCTTCTGCAAGCATCATCCTGCATGAGTGCACTCAAGTCAAACTATTTCTCAAAAAAAAATATTCTAGCACAGAATTCCCAGTGACCTCTACTCAGCCTCACAGGGAAAGCATAGCAACTACAGCTTCAATTGCCTTCAAAGGAAGCCTGTTCTTTTTTTTTTTCTAGATATTTTGCAAATAAACTTGCCACGACAAGTAATCCTAAAGCAACTTCCTGTCTCTAGAGACAAGATTCCTTGGAGCGAACAGATTAAATAAAGGTTATTAGAATTAGCATAAAGCAAGCTAGTTTAAAAATCACCGACTTCATGTTTTTACCTGCTCCATGCAGCAGCACAAAGAGATCAGCTACAAGAGCTTACAGGACAGCAAAATTAATGTGCAGAACCCACCAAACTGCAAGACAAAGATTTAAAACGTCTTTCAAAAGCACAGTAATTTCACGTGCATTTAATCTATTTTCAAGTGAGTTTCTCAAAGGGAATTCACCCAATCCCTTTATTATTGTACTCTCAAGATGAGATTTGTTTTCCCCATTTTGTCAGTCTGACACGCTACTTAGTCTTTTGAGAGTTAGCAGCTACCCTCACCAAAGCTCTCCTCTTTTTGTCTTTGCAGTCTAAGACTTTGCTGCAAAACAACAGTCTAAATCCATTCGCTCCATCTTTCAGTGTTACCAATTCCCTTTTCCTCCGAGGCCAAACGTTTTAAATAAAAACACTACAGAGACAAGCGTTAGTTTCTACGCATGTTACATATGAGTGGATGGAAGCAGGCTGACATCAGGATCAAAAACTTGCTCAACAATTATCTAGCATTTCTTGAACCGACAATAGGAAATGCCTGTAAAGTAACAGCACTGGAGCAACAGCTTAAACGAGACTGAGCAACCACTTAATTTAAGGTATGCTTTACAAATAAGAAAGCCTGTGTCTTGCAGAAAGGTCTATACAGATCGGCAACCGCCTCAAACACACAAGTTAACTGAGCTTCTCATTCTTACCCACAAGAAAAAAAAGAAAAAAAACCCACCATATTACGCAGTTTCCAGAAAGGGTCTTAAAAGATTTGCTTCAGCTACTTTGTATCCTTTGATCAGAATATACTCGAGATGGCAGAGTCTCACCGGTCCTTCCTGATAAATCACCAACATCTTTGTGCTATTGAATACTATGATTGGTCAGCAGATGTTATCTGGGCAAAGGAAACGAAGGGGACAAAGCAACTAATCATAGGCATGTTTAGGACAATTACTTCTTGAAGTTGGGAGTGTTAAGAGGTAAAAAGGTGTGAATTCAACCTCGAATAGGTTAAGCGGTCGGGAAGTCTGGAAGCTCTGACTTCTCAACCAATGAGAGGGGAGACAGGGACATAAGCGGCCGGGATAAAACATGTATAAAAACCTAAAAATGTAAAGACAATTTATGCATCTAGCCTGGAGATGCATCCGATACAGCACTGTTTCGAAAATTTCTAATAAACCCCTTTTATAGTTCGTTTTAACCTTTGCCTCGATGACTTCGTCCTCTCTTACATTTTACAAGTGAGCTGGCGTTTCCCACAGGTCCCTGCACAGGAACCGACAAAGACATTTCTTTCGCTAACCTCGCTTTTTTTCACTAAACGCACAGAGATACAACTGCTAAAAAAACCCCAAACAGATGTCATGTGTAGCTCCACCTATGAAGTTCAGGGAAAGATTGTCTTACGAATGTCACATACAGTGGTAGTATCCTGAGGAGCGGGTGGTCTGTTATTTGCAACTGTCTGGGATTTCGTCAGCATCTTTTAAAAGGCTGCTTACAAACTTCATTTTGTGAAAAGGCTTTTCACAAAAAAGATCCACCTGCTTTTACACGCATTCGAGCTCACCTAAAACTGCTTTTCTGGGTCAGCTGAACACGACATTTAACAGATGTAAGAAACAGTTGGCTCTAAATAAAAAACTGCCTTCCTTGTGTGCCTTTGCACTTCAGGATCCACTCCATGAAGCAGTCGCTTCACTTGCAGAGGGAAGTAGGGGGAGGACAAAGAAAAGACTGGATCGTGGAAAATAATAGCTCCATTAAGGCTCCACAGGATGCTGTAACGCACATTTTTGAGGAAACCACTGTCCTTACAGCACACTACAGAGGACAACAGCTATCAGAAGTCCTTTCTCCAACAGCCACATCCCCTTCCCTGGCCTCTAGCAGCCCTAGTCTTGCAGGCTCCACCTTCCTCTCTAGCACCGACACCCCCCACCCCACCCCCCCCAATGTGACTTGGATGTGCCTGAGTATAGCTGCCGGGAATCACTGCAAAGGTTGCTTCACACCACCCATCCAAATGGAAAGAAATCCCAGTGAAATGCTATTACCGGCCCTTTTGAAAGGTGGGACCAACTGCTGGTGAGCACAGAGCCCAACAAATTACTTCTGAGAGACCACGGTCAGGTTTTATTCTCTCCGCCAAGCACAGCCATGTTTTATTTACATCCATGGTCTTCCCTAGTTCTTTGCAAAAATCCCCAAATCTGAAGCTAATTATATTTAGGCTATACTTGCTATGAAACCGATGTAATACAGCAGGAGTTTCAGCTCTTTGAAGAAGTATTTCCACTCAGAAATCTTTATTTCTGAACAAAGAAAGCTGTTGGCTTTTGTCATTAGACCAAGGGCAAGTTTCAATCTCAGAACTCTCCACCACACGACACAAAGTTACTCAAGAGGCAAAGGCTCTCAGGAGGCAGACCTCTGCAGAATTATCAGGTACAACACGCTCAACACCATCATCGTCAAGGAAGCACTAAACTATTCCTTGCAAGCAATGCAAGTACTTCCACCTGCAAGGAAACAAGCAGAGCAGGTGATGGTCTGCAGCGTCAGCAGTTGCAACATGCCCAACCTGAAATTGGTGCTTGCTTTCTTTTGTGGGGAATTAAGCTTGACCATCAGACTTCCTAACTGCACAGAGGAGTCCTGGTCCTGTGACATGACCGAAACTATAACAAAAGAAAGACGCACAATGTGCAGTGAGACTCAGACTTCACAGAAGCCCCAAAAAAGCTGAGGAAAAGACTGGAACAGCAGANTGATGAGAATAAAGAAATGCAGAAAGAGAAAAGAACCAGCTTTGTGATAATTTCCAGAGCACGGTAATGCTTGATGCCCATTGCACATTCCTGAGAGCAGGCTATAGAGATCATCTATAAATGAATCATCAATGGATGATGATATGCAGAGGGATCCCAGTTCACCCAGGCCTACACATGAAATGCAAAGGGTTTGAGAATGGTGAATTAAGATCTGTATTAGTGACATGACCGAAATTATAACAAAAGAAAGACACACAATGTGCAATGAGACTCAGACTTCACAGAAGCCCAAAAAAAGCTGAGGAAAAGACTGGAACAGCAGACATGCATGTTACTGCCTCAGTATCATCACTATTAGGAAGGTCTGGTTCATGGAATTCACCAATCTTAGAAGCTGGAATTATTATTTATTTTTTTTTACTAAGATTAAACCAAAGTCTGCAAACACCTTTATTTCAAGGGGCAAACAGGAATCCTCTGCTTTTTTAGACAAGAAATGCTTAAGTCTCCATTTCCTAGATGGAATTTTTTTTTTGCCACTATTATACGACAGGAAAAAGCATGAGGGGAAAAAGAGTATCAGGGGAACAAACTAATATTGAAGAACTTCAGAGAAGTGATTAACAAAAAATCAAAGCTTCTTTTTAAAACCACACCTGAATCTCAGGCTGCTTTCTAAAGGTGTCTTGCATAAGAAATTGTTTACCAACAATCAAACCTAAGCTCCAGAAGCCTTCTGGAATGGTTTAAGCTTACCATCATCTGGGTAATACAATTATGTTTACTTGAGAAATGTCAGGCCTATCCCTAGCAACACCTGGCTTACTCTCCTCACCTGCAAGTACTCAGCAGACTTTATGTAAGCCTGTTATTCACTAGAATCAAGCTGGAGAAGACTAGTCTTTAAATAGCATAAACGTGGGCAACAAAGGCTGCAGCTACCACAGGTCTATCTGGTCTGTTTTCTTATATTTGAATGCTGAGGCACATTTTCCGAAATAAATGACAGCCACATGCTTCCTTACAGCAGGTTCTCCTGTGCCTTACATGGAAAACACTTCCTGTAAAACACACAGGAAGCAAAGGTTAGATCAGATTTTAGTTGTGGGACAAAAAGCTCACTGATCTCATGCCATTTCTTCCTCCGCTGCATGCACCTCCCTCACCCTAAGAAAGCCTCTTGGCTGAAACGTCATTTCTTATCCCCTTCTCTTTAGCACATGCTTTTCAACATCCTTTTTTTATACATTACAGCTAGTTGTTGTGACTCACTGCGGAAGCCATTGCAAGGGAAGAGATGCAGGCAGGAAGCCTGGGGCACATGCCAAAGGATAAACTTTTGCTTCTGACAGGTACGCAACTAGGCAAAAAAAAGCCCTTCACAATCACTTCTTGCCTCATTAGCATTTGCAGGGCAATGGGAGGCAGAAATCAGAGCCTAGGAATCAGACCACACTGTGTTAGGTGCTGCATAAACACAGGGCAAGAGAGATCACTGCTACACAGTTATCAACAGCTACCATCACAGACAGAAATCACCTCTTTAATCTGAACCACAAATGGTTCCCTGTGATCACACTCTCACAGCAGGTTCTTGCTATGTAACACCCAGAGAAATCCAGAGCTGTTTAGTCTACTGCAAACACGCAACGAAATCTGCACCACACCTCTTCTTAATGCTTTCTTTGTTCATTACAGTGGATTCAGAAGATTGAAAAGGAAATTAAAAGGTCACTCAGATACACGAGCTATTTCTGTCCCAGAACATGTCAATAATTTGGCTCAGAAGCAAAAATCAAAGAGGAAAACCACTAGGTTACAGGCTTCTCATATTCTTATCAGTAAATATTTAACTGCCTTTTCATTTTTGTAGCTGCAGCCACTGACATGAGCTTAACACTTACTTATTTATAAAACCAGATTTATGAAAGTGGTAAGGACTAAGACTTTCCTTGCCAATGGCTCTCGCTCTCCAGTTTCCAGCTTTTCCCCCTCCCTTTCAAGTCTTAACCCAGCCTCACCTCCACCTTCATTTCTCTTTCATTCCTTCTTAAGATTACTGCCACACCTCCTTACCCTCTCTGCACACACACTCCAGTTGACAATTTGCACGCAAGAGTGAGCCTTCCCTCTCCCACAGTTCCTTGTGCTATTTCCTCAGCTGAACTCATTAATGATGTCTCCAGGACTTCTCATGACTGCAAAAAATCGCCCCTGGGCATACAGGAATGAGTTTGTAAGGTTTTGAGGGCAGTTACTTTGTGCATTTTGCGACGGTCCTGTGCGGCTGCAGCACTAGCAATCTACTGAGGCTTGTGTGGGCACACCAGTCCTTCCACAAGGGCTGAGCCGTGCTCTCAGGTTTTGGGGCTTGCTGCAGAGATAAGCCACACACTGGTAATGCAGACTGCTTTCCTTCACACAAAGGGTAATTGCCACCCTACAGATACCTGCATCAGCCTTCCCTGAACAATCACAACCGAGAACATAGGAATCCCCCGCTCCAGGGAAAAAGCAGCAACTGGCTCCTCTCCCACGCCACAAGTGCTTTCAGAAAGCGTGCAGGTTTTGTGGTGGGGCTTTGGTTTGGCTTTTTTGGGGGGATGGGAGTGGGGGTGGGGTTTTTTAACTGTTCCCCAATTTAGTCATGCCTCCTTAAGAGTCAGAACCTATGCAGAAACATACACCTTCTCCTTGGCTGGGATCACCAGCTGCTGCTGAACATATCTTTCAAAGCTTGATACTAAGCCAAAGCATGTCTGCAGCGTGGACAACAGGGTGCTGCAATGGCAGTAGTGAGAACACAGGTTCTCTGCATAACATCTGCAGTCATCATGAACACTGATCTTTTCCATCAGAGTTTAAGGGTTTTGATTGTTTGGAGTTCTTTTTTTTTTATTTATTCAAAGGGTGTACATTCTTCAGCACCTTGAAGAATGTGGTAACTTTTGTAATACAAACAAGAACATTAAGAAGAGATCTCTTTCTGTTCTTCTATCTGGTCTTTCCTTGCATTTCACCACCCTCTGTGCAGCCGTTCCTCTTCTGATTAAGGACAAAGACGAAATCTCTGCCTCCTTCTAACTCGTCCCAGTGGGATTCTCAGGGAACCCGAGCCTACTCCCAAACATAGCTATCAGCAGGTTTCACTCCTCTGGTTTTGCCTTCTAGTAAAAGCAGTGTTAAAATTTTAGAGGAATCCGTCATAACTGAGTAATTCTACCATTAATCCAAACATCCTAAAATACACCCTTCCTCCCTCAAACAGTCTTCCAGGTTTCAGCCTCCTCCACAGGCAAATGCTTAAAACAGCATGCCCCTTTGACTGGCTCTGCCAAGGGAACACATTAAGTTTGGAACTACCTGCAACTTACAGTATTTTGCAGTTAAAGGTACCTGCAAGACCACCTTGTGTCACTGAATGTAACAACTACAAGCCCTCACTTGCTAAGCAGCATGGTGACTTACAGCTCAAGAGCAAGAGCACCCAGACACAAGTCTTCCAGAAAGGACTGGTGGTCTCTGAGCACAGACAGGAAGGGCAGTTCTGTACTGCATCTTTCTTTAGTGCATGGTCTGAAGCAAACCTCTCGAGGCCATGAGATAAACACCTCTGCTTCCTTCACCAGAAGGGCAGAAAGAATCCCTCTGCTAGATGCTCATGCTTTCCCCAAAGGGGAATCAACCTATGTCACTGCCACAAGCCTTCCAAAGTAAAGCAAGAGACAACATGCCAACAGACTGGCACAAGATGTGTGCTAGTGCCTCTTCTCCGTATCACATTAAATAGTGAGCACAAACACACCCCCCACGTCAAACTGTTCCATAGTCATTTATACATGGAGAAAACTGCTATCTGCATTCTCTCAAAAATGAAAGACAAAACTAATATTTTGTTAAGGTTTCACCCTTAAGCAATCCCATCACTGTATACCTCACTGAACAATGGAGAAGGTCTTTTGTTAAGCCATAGCAGTTTCCTTGATATTAACAGCAAATCTTCTTCTTCCCCATTCCAGAAATCTTTTAAATATATATATATATTTCTATATCTGTGACCATGTTCTTCTTTGACACCCTTCTTAATACATAAATCAGTACTGACACATGCATATCTTTACACAGAAGATTAGCAGGCAGGGTCCCTGGAAAGGGGAAAGAAAGATTTTTTTGACGCCTAGATTAACAGGCAAAGGGGAAGGAGGTATCTACCTATTCCCAGACCAGAAGCCCACAGAAGAGCTCCATTCATACCCTGCCTGTCCGGCTGTGCGTGCGATAGAGAACGTGTAGGTCAGTGTGGCAGCACAGGCTCAGCTGGCCTCTGACACTGCCTTAACACAACAGATCTCCAGTGGCAAAGCAATGTGCCCCTTCCAATGAGGAGATGGCGTAAGATTTATGAAAAGTGGGCAAGCAGCAAGGACCAGCTTCCCTTAGTGTTGTATGAAGTGTTTCATACCCCATACAAATAAAGACACCACAGAGAACAACTGTTTATGGGTCCAACCCTTTAATTCCTAACTGGGCAGTGCCGTGGTCTATCTGGCACTCACAGACATTTGCCTGCTGCAGCCCACCACCACAAGCCTGCTCTCCCTTACTAAACCAGAACAGCAACTCATGAGTACACAGGAGGACAAACAACTATACTGGCAAGGAGAATATAGACAACAGCTACTTATGTGCAAAAATATCCCCATTCTCTCACTGAAACAAAAATGCTCTGGAATACAGGGATGCAGATTTGCAAAGAAATTGCATTCCCCAGCAAAACCAAATCAAACTACCACAAAGAAAGACGTACCACAACATTCTGCTTTATGTTGAAGAATAAAGTGCAGAGGCCATAATTAACAGCAAAACAGAAGTAGAAACTATTCAGATGCGTTTACTGAGCCAGAAGGCAGGGTTCATTCACCACCTACACACACACACGCATCGGATCCACAACCCAAGCAACATTTTATGCAGCACCCACCTTATTTGTCAATGCACATTTAGAAATTCAGGGCGATAACCTGGTACACTGGAGCTGAACACTCTACAGCCCATTGCAGACAGGGTAGAAAGAAAACAAAGAGAATTTGCGTAACAAAGCAAAACAGCAAGAGAGGAACATCTGCTACTTTTTTTTTTCTTTTTTCATCAGGAATACCATAAGGTCAGTAACTGAGGCATGGAGAATGAGTTCATTCATATTTAAAAGAAAAAGTAATAGGTGACTCCTTCCAAGAAAAGAGAAAAAATGCCTGTTCCCCTTCCACTGTTCCAGCCCCATCATCCCCAGTCCAGATATGGATTTCTGAAGAACCAGTGTTTTGGCCTGGATGGTCAAGCTCAGAGCACTTTTATGACAGGATGCCAAAATGAGGAGGATGAGAATGGTCCTATAGGGATTTTGCTTAGCACTAACACAAGCCTGGTTATCCACAGCTCAGTCAGAGCTGCAATACTGAGAGACCAGTTTTGTCCCCAGCAGTTCACAGTAACACTCCGGAGCTGTGAAGCATTTGGCAGCAGTAAGTATGGTTAGGACAGTAAATCTCAACAACTATCCTGAAGCCATCTTCAGTTACTGAAAGCACTGCCCAGAACCACAACCAACACAGTTGGTTCACAACACCCAAGAACACATCTTTCTTCAAAAAACGTGAGGCCAGCCACGTGGCAGCAATGCTTTCTAATATCTTGCATAACACATGGACAGTAGCTGAGAAAGTTTCTCCTTCAGCAGTGCTATCCCACATACAGGTCTGCCATGCAGCAAAGCTATAATACTGGATGCAGAATTCAAGAGGAACAATCATAATCCTCATCATCTCTTAAAAATCAGACCAATAAGGTCTTTTTCTGTTTGAGCACCTGTTGGTGGGTATCATTTAGTTGCAAAAGTCTTGTGCAAGGAGATAAGATCCTTGGTCCTAGCAGAGTCTCTCAACAGCTGTCAAGATACCGCACACAAGTTAATTCACCTATTGTAAGATTCCCTCAGTCCCAAATGGTCTTGCCATAATTGCTGATTCTTCATTCTTCCCAAACCTGAATCCCCAACTTGCTCTCTGTAATTCAAGTATTCACTTTGTTGATTGAGTTTTAGTTGCAAGAGGCGAATGGCAAAAAGGATTAGAAGGATTTTGCAGCAAAGCTGAGCAGCCTAAGCCACAAAGAGAATATAGTATAAAAGCCTGCTCTGACAATCAAGTGCCAGGAGTAAATCAAATGGAAAATGACAGGCCAGATTAACTAGTGCCAGCATTACTCCCCAGATCCATCCAGGTCACAACATGTCCCGGTCTCCCTGCTCCATCCCTTTAAAACACTCCAGGTAGATTATTGCCCTGACCCACACATCTCACTTTGGATGCACCCTCTGCCCATGGAAGTTAATCCAGGCAAGAAATCCAGAGACGAATGCTCCTACATAAAGAGCAATCCACAAGAGTCTCCAGCAGAGCCAGGAAGTCAAAAAGGCTGTCTCCCAGGTACCTGTTATCCAGCTCTCATGTGGACTTCAAATCTGCTGCTGAGACAACAGGGCTTTTCAGCCTCCTCACACACAGAAATGAGGCACAGAAGAGACACAGACAGCAACTTAACAGTCACACAGCTAGAAAGTACCAAAGGGAGAAAGAGATGCACTATCTGAATTTTAGCTATTACCAAGCTAAGTAGTTACTGAGAGAGGTGGCTAGAAGCCTCATAGTAAGACCAGGAACTTCACCTTCATGCCTATAAAAGCCAGCTTTTGATGATAAGTATCATTTTCTTCCACATTTTGCCTTCCTTACGTATTTAATTTGCTGGTGATCCTACTGATGAAAAGGATACGTTTTGCACCAGAGAACAGCAGAAACTGTGCTCGTGTCGGTAGCAACCTCCTATGGCAGCTGAAAGCAAGCTTCTGACTTTAAAGCCTTCCATAACTCAGGCTTCTGTCTATGGCTTATGTTATTCTTATGTAAGGTCTTCCATGCCACCAGCAGTTACTCCTAATCAATTTCTATCAAGATCTATAGTCTTCATTTCTTCCATGTGAGGAGGAAGACCTACTGCCAACAAAAGCATCACAGAATTAAATGCATTTCGGATATGGGGGACAATCAATATTCTTGGAAATAAGAAAGGTTGTAGCACAGTTTTAAGGAAGTCAAAGGCTACTGGGAGAAATTCAATACGGACTTCCACAGCTAACATTTCTAGGCTCTTTTTTTATCTAGTATCATTAACTGCTTGTGGCTAAGTGCAATGAAAACAGCTACCTTGCTACTGTTTACAGAAAAGGCAGATTTTGTGAAGACAAAATCCTTCCCCCCCGCCCCCCGTGTGGAACGTGAGACAGACTATCCTTCTAGGATCACCCGAATCCAGAGCTGGACACAGTGTTGCCTTCACATTCTTGGGCATGAAGCAGTGTAAGCCTGAGGAGAAAAGGTCAGAGCAGAGCAGTAGCTTTGTGAGTGACCTCAGTATAAGCACACAGGACTGCAGGAAGTACCAGTGGCCAAAACAACCCTGGATATGGCACCTGTCCTCTGCCAAGGGCAAGGGAGCCAGAGGGGAAAGGTTGGTATTTCACAAGGCAGACAAAAAAAATAGTCTTTCACATTGTCTTCCCCCAAGTCTGCCTTCTCAGCTCTGTTGCTCCAACACATAACTTCATTAGCAAGGAGAGCCACAATTACTTCTGGCTTATAAGCAGTTAAGCTTTGCCTCAAAAGTCTCACTTTGATCCTCATATTTGTCATCTATCCAGTAATTTAAGGCTTTTTTTTTTCTTCCTCTGTAAATTAGAAGGATCTTCAGGTATTAAGAGATGCCCCCAAGCTGCTCTTCTATGATTTGAACTTTAGATACATGATAGCTCAGTTGCTCATTACCTCATGCAGCACAGAGTAGAAAAAGAGAAGCATAGCAAGTCTTCAACCCTAGGAGGAACAGATTTATTCTGTGGGATATCAAAATGACCATACTTATGGCAATGGTCTGAAAAGAAAAAATAATATTTCACCAGACTATTTCATAATCTTACATGAACAGACAGAGACATTTTTCAGACAAAGGTAGAATTTCCCAGTTGATCAAGTCTCTTTAAGTAGTCACTGCTCATCAGGCATTCAGAAACCCCAGAGCAACAGAACTTTTGTTTTCTCAACAGCAAGTATTTGAGCACTTCTGCCCACTGAAGCATGGCAAGGAAGTGCTTCCGTTTAATACAAAAGGAGATAAGGACTAGCTCAGTGCTACTGTGGGGAGAGATCCCCAAAATCACCTTTCTCTAGAACAAAGACAATCACACCCCCAAACTTCAGCATCTGGTATTTCAAGTAAAAAAAAAAAAAAAAAAAAAAAAAAAAAAAAAAAAAAAAAAAAAAAAAAAAAACCAGGACAAGGTATCTTGGGGTTTTGTTCAACAGAAATTCATACAAATCTTCCTCTGTGGTACAGTTATCACTGCACATTTGCATTCTAGATTTATCAAGTGGTTTATTCAATGTCCACTCCAGCAAAACGTGCACCTCCACAGCTTGCAATACCACCAAATGCAGAGCAAGCCACTCCAGAGGCAACCACTGGCTCAGTAGCAGCAGCAGAACCCCCCCTCTGCTGTTTTCTACCTTGATGTTTTCCACCCAAGCACAGCATTTCTGCATTAAGACTTTGTTTGTCTTTCCAGGCCAGGTAACAGCCCTGCATTCCCAAATTTGGAACTTAACCCGAGACCAAATGACTAAACAAATAAAGACTTCTGTGTCCAGCTACAGCAATGCCATAGCTTGCCACCCTGCACCATGCAGGGCTCTAATCCTCCCCATAGCTGCCCGTGCCTCACACACTTACAAGGTCACCACCTTCTCATGGGCCAGGTATGGCTGGCACAACCTCACACCAGTAGCTGAAATCTTGGCAACCTTACAATGAGAAAACCACTACAGTCACACAGCACAGCACAAGGCAAGCAGCAGCCACACATTACATGGTATTACAATGGAAATAGCCATTATTGTGGAAGTAAATCCACAAATCATATTTGCTCGAGTTTTTGCTACTGTACTGTAGCTGCTTTTATCCCGCAAGGCATCAGAGAAGCTCACCCTGCGTTAAAGAGAGTAAACTAAAACATACAGCCAAGTTACCCACGTGCAAGTCTTACTCCAGCAATGTCTTCTCCACAAAAATATCAAAGAAAAAACAATGGGGTTTAAGATTTTAATCTCAATACAAAGTGAACTGGATTGAATTTACTTCAAATTTATTTTGCCAAACACAGACAAAAAGCAAAAAACCTATGGCCAAATAATAACATCCCTACCCCCCCCCAGGGTCTACCATAGACAGCATGAAAGACCACAGCAGCGTTTGAAAACATCACATTTGCAAGCATGGAAATATTTTTCCTATTCTAAAACATGCATGTCCTGGAATACATGCTTTCATCAGTGTGAAGGAGGGTGGGAAGAGAGGGAGAGCGGTCTTCACAGCTGGGCAGGCAAATGCATTTTTACTTTATGCCAGATGAACTCAGTGCAAGGTATCTTCCTTCCCTCTGTGCTAAACAAAAGTGACAACTTCTCAAAAGGACACCTACAAGCTCTTCTTCCTGGACCCAGATTCTCCAAAGGTAGAGATAATAATAGAGGGTGTCAAAGTCCAGACTCCAGCAGCCATCTGAGCATCACTTAAATGTGGATTTCAACAGAGAAACCTTTGTAACCCTGTTCCAAGCCTCCTGTTTCTGTGGTCAGTAGTGGTGATTTCATTAGTTGGGAACCACACTCAGCATGTCCCTTGAGGGAAGGTCCCATGAGGGACACTAACTATAGCTCAAACCATTATGTAAAACATCCAGACCCACCCTTGTATCCAGATCTACGCAACTCAGGTGTCTGCCTTGAACAGGAAGTTGGGTCTGTACCAGCTACAGAGGTCAGCTTTTTTCGCTCTGACTTTTCACAACCTCTTTCTCACCAGGAAGCTAAGCAACACCATCTCCTTGGAACGATGTTCCGGACACGAGGAGACTGGTAGATTGTCAAGAGGCTTGTCTTCCCAGAAGTATGCAGATCATCACCTTTCTAGGAGTAGCTTCACATAAAAGAAACCGTTCAGTTTTAATTAATTCTATTTTCCTGTATTTTTGTTTTTCCTACCTTCCTCCATTGCATGCTACTGTCCTTTAGCTGAGATTTGCGTCCCCACCTGAGAGCACTGCCTACCACACTGTAGAATACATCTTGATTACAGGCAGATACAGAGCTGAGAAAACTGATCTACCCTCAATAATTAACACACATATTGGTGTGCAAGATTTCTCATGTGATCAAAACAAGTTTATCTAGCTCACCGCTCTATTTCCTGCAGATGCTAGAGGCTTCGATATGAGGGAAGCACGTAGAAAAAGCCCAGGCAACACCACCACAACATTCACAGCACTATACAAAGCTTGCATTAATACTGCCTACACTATTCACCTTTCTTAACCTCCCCCATTTTTCCCTTAGAGGCAATCTAATCGAGCCTCTGCCTCCAGAGCTGTCAGTCTCTGTTTTCACAGGCAGTCTACGTCAAATACTTTTCTCAGCATCCAACTCCTGAGTAGCAGGCAGTGTAACGCTCACCAAGGGATTCCACATACTGTGCTTGCAATATTCTTACTTTCCTTCTCCAAAAAGAGAGAGGATCTCCACAGTAGTCTTTCAAATATCAGGTACAGAGGGTGTAACAGCAACAACCCTCACAGTGCAAGTCTGAAATAACTACTGAATACACGGCCTCATCCCAGTATAACTAATGAATTGAGCTAGCTACAAAAAGCCTGTTCAAAATATCTTATTGCCTCCTCCTTAACCTCACCCACCTCTAAAAATTGGCTTCAACTTGAAAAACAGTCTGCCTTGTACACTTACAGCAAATTCTACAAGTCATCACATACAACATTTTTGGCTCCATAGCCAAAAATGAGACAGAGAAGACCTCAAAGACAAGATAAGATAATCACAAAGTCTAAAGGAAAAAAAAAATCTTAATAGAACTTACTGATTTTACATTTAGTATTTATCTTCATGGCTTGGAAGACAAAAAACCTCCACCCTTCTACACTTTTTACTGTATCCATCCTTAAAATACACCACATGAATCAAACTGAGCACACAGCATGAGGTGCTGAAAGGGAAGAAAGTGTTGCCTTGAACTTGTCCGAACAGCTGGGCATTGTCTAGCTGCATCTTCACAGAATTTAGGATATGCATATACCCTTGTTAAGACACAGTACTGTATTATCTCAGCTGAATACCATCTCTCAACAGTTCAAAGTTCTACTCTGAGTAGAAAGAGGATGCAAAATTCCCTTATGTACTGGGAGCCCATTAAACAGTTGGCATTAAAAAAAAAAAAAAAATCAATGTACACTTGAGAACTTGAGACAGGAATCAGTAATGCAGCAATTAAATGCAAAATGCAGGAGACTACAAAATACTAGCTTGCTTTAGCAAATACGGTTGCTTGCAACCAAGTACATAAGAGAAAAAAAAAATTTATTACATATCTCAAATTCAGTAAGGTTTGTCTGGAACAAACCTTGGAGAGGCTGCAACAGATGCATTCTTATCTAAGAATCGTATTTATGACTTGAGTCCTCCTCTTTAGTCAGCACTGACTATCACACTAGTACACCATTTGAAATAGTAGAAAAGACCGGGCACAGGTATACAGATCAACCATGGCAATAGAGACATATTTAAAAAGAGCAACTAGGCCTATTTTCTCAGCCTTGTTGCCAGAGGTCAGAAGCATATTAGTGCCAACTGTTAACATTTAAGCAGCTCAAATGCTTTAACTCCTTCCAACTTCACTGTTCAGGCCCCTTCCAAAGCCTTTTAAGTACAATACAGATTTTCTTGATCTTCTTTCCCACCTCCCTGTGCTGCTTTGTATTTTATGCAGGACAGCCTGGTTTCAGTTAAAAAAAAAAAAAAAAAAAAAAAA
>VZRU01004758.1:0-46980 GCA_013398155.1 Pedionomus torquatus
TATAAAGATGCCATAATTCTGTTAGTAAAACATTTATTTAGGGAGTGATAGACCAATCACTAATTAGTCAGCTCCAGAGCTATGATGCTTAGTATTCTTTAAAAAAAAACAAAAACAAAAACAAAAAAACAAACACACACAACAAAAAAACAAACCTGTAACTGTCCCCTCTTGCCAGTAAAACCCATTTTTTTTTATTACTTTTTTTTTTTTTTAATTGCTCTGCAAGCAAAAGCTGCTGAAAGCTTCCAGAGCATGCGAGACTGGTCCCTTGCTGCCTAGAATGTGATTATTTCACACCCCTGAACACTCAAGATTTCTCT
This sequence comes from Pedionomus torquatus, assembly GCA_013398155.1. NCBI lineage: Eukaryota > Metazoa > Chordata > Aves > Charadriiformes > Pedionomidae > Pedionomus > Pedionomus torquatus. Next base: position 324 of record VZRU01004758.1, read on the forward strand.
CCAAACTGTGTACTAAGAGAAAATGTCAGAGTTTCTTAATAGTTTTGGAGACATGATACGAAAAGACATAAGCAGGTTTTCACACTGCAATAAGAAAACCGGAGGGACTCGCCAAGCTCAGATGACTGAAGACAAGTGACAGGACCTCACTTTAAAAAAACAGAAGTCTGAACACAAACTCTGAGCTCTGTATTTCACTTTTTAGGAGGAAAAGAAAGAAAAAAAAAAAAAAAAAGAAGGTGTCTAGCATTTTGGTCCTGCAAGCCTGCTGGTGTTGCCTTTTATTTTATAATAATGCTAAAATTTTACATGGTAGGGGATTAGCTTTTAGGGAGGCAAATAAATCAGAGGTAATAATTGAGAACTACATGTAACGCATGCAGGGTACCACTGCCTCCTTGTTTGGATTCTTTTCTGGTGTGATTCATTTCGTTTTGATGACTCCTTTCATTTCAATATGTTGCATATCTATGGATAGCTTTACTAGGAGAAAGCAAATGAAATAATTAGTATCATTAAGGAGGAAAAAGTGAGTGTGTGTTGGGGGAGAGGGCTGCGATCCTGATATTTCTGCCTTTGGTTAAGATGCTATTTACCCTGCTGCTTGCTGGTTTCCATCTTTATCTGATCACTGCTTGAAACACCTAATTGCTGTATTTATTACAGTTTTCACTAACTTGCCATAATTTTACAGAAACTTTCATTTGGCATTGAAGATTAGCTAACTAGGATTTTCTGAGCATTCTGCTGTTTACACTGCTGCTAATAAGTATTTAATGGTCTGTGATTTTAAAGTCATAACTATGCAAATTCCGACCAGGTCCCTGAAGGACCACGGTTAATTAAAGGCAAAAAGAAAGCAGAAGACTGGCAAAATGGTTCCCCATCTTCTGAGATTAAGGCCAACTGGTGTGTTTCAGGCTAAGCGGCATCTTCCTGGTGTGGAAGAACACCAAGCGGTACCAATTTTGTTTTCTGAGAACAGGCCAGTATTTGGGGCAGGGGGCTTGTACCTCTCATCCTTCAGAGAGATGCCATCCCCCTTTTCTGGGCTGAAATGCAGGGGGATAAATTTGGGGCTGTAAGTATAAACTGGTGACTTCCTAGTAAGGAGAGGGCTAGTGTTCAGAGGTACATCCACTGATGATGCACAACACAGACAAGAATAGGTCTGAAAAGAGCTTGGATGGATGAACTCAGGAAGCAGCATTGCCATGGAATCAGAGTTTGAAGAGACCTCTAGAAATCACCTAGTCCAACTCCCCTGCTAAAGCAGGATTGCCTAGAGCACATCACTCAGGACTGCATCCAGGCGAGTCTTGAGGGTCACCAGAGAAGGGGACTCCACAACCTCCCTGGGCAGCCAGTGCTGTCACTCTCAACCTAAAGAAGTTTTTCCTCACATTCAAAGGGAACTTCTTATGTTCCAGCTTGTGCCTGCTGCCCCTCATCCTGTCACTGGGAACCAGTGAAAAGAGTCCGGCTCAAGACATCGCCGCTCAAGACATCCTTCAGGTACTTATAAGCATTAATAAAGCCTTACCTCAGCCTTCTCTTCTCCAGGCTAACAAGTTCCAGCTGTCTCAGCTTTTCCTCATACGGGAGATGCTCCAATCCCTCCATCATCTTTGTTGCCCTATGATGGGCTCTCTCCAGTAGTTCCCTGTCTCTCTTGAACTGGGGAGCCCAGAACTGGATGCAGTATTTCAGTTGTGGCTTTACCAGTGCAGAGCAGAGGGGGAGAATGATCCCCACCACAAGTTTATGGCAGAAAAGAAACAATAGCTAAGGAATTAGGGGAAGCAGAAATCAAGGACAGTAGAGAACTACCAGTGAGAAAAGGCACAAAATACTAATAGTAGTAATAATCTCAGTTAATAGAGAGTAATACTTTCCAGGCTCCCAGGGTGGAAGCTGCCTAAAACATTCCTGAAGCAGCAGCTAGCCAAAAGGCTCAGGGAGTGCGAAGAAATGTTCTGCTCAATCTATGGGGCTATCAGGCATGCCCAGAAAGGGATCTCCAGCTGCACAAAGATGCCAGAAAATCCTCTCCAAAGGTTGCAATAGCTTCTCAGAAAGGAAAGAATGCTTTGGAAAATAAAGTAAGATATCAGGACAACTGTGTTGCCATGCTGTAAGTGAAACGAGATAAAAAGACAAACGTAGGAAGGTTTTCAAAGTTTTAGGACTATATTTACCTATGATGATGTGTTCTGAAGTAAACTGTTTTTCTTACCATGATATGCCACAGATTATGGACAATTTCTGAGGAAGATAGACAAGAAATATTCAGTTGAGCTCATTGGTGACCCATCCTGGCAAACAGTCAAAAGAAATGATGGAGGAATCTGGCAATGAACTGCTAGTTTGGCCAGCCACATAGGACAGGAGACTTGCAGAACACTGGTCTACCCTTGGAGAAGCAGAAACATTAACCAGCATTTCATTAGAACAAGAATTAGCTTTTAGGGAAACAAGAGATCAGTCAGAAGATTGTTAAATGAAAAAAATCAGAGGGGAAAATGATGAAATTAGGAAAAAAAAGTTAATTCTTACACAGCCTCGATGTCAAGAACAAAACTAATCAACACACTAAAGGATGTAAAGAGGAGGAAAATGGTATCATCTATACAATAGTGCCAGGAGCCTGAGTAATAAAAAGAAAAGGAATTGTTCATTTTATGAGCATAAACAGTCTAAATGGCATTAAGAAAGCCTGGTGGGAAGTATCTGCATGAAAGGAATATTAAAGTCAATGATTTTAACCTGGCCAAGGAGACTCAAGTGGACAGAAAGGGAAGGGGAGTAGCACACCGTCAAAAATAGCATTTTCTAGCATGGAATCAGTGACAATTTGGAAATGAATACTTACAGATTAATTTTCTGCCATATAAAGTAGGGAATTTCTGAATTTCTCCTGGGTAGAGGAATGAGTTAATTAGAGCCTCATGAAATTCAACAGACAAATATAAGGTCCTGCACCTGAGTGTCAGGTCCTGGTCCAATTGGTCCAGGAGGGGTTTGCAATTCTCATATCCAGTTTCTCACACCAGGCTGGACTGACCTGCTACCTCAATACTGGTTGGATAATTGCTCTGCTGAAAAAGACCTGTAGGTCCTGGGTAGACAGCAGGCAACATATGATCCATGAAAGAAAAGGGGAAGTCATACTCAACCCACACCAATAGGAGAACAGTCAGTAGATGAGGAAAGGGATTATAGCCTTCAGTTTACATTAGTAGTCCACATCTAGAACAGTGCACTCAGCTTTGGGCCCCTCAATGTAAGAAGTACCTTGCTAAATTGGATTAAGTTCAGTGGAGAATGACCAAGATGCTCAGGGAGCTGGAACCCACTTGCCTAAGGAACAGCTGAGGGATGGGGGCTTGTTCAGCCTGGAGAGGACATCAGTTTCAGCACCTAACAGCAGCTCCTTAGTACCTGTGAGGAGGCCAGCGATGAGTTGGAACCAGGCTCTTCAGTGGTGCACAGCAGGAGAACAAAGGCATAAATATGGGCATAAATCCAAGCAAAAAAAGGATGCTCAGACTAGCTACAGTGGGGCTGGGACCCAGAAAGGTGGCACAGTCTCCATCCATGGAGGTTTTAAAGATCTGACTGGACAACTCTGAGCAAGCCAACTTGAGTTTGAGTGAAAGGATTAGACTGCAGACCTCACAAAATGTTTTCTAGCCTGAATTATCCTATGATCCTATGCACTTGATGAGGTATGTCCAGATCCCACTGGAAAACAGGCTAGCTAGCTCTCTTGGTATTGATCTGTAATTCATGGGGGAAAAAAATCTTCCTCTGATCCATCTGCAAGAACTGAATTTAGGCAATGTGTTGATGGCACCTAGATCTCCTCGCAGTTTCTCAGCATCTACAGTTTTGTGCCTTACAACTCAAAGAAAATTACATTTAAGAAAGGAAGATACAGAAATTGTTTATTAAATGGTTGGGTTTTTTTTCTTATCATAGAACTTAAACTAGGACTACTGGATTGCATATGTTACGTACAAATCAAGTAAGGTCATCAACAGTACTAGATACCTAGGTACTCTTGGTGGATTAGAGAGGCCATATTCATGAAGTGTAAAACACACAGAAACAGCTGCGCATCACACTCATCAGGACAGACTTTAATTCACAAACTGTGGATGACAATCAAGTGGCATTTAGGAATATTTTTCAGATATCTGAGAAGCTTCAATAGAGACAAGAAAGCTGAACAGGCTAAAAAGATAGTACAGCACAAGTGAATGCAAAAGCAGCAATGTAGTAGCAAGAGAGGAGAAACTGATATCAATTAATATAAATTAGGAGATGGAAATTGTAGAAAATTTGTAAGAGCCCGTATTTGAACGAACCCATAGAATGGCACGAGTTCATCACTGGAACATGAAAACAGATTGTCACAAACAGCGTAAAAAAGCATAAAACTTCAATTAAAAACCCAGTTCTGTAGGGAAGGTCATATGATGTATGTGTAGCACAGATGATAATTAGCTAGTTTCAGCTCCAGCTGTGATCCAGTGTTTTAGGCAGTGCCTATACTAACAAGGATATTCTAAGATAAGCAGGCCCAAGCAATTTATATCCAAGAGTTTTAAAGGAGACTGCCAGAAGAGATCTGGACTGGTACTGATGATTTTTGATTAGTCTCAGGAAACTGGGAAAGCATCCAAGGGTCAGAGAAATTCTGATGTTGCGCCAGTTCTTTGGAAAAACAGTGATCTCAGTAGGCTGACTGGACTGATGCTGATCACAGTACAGTAATGAAATCGTCAATATAGGGCTTTGATAGATTATGGATTAAAGGTGGGATAATAAAATTAACCATAATCAACACAGGTTTAAGGAAAAATAGACATCAAACTAATGTGCTATAATTTCTTATGAGATTACAAGTCTGGCTCACACAAGTAATTATGTTGATATGGCTGGAATGATATGAAATCATCATGACATACATTAGCTGGACAAAAACCTCACATGTAAATGGGGATTCCTTTGTGAGCAGATGTACTCCCGTAATGCACAATTCTTGCCATTCTTTATTTATCACAACCTAGCAGAAACTTTAAAAGAGTCACTGATAGATTTTGCAGCTAAAGCATATTTTGGGGAGAACAGAAAAAGATATGAAGAGGACAAGTCAGCGATATAGAACAGTATGAGCTGCTTTAGAAATGCAAATAATGTGTATTCCAGTGTGAACAAACGTCACAGCATACATCTGGAAACAAAGTTTGCTGTCCTTACTAATAGGGAGGGATTTTCTCTCTTCAGAAAAGGAGGGGGAGAAAACAAACCCAACTAAGCTTGGAGCCAGTGGAGAAAGCAGCTGAATGAATTGATAGGGAAGTGCAGTGATGGATTATATGGGCTATTGCCATCCTTGGCTGTAGGTACAGGGAAATTTCAGGCTGGAACAGAGAGGCTATTACCACTGAAGGCACTGAAGTGGCTACACAGACTACTGTGTCTCGTTCTGATGTCCACCACTTTTAAAAGCTGGTGAAAAACACACTGCAAGTGCATCCTAAAATGCTAAAATACACAAAGTCATGCCAAGCATCTCATCAAAGGCAAGGTTGGGATGGGGTTTGACCACAGGTTATGAGATCTACAGGGCAAGATCCAGTGTGATAACAGAGAAAAGAAAAGATAGGATGTTCTCTGATAGATACATTAGCCTCTCCTCAGCCACTGGACTCCAAGCAACAAGTAATTAAGGGAAGGTTTTGGACACATTCTGGGCACACACTTGTCATCACAATCATCCCCCTGGCCATGTAGTGAAGCCCTCTGCCCCTTAACCTACCTACCTAGACACACAAGTAAATTGCATACCCGAATATGTTGTGGGCATGCTGCAGAAGTAAGCAGACAGACATAATTCCCACCACAGATCACTAATTACAGCGCTCGGCTTAAGAGAGGCAGAAGAAACACACACTCCGTGGAATTAATGCCCCCAAGGCCAAGCAGGTTGCATGAACTCGCTTCTTGCGCAGAGACCCTCAGGACAACCTTGCAAAAGGGACAACACCCTTCCCAGAGGAATAGTGGCATCTCCATCCACATGTGAACACAACTGCTTTACAGGGCAGAGCGAGCAGGAGGAATTGCTCACTCTATTTTTGCTAGAGAACTGCCTGACGTAAAAAGCTGATGAGCACTAGTCCAGAAATAAGTGACTTTTCTCCTAAACTGATGCACACAGAGGCACTGGCCTGCCTTTCCAACCTAATTAGTGTTTGCATTAATCTCAGCTTCCAAAACTTGGTCGGCTCTCAACTTTAGGAAGCTGCCCTTTGAAGTTGCCACAGACCAAGCCCTCCAAACACACCCATCGCTGTGGGAAACGCATGATGACAGACAAGACCTAATCACAAACACAGGGGAAGAGTGACTCCCACCAGGACAGCTGGTGACAAGCACAGTCTGCTTGAAACCTAGGGGATACCACAACTCCCTGTTGCCAGCAAGCAGTTGGGAACAGGAGCATCCAAAAGCTGAATTCTCAGCCCTGGCTGCTGGCGTGGACAAGGGCATCAGCATTCTTCAACCAAAATTATCTTGCTTGGTTTTAGGAGCTCCAAGGGGAACAATAAAGGAGAGCGTTGACTTAGGATTAGGAAAAAAAAAAACCCAACACAAAACAATCCTTTCTGGAAAAAAAAAAAAACTCACCAAAAAAACGTGTTGAAGGTAGTTGGGGGAGGGATTGTGTGAGAGGGGAGAAAGTTCTGGTGATGTCAGCTCCTATCGCCATGGAAACTGAACATTTTTAGTGACAATGGAGTCTTCCTCCTTGAGCTGCTGGGTTGCGTGGGGAGCAGGGGCAAGCAGGGCAGGGGCACACGAGGGAATTCAGCTAACTAGAACTATAGCTTCTGGCTTTCCAAGGAAGTGAGGAGAAAACCACGAATGAATGCCTGAATGCATGATTTATGTAACTAAAACACCGTCTGGGGCAATAGCAGCAAATAATCGTTATGCTCTTTGATGAAACATGCTGTCATGCAGCTAGCCAGATGGAGATCTCAGCTGCCCAGGAATGCCCAACAGAACAAGCCCTTGCCTGCACTTTGCTTTTCCATGCTACAGTTTATCCTTCCAGCCTTTGCTGCCTCATTGGTGTTTGCTTAGAAAGGAAGAAGGGAAGAGAAGGAGCTGGGAAGTACAGTCCCGATTCTTGAAATTGAGAGAAGCTGCGCGTCTTCTAGGCAGTGCATTACTTCCCAACTTCACAGATGTTTTCTTGAAAGCCAAATATATGACCTCCCTTGCCAGCAATAAGAGTCCAGGGCCATGAAAAGGAGAAAGCCCTTAGAAAAAACCGATTAGCCTCTGATCAGGATCTAATTCACTAGCACACAGAAAAAACACAAGATCTAATGCGGGATGACTTCTCTTAGTCAGCAGCCTGAGGTAACATCTACTGAAATCCTGATTGGTTCCACACCTGGATCATGGCAAAGCTTGGGGCTTAAATTCGAGGTTAAATAAAAGCCTACTGTCTGTATGTAAGGGCAAGTTTGAGCCTTGGATTTGATTTAAACAGTGCAGACAATTTTAATGAATTTCAAAGAATAATGAATTAATAACCACAAGCTTTTATAACTCGAAATACATTATATAGTCATTAGTTCTATATAACTAAATGGAAAAATCTTTCTTTAGCAGAAGTCTTTTGAGATCAGATATTATAATGAGATTACTATCATTTCAGCCTGACACCTCATGAGGACAACTGTATAGAAATCAAGAAACAGATTTCTTTCCATTTTTGGACCTAAAATGAAAAGTCCTCCACACTTATTATTTTATATCTAAGGAATGATTCTAAGTCTCCTCGGCATTGAAAGGAATTCAGATATGAGCTTTTCTCCTAGAACTGCTATCAGATGCATAAAAGACTTCTCAAATTTCTGTCGGCAATGGTAACAGAGGGGAACACGTAAATGGGGTTTACTCCTTTCTCATCTAGATGGCATGGATTTCACTTGCTTCTTGCATGAAGAAAGCAGTTAAGCTAATACTATTTAATTTAGCATCGCCCCGCTGAGTTCTTCCTGTCTCCAGATAACACTCACTTGCACATCACGCTTGCTGGGACACCAGGCACAGCAAGACTCCTCATTCTCAAGACTTTTAACCCATGCACTGGTGAGCCTGTGTCCACCTGGAGGAGAGCCTTCTTCCTAGCATACCGCAGCACATCACTCATACGGAGCAAACTATGGGCTCCAAGGTCTCCCTTTCAAACATACCTATTCCTGCCTTACCCTATCGCAGCAGCCTTTGAGGAGGAATCACAGTCTTTACATCCAGTCATCAGCTTGTTTTGCCACCAGGAGCTCAGGCTAGAGCATACAATGATCCAGTTTTTCTCACCACCAGCTTAGCCTTTCCTGATGAACTCACAGTCCTTATAATGCTGGCCTATTTTAAATCAGATGCTAAACACAGCAGGCTCAGCCACAAGAAAGGTCTTCCCATCTCATGCATGTTGCTTTAATTCAGAAAAAGCTACAGCTTTCATCTGTCTGTCCTCCTTTCATGCACAAGCTAGCCGAGAATCAGCTTTCAAACTTTTTCGCAGCTCAACTGAGTTTGAAAATCCCTTCCCCTCCACCCCCAGAAGCAAACAATTATACACCCCTCCAGAGGGAATGACTTTCAAGTCTTGCTGCAGAAGAACTGTGTCAAAAGCAAATATGAAGGCAGTGCTGCTCCTCATCACAGTGCAAAACTCTGGAAAGGGAGCGCCTAAACTCACTGCTTGCTCAGTCAGAAATGCACGTACTTCCAAGTGACAGCAAGCATGCATAATTTCTTGCTCAGAGAAGGCAGGAGAAAGCAGGGGTTTCTCTCCAAAAAAAGTGTTCACTTTTTTTTTGCTGTGAGAACAGCAATATTACCTTTTTTTTTCCCCTCTAGTTTTGGCTTGGTTTTTGTTCTTTGTTCTTATTGAGTTGTTTTGTTTTGTTTGTTTGGGTTTTTTTCCTATATCACAATCTTATTGAAAATGGACAAATTCAAAAAAGCTCATGCCCACTGGTATCAGAGATGGACATTCTGCTGTGATTCAATAGGTAAATCCTGGTAGGCTTTCCACTTCATACACGCAGAGGGGAAATCAGAACTTCACCATAGCAACTTTGTTGTAAAAAACACTCAAATGTCAACTTGTCCCCATAGTACCGTGAGGCCAGTGCAACACAAAGACAAAAAGCACAGAGTAAGAAAAATGACATTCCTACTTTTGAAACAGAGAAGCTAGCTTGCTTCTGGTAAAGGTTACACCTCTTTGGCTCAGACATTTTAAGAACAAAAAGTTTCTGGGCTAGCTCTTCAGCTGGTACAAATTAACACCCTCTACTGAAGTTGTGTGAGATGGATGGCTGCTCATCTGCTGGGGAGCTACCTCATCTCCTGTTTGTTCTGCAGACTGCCAACTCAAGCACGTCCGATTCCAGCTCTGTAGGTGTCTGCAATAGCACCGGAGTGGAAACTTTCCCCTCAGTTACATCACGGTAAATCAAAAGTAGTATCGTTAGCTTTGTAAGGATTTACTTTCACCTCCCATCTGTGTAAGAGGGTCTTAACCCCGCTTGGTACATTTAAGGAAAAACCTTTATAGCCACCATTAATCTTTGTGTACTCTTCTGATAGGGAGTGTTTTCGTCTTCTGTGCAAGCCACTAACAAACACAGAACAAATAGAAACCAAAACTGTCAACCTACCCAGCCATGACAATGAAGAAATCCAGGCGGTTCCAGGTATCTCCAAGGTAACACTTCTTGCCAAAGATCCCCAGGGCCACCATCTTTAAGACCATTTCCATGGCAAAGAAGATGAAGATGAAATCATCAAATACCTGCCAAACAGTAACCCAAGAGCACATTTGATAAGTGTTCTCAGCTTTTGATGTGAGATCAATACAAATTTCAGTACTTTTGAAAATGTGTTAGAGGCAGGCCTAGAACAGCATCTTCCACTCAAGCCCTGGTAACATGGCTCCCTGCTGCTCAAGGAAGCAAAAAGGGGCTTTTATGTTGTTTTTTTCCTCCATGGGTGAGGTAATTGGTGTAGACTTAAAGACTCCTTACACGGAGTTGGAAAGGAGGTGTCGGATCAGCACCAGCAGGTCCAAACCTGATCAGGGAGAGAAACACCATTCTTCCAAGGTCTCCCAGGAGGGATTCCTCATCACCCCACTGCAAATAGCTCAGCTGAGGACAAAGTGCAGCTTCATGCACAGCTTGGGCAGCAGATACCAATTACAGATGGAGGCTTCAGATACCTGAACCTTGCAGCCTCAGCAATACTATAGAAGTTTGCTGTCACCTTCTCTTGCGGGAAGCGGCAAGCATGGCTAGCACATCCATAGGCTGGGTGGGCCCATGGACCTTCTTGGTGTGCCTTTTGTTTTTTCTCCTTTAGAATGCCACAGTACCTGAGGACTCAGGATTACCCTCGCTCCTAGACAGAGTAGCAAATGTATCGGGAGCTGCTATTCACTCTTGCCTGGGTACTGTAACCTTAGTTATTTCTCCCTGGCTTAACTCTGAACAACATATCTTGAAGCTGCCTATGTCAGGAAACCCCTGCTTACCCACAGAATCAGGAAGGTTGATAGGGGGCCACCGAGTTTCTTTGTTTCAAGGTTAGCAACTCCTCTGCATTGCATGATCAACAAGTAGACTTTATCCATTATCTCTCTCATCCCATTCCCCTCCTCAAAGCAAGCTCTTGCCATTTTACAAAGGATAGCTTGCTGCCAGAGACACTCTCAACAACTTATCTGGGAAGGTGGTGCCCAGACATTGAAGGAAAGCATGTATGAAAATGACTTGGGCTGAGGCACCACCACAACAAGAAGGAAGTCTGCTTACCTGCAAGATTTTACATCTGTCAGAAAGGCAGTCCATATCCTCACACGGCTGGTACATCCCCAGGGTAACGCAGTTTAACAAAATCACCATCATGCTGACACACTCAAACCAGGTGGAAGAGAGTCAAGGAAAACTTCTGTAAAAGCATCATGGCTGAGATAAGCTTTCTCTAGGCTTTGGGTGACAAAACAGGAAGATTAAGGGAAATAACTGCTGAGAAGCTGATTTAGTACATTCTTATGTTTTTCCCACTCAGCTGCTCCTTGATTAAGCCAAAACTCTTTTGAAAAGTGGGAAACTTTAGAAATAGCACAAAGGCCTAAGGAACTTACACAAGTCAAATCTTTACCATAGTTAAACACATACTCACTCCTCTCCTGCTGGCTTTTTGAGTCCCTTCCCTCACTGGTTCACTGAATCTTCCAAATACATGGAAGAGACTTTCCATGGTGGCCTATGCTCAAATGTAGTAGAGATCTCTATGATCTAGGGATCCAAATCAAAGTTGATAGATGAGGGTGGAAAGTACTGCCCTCCCGGGAAGGGGGTACAACACAAGGCTAGAAAACCTCCCCCCTCAGAGAAATTTGGAGATAAAGAGCTGCCATATAGGAACAGGTCAATGGTCCATCTAATCTGTTATTCTGCTTCCAGCAGTGACCCGTGCTGGATAAAACTCTACAATGTGCCTAATTAAGTTATTCAGTAACCATGGGGGGAAATCGCATTTCTGACCCCAGCTGGTGATCTATTTATGCCCTAAAGCATGTGGATTGATAGCCCTTATAATTATTTTCTCAGCTACGCTGGTGTCCCAGCAGATGCTTTGCTTATTCATTTGAATCCTTTGTTGATAATCTTACTAAAATATCTGCTTCAATAATAGTTGGCAGCCGTAAGCTACATTGGCTAATTATACTTTACATTAAAAATTGTTTCCTCCTATTTATTTTTAATTTGTTGCCTTTTAATTTCATCAAGCGTTATTTCATTTATATATTGCAGAAGAGGGTAGAAATGGTGTATTTGTGTGACCTTCTCTGTGCTCTCCATACCCTCTACCTGCCTCCTTTTCACCATCCCTCTCCTCCTGAAGACCTGATGCACATTTATCCAAGAACTCATTTACAGTATTTTTAGCTCTAAAAGCAGGCACATTTCTGTGATATCTTCCCAATGTTTGCATTGCAAAGCAGTGATACAGGTCTAATAAGAAGGGATCTCCAACCTCTGGCAGAAACATCCTTCTCAGGTACTTTAACACACCTCACAAACTTACCTGCTTGGTTTCTATTTTCAGACATTTTTTTTTTCTTTTTTTAATTTAAAATAACAGAATCAAGAAATTATCTATTTAAAATATAGCCCACAAAGTGCACTCACTTTTAGTCCATGCAGAACAGAATTCAAAACAGTGGCTTGTATCTCTGGTCACTGCTGAAAAGACACTCAACCTCTGTGGTTTGTTCGGAGCAACTCTTCCATGCTCATTCTCTGACAGTGATTCATGACTAACCCAGGCAATCTGATCTAGAAGATTATTAATTCTCTTCTCCCCCAACCTGGTTATTAGTGAGCTACCTTCAGTTGCAAAACCAGACAAGATCAGGACTCTACTGTGCCAATCATGCTACGAGGTGATTTCAAGAACGCATTATCACTATCCCTCACTAAGTTAATCCCCAGTGCTGTAAAAAAGTGAGACACGCAGAGCCCACCCTCAACATAGGCTTCAGAACTGGAGGCCTTTTCTGAGAGGAATACACCAAAAGTGCATGACTAAAATGTTTGCCCTCAGAGGTCTACACGACAACTTCAACTTCCCACCTTCCTCTCTCTTACACATGTCTTTAATGATCTGATCCAAAGCCTAGGAAAGCCATTGGAGAGGTTAACAGTAGCTCCTACAGGCTTTTCACACAAGACTGCAATTCTCTTCCAGATTTTTCAAAATCTGTTCAGCATCATCTTCCACAAAAATTACAGGACCACAGAATGGTTGAGGTTGAAATAGGTCTTTGGAAGTCCAGCTCCCTTTCTCAAAGCAGCATCAGCTGCAGCAGGTTGCTCAGGGTTTTGAAAGACTGTGGGAATGGAGGCAGCAGAAACTCTCCAGGCAACCCACTCCAGCATTTGATTATCTACACAGTGAGCAAGTGTTTTCTTACGTTTAACTGGAATATGCCATGTTTCAGGCTGCAGCTTGTCCTGCTACTGGACACCACTGCACAGAGTCTGTCTCCTTTATTCCCCCCCATCAGGTATACACACAGATAAGATCCTCCTAGACCTTCCTGTCTCCAGGCTGAGCAGTTCTGGCACTCAGCCTCTCCATTTTGCAGCAGATACTTCGACAGCTACTGGAAAGGCAATGGGGGTACTGGTGGATGAAAAACAATATAAGCCAGCAACGTGTGCTCACAGCCCCGAAAATCAGCCACATTCTGGGCTGCATCAAAAGAACTGCGGCCAGCATGTCAATGGAGGTGATTCTGCCTAACTCTGCTATGGTGAGACCCCGCCCAGAGTACTGTGTCCAGCTCTGGGGTCCTCAGCACAGGAAAGACATGGACCTATTTGAGCAGGTCCAAAGGATGGCCACAAAAAGCATCAGAGGGTTGGAGCACCTCTCCCACAAGGACAGGGTAAGAGTGTTGGGGTTTTTCAGCCTGGAGAAGAAAGGGCTCTGGGGAGACCTTATTGTGGCCTTTCCATACTTAGAGGGACTGCTGTGATATGACAAGGGGCAATGGTTTTAAACTAAAAGAGAGTAGATTTAGACTAGATATAAGGAATAAATGTTTTTCCAGTGTGGGTTGTGAAACACTGGAACAGGTTGCCCAGGGAGGTGGTAGATGCCCCATTCCTAGAAACAATCAAGGTCAGTTTGGATGGAGTGCTGAGCAACCTGATCTAGTTGAAGATGTCCCTAACCACTGCAGGGGGCATTTGGATTACATAAGCTTTAAAGGTCCCTTCCAACACAAGCTACTCTATGAAAATTAAAAGGAGAAATTCTTTTAAAAGCCAGGGTGTTTGTTTTTTCCTTCAGCAAGCACACAGAAAATATGACATGAAAGACTCAGATACAGGGAGCACTCTCCAACTGTAGCCCAACTCAGAGGCTCGAAGTCAGGGGTTTATTTCATACAGATCTACACTTTTGCACCCACGTTCCAGCAGCAGTAACACATGGGTGGTTGAGATGCTCCTATGCTCCCTTTGCTCCTCTTGCTCCCATTGCAGTGTCTCCCCACCAGCCACACAGACCATGTCAGGGTGCCTTCAGGAAGCTGATCAGACCCCAAAGCACAAAACTTAACTAGCTGCAGCAAGTGATCCCAAAAACGCTGCAATTTAGGCCAGATGCCCTTATGTTCTTGCTCAAAAAGCTGTGGCCGGCTGCACTTGATTTCTCCTCCCCTGTTTTTTGGATACCAGCTCTCTGAAAGTTTGCCAGCGTTGTCCAGGCTTCCCGAGGACGCTGCTGAATTGCTGGCTGCTCCCAGGCTATTAAAGTGGCATTAGGAAAAGCTTTCCTCCTGCCGCCCCATGGTTTTCCTTTCAGAGAAGGCAGGGACCCTGAAAAGGTACATCCAACCTGCAGCAGAGAAGAAGAAAGTGCAAGGAGAGAAGCAGAGCATCTCCTGCCCCGCGCCAGGAGGGGTTGCTCCCTGCTTGGGTTGGTGGAGGGGGTAATTAGAAGTACCTGCTGCCTTCAATGTGTCACCGCTGTCAACCACAGCAACTGCCTCCTGTCACCACGGCAACAGCCTGCAGCCAGGTTTATCATCTTTCTTTCAGTGATGCCTCCCCCTCCCAGCATCCTTCACCCCCTCCTTCTCCCTGTGCTTGAGCCTGTAATTAATTTCAGCTGCTGACAAAGCCGGTCTCCACAATCTGCATCATTCAGTCAGAAGTTTCACTGCTAATTAACTTCTTTCAAAGTTCAAATCTCCTAATTACAAGCAAATCCACACTTATACTCACCTCCCCTGCCCCAGCCCTTCTGCGCTACTGCTCTCCCTTCCCATGGTGCCATCCCCAACACCTTTCCCAGCAAGGTCTGGGACCTCCAACAGCTTTTGGAAGCTAAAAGGAGAACCAAGCACTTCTGACCAGGGTCAGCTCCTCTCCTTTGGCTACCACAAGATGCTTCAGAAGAAGGTACCAGAAAACCCTCAGCAATCCGCTATGTGATAGCTTTCCCTTAAAGGGGATCTTTTCCATGAAAGTGACAGTTTGCAGTCAATTCAAACTCTCAAGGATAAAGGGGTCATGGTGCTTATTTGAAAAAGAAAAAACAGCAGAGGAGAACAGTTTCCTGACACCTTTAACTATTGGCTACCCTCATTATCCATGTAACTGTCTTCTCTTTGTGTAAGTCCTGTTAAACTCTTGGCTTCAGCACTGTCTTGTAGCATCAAGATCCACATCTAGGTTAATTATATTTTGCCTAAACCACATTTCCGTGTACTGGTTCTATAGTTGGTGCCTGCTTGCAGTAGCAACATTTTGCTTTGCTGATGCATCACCTTCTTGTCTCTCCACACCCCAAAGCAGGGTAAATCCAGCTGCTGCCTGAAGGCAACCACCACATATCCATTGACCCTCCACCACGTCTTCCAATGGGCAGGGAAATTCTGGGACAGGGAGAGACTCAAAGGGCACAACGCATCACTAGCACACACCAGAAGAACACCATCATCCACTCCAAACCGTCTGGGGTGGAGTTAGTGCTGAAAACCACAAGATGTTTCTGGGAACTGGACATGTTGCAGCAGTGCTTAATAACATGACTATCCATAATGTGAGAGGATGTTAGAAATGGGTGATGGGATACAGGCAAAGCTTTTGGGCTCAATTCCTGAATGACAAATAGAAGCAAGGTATGCTGTATTGGAGCTGTGAACAGCTTTCCCCTGGAAAAATGGGTGCCACTTAATGTTCTTGAGATTCGCCTCAATTACTGTTTTTTATCACTGACAAAAAACAACAGGGTAAACCAAAATAGTACTTTGGGAGCCTCTCTCCTCTTCCTCTATCATCAGCTAAAGAGTAAGAATACACCAGGCACAAATATGTCCCAGTAGCTGGTCCTTCTAACAGCACCAAATATACATAAGCTTAGTAAGTAAGAAGTAAGTAAGAATCCCTCAAGTCTTTCCTGCTGCTATGTTCAAGCCACTCGTGGGGTATGCCTTGTGCCATTGCAGATCACCAACAACTGAGACCTGTTTAACCCACAGTAGAAGTGCCTTGGCTACAAAGCACTTACAACAAGGGGAAAAAGCCAACCCTGTGGCATGGCTAGGCATGGGCAACATCATGGCAACACCTCTTCCTGCCCCAAAACAGAGAAAAGCTTGCTGCGGCAGAGCCATTCAGTGACTGAACTGTAAAAACGGAGCCTCATGTAATGCAACCCAAACACCAGTCAGCCCCCCACATACAACTCCCTGTGGCCTCCTACCTCTGAGCTGGTGCCAGGTAGGCACAGCTACCGGCACCCTGCAGGTAAGACATCACATTTGCATGATCACTCCTCTCTGCCTCTACTTTGGACTCCTCTTCACCTCCCTCTCATCCCACCATGCTTCCCACCAGCTAAATAGCTGCACCCCATGATTCCAGTTTGCGGCAACTGCATTTTCTTTCCCTCCTTTTGAAATATGCTAAGGACAGTACCGTGTTCCTTCCCTACTTTCCTCCCCTGCTTTGTGACCCTCCTGCAAGAAGCTGCTAAGAGGCTGCAACTGCAGTACAACAGTTAATATTTCATTTATAATGGAAGGAGTGATTTGTGTTGCAAAGGTCAGAGAAACAAGTAGCTCCAGAGAAAGAAGTGGTTATTTTCTCTCCCTTGTTGCTGTTGGCTTTTACAGGTGGCCTTTTATTTTACTCCCCCCTCTGCTTTTTGCTCCTCACCACTCACTTTTTTTTTTTCCCCTTCTCCTACTTTGATGCATAGGAGTTTCATGGGTTTTTTTCCCTACAAAGCAAGCTGACAGAAGCAACAGGGTTCTTCCTCTTCAGCCTCAATCTGCTAAGCTACTGCACTAGAAGTTGAATGTAACACCTGATGTTCACTACTCAAAGGAAAATACATCTCAGAATGTGTTTGTGTTCAAATAGATCAAAACAATCAAAACATTTCTCAGAACAAAAAGCTTTAACAATCCTGCTTTGGAAAGGCTGAAACATTTCTCCTCTGACTTTTTAGTGCAAAGAAATGTTTCAACGTTACAGAAAAAAAGGTTGTGGTTTGTGGTTTGGTTATTTTTGACCTCAGGACTATGTTTTTTGAGTTCCAAGTCAATTGGAAATTAAATGACAATACCTAGCATTGCAATGCTGAGATTTTGTAGTGGCCAAGTCATACAGGACAAGTTATAAAGCTTTTTTTACAAGTCCTCAAGGTCAACACACTCTAGATCTTCTCATGTCATGTAGTCTGTCATCACGTCATCATTTAAACACTCTTCCCATGAGAGAGGTACACCTGAACTTCAGGCAGCTAACCCAAGTGTCACTAAGGTCTTCAAAACTTTCACAATATTGATGTCGAGGCAAGCTCTGCAGAACTGTCAACCATAGCAGGGCTGTTACCTTGATTTGAGAGGCACTAGGGAAGACTTACACGACTTGTGTTGGTACTACTGGGAGGCAGGACAACAAACTACAGAAGAGGGAGACAGTAGACAGATTTTAAGTGTTTGGCAGTACTTCCATGTTTCTGCCCTTTTGAAGGGACTTTCCATCAAGAACTTATTTATTAGGAAAGAAAGACACTCAGTTATAACTGTATTAAATCAAATAAACACCAATAAAAAGCACCATATATCAGCCTTTCTGACCAGTCTAACTTCTGCTCAAAAAGAGGGTCTTGTACCAAGCCACACAGGCTCTTGGCTGCATAGCTCAATCTCAGATTTACTTTAGAGACTAGTGAAAAGCCGGTTGTATTTTGTTCACCATATCACACCTCCCTGCAGAATTAAGCAATAATTGAAAGCTGCTTGTGGAAAGTTTATTTTCTGGGGGTTTGTTGGTTGCTTGGCTTTTTTTCATTGCCAAAACAAAACAAAGCAAATCTCTCATTTCTTAAAACTTCCATGATGATTTATTCAGACCTGCTAAGTGAATCCATTAAGCTCTCAAGTCCAGCAAAACCAAAACTAATAGAAAGAAATTTAACCTCCAGCAGGAAAAATGTACAATGGAGATTAAGAGGCTGAGAAGGAATCAAAGAGCAAATATACAGAGGTATTAATTCAATGAGACAAGTCTGCAGATATTCCAGAAACATGAAGCTAACAAGAGTGCTCTGACCTAATGTAGGGCCTCCACAGGTCACAGAGGGCCCCTAATCAAATGGGAGGCTATGGGGGAAAAGCAAGTCTTCTTTATGACAGTCTTCACAGCAGTAACTATGGGAGAACCCATCAGTCTTTAAGGCAGGGCGAGTTACGCCAAGAATTCTGGCTAGCTGTTACACCACCTGGATGGATATACATTCATTTTCTGAGGCAACCTGGCGTTTTCTTCAGAAAAGGGTGTGCAGATACCACTGCTAATTATTCAAATATCTCACAAATACCATGCATCTTCATCAATGCTGCTACACAGTCCTACTGTTAATGATTACCTCCTGCTTGTAGCAGCTGGGCTCCAGAGCGTCTCTATTGATAATGACCCACCTCCAAATCACATCTAGCTTTCAGGGTGCAACAAAGCATCTGTTTAACGGTGTGTAACATTCCTACAAAGCTGTTTACTATAGGAAGCATGAAAAAAAAAATATAGTATCTGGAAAAAAAACACCCAAGAATCTTTTTTTAGGTCAGAAGAAAGTAATTACCCAAATTTAAACTTGAGCAGGGTATTAGACATAATGACTGTTCCTGGAGAAAGAGCTTTTTAATATGCTCAGATGGCTGGGACTGCGGATGCATGTCTTACTTGCCAGCAAAGCAATACTCCTCCATGCTGTGGGATCAGTTCAGGACTGACTTGAGGAATCGCACCTCCTGCCGACTCCCAAATGGTGCCTCCTGCAGCATTCTGGCTCTGTCTTGGAGAGTGCCATCCAAAACCTGACCTGGCTTCACATTAGGAGCTTCAACAAGGTCACAGCATGAGGCAATAGGACTGCAGCTTGGCATATTATTATGCTATGAGACAGTTGAGAATTTTACTCTACAAACTCTGAGCCAAAGTGGCATCTGCTTCCAGCTGGAGCTGTAGAGGTATTAGATCAGGAAAGGACCACCAGAGGAAAACCCCTGTATCACAAAACTGTGATCCAAACTGTAAAGATCTTACTGTTTATTGAGATTTCACCTTGTGGAGGCAACCTGCTACTGACATCAGCAGCAAAATAAGGATCTTAGAAGAGTTAGTCTTTGTTTTTGCACTCAGTAGGACCTCTGCTCCAGATGAGCCTAAACCATTGGCAGACCAATGCAGGAAGGCATTTGCAGCCCAGGAGTGATTTGAACTAGTGATGTGCTTCAGAGTAACAAAATCTGAATTTGAATGGAGCAGCTGAATGCTCCGATACAGGGCTCCCATCACACAAGACCCCAGGAAACAAGATGACTGGTCAGAGGTGCTGCTGGAGTTACTGTTCACAAACAAGAGCATGACCCACAGTGGGTTTTCTTATTGGTTCATCTGATTTAATCTGGATGTCATCAAACTTACTTGGTGGAAATTACCTTTCAAAGTGTTTTGCAAGAAAAATGAAAGTCCCTGACTTGTCCCCCTTTGTTTCTGTGCTTCTTTGCCCTGCCTTCTAGAAACACTATCCAAAGTCATCTAATTTTTCCCCAGCACCTTTCAAACTGAGGTGACAGTCTTGCCATGTTTGATAGTTCACTGTTCCTTCTTTGGTCTTCATGACAGGATAGGTTTGAATGGTGTCCTTATCTTGGGAGGGTGCACTAGGCATATATACCAGATAAATATGTATCTGGGTGTGTACGTTTCCTTCAAGAAAGGAAAAAGGGAAAAACTAGTGATGACAGATCTGTGAGAACAGGGAAAGTAAAGAAAAAAATGTAAAGAAGAGAAAAGAAAAGCATTGCTTTTCCTCTCCCCTATTGTACCTAATCTTTCCTGTTTTGCTTTTTTCTTATGCCTCGGGGTCTTGCTCTTTTGCTCTCCCTCCTTCCCCCACCCTAAGTAATGGAAGTAATGCTTAAATGTTTGGAATTAAATAGCACAGAGAGAAGAATAAATGTTTCCTCAGGAACAAAGGGACAGATTTTGGAAAACGTGTAGGCCCTTTGAGGATGCACAAGAATATTTTGTGGGACCTTTTACAGCATCCAGATCCCTTCATCCCATTCTACCTCTCAAGCCCATCAGACAGGCTCTCTGGCAGATCACAAAAGCAAACAGGCAAAAGGAAGGTACACGTGAAGGGAAGGAAAGTTGGCTGCAAATCGCAGAGCAGAGTCAAAAGCAAAGGAAGGTATGGTTGACTCCTTCCAGCACAACTTTCATCTTCTTGGTAAAGGGATGTCTTATATTCCTTTCTGGTGCTTTATAGGATTGTTCTCTTACAGTTGGTTTTAGGCTCAGTGAGGCTTGGGAAGTGATGTATGGGGCACAAAGTGAGTATTTCAATGGATCTCCAGAAATGGGTACGACTTTGCAGCTGCCTGTCGCTGCTCAGGCTTGGAAGGCTGGTTGACACGTCCTCAGAATTACAGCACAGACAGAAACAGGTTCTACGTGCTGCTTTTGAGAGTTGTTCCCCCTGCCACTCCCCCAACTACTTCACAGCAAATACAGAGGGATGGTGAAAACAGCTGCCTTTAAATAAACAGCTGTTGCCTTGGAGAAGAAAACAGGGAGAAGAAACTTCATCAGCACTGAAGATCTAGAACCCAAACTGTCTTCCTGTTCCTGCTCCTTTTTCTTGCACTGGTCTCCCTATTGATCATTATTGTCCTTCTAGTCCATCCTAGTTTTCAGGTGCACAGATGGCTTTTTCCACTCTTTGCAACTTCCCACCCACCTCTGGCAAAGGTCACACAAGTCCAGGCTGAGCTCACAGGGATGCACGACTCGTGTCTGAAGGGAGTTTAGGGCACCTTCCATAAAAGGCCATCTCACCTTGCAGGAACACAGAGATAGCAATGAAAGCAGAAAGGATGGATTATGCACCTTCTCACAGTCTAAAAAGGAGTACGTGTCCTATACAGGGGCTCTGCTCTGCAGATGCCACAGGATTCTGTGCTCCAGCATGTCCCTTGGTGAAAGATGTAGAAAATGAGCACCTTGCTCCTCCAGACAGCCAGTTTCCAAGGTTAACTGATCTGAGAGGGTACTTGGACTCCTGTAGCAGTTCTGAATTAGAGAGGCATAAAGACAGGATAAAACCCACTTTGCTTTTCTCCCTTCTCCCAGCTATGTGATGCTTTGAGTGGATACAGCATCCCTAAATCACGTGCTCGGTGCTTAGCTTAGCAGGCTTTTCTGACAAGTGCTTCAGTACAGGAAAGAAAGTCACACAGTGATGAAGCTTTGCAGCAAAGTAAATAAAGATTAATTCAGAAGTGTAGGGAGTGCTCAGTAAGGTCACTTGGAAGAAATTGCATACAGTCTAAGCAAAATGCAGGGGAATAACAAAACAAGCTGGGTATGAGCTCCTGTTGTTTGTTTCATTGACTGTAATTAAATAAAACTCATTATTTTCAGAGTTTCAAGATGCCACCTCCCCTATTTTGAATGCACCTTTTCCCCCCTCACTGTTTCTGGTTGGTTTTTTTTTTGAAGGCTTGTAGCTGGACGCATCCCAGGCCTTTTTGCCTTGGTTCCCAGAGGGGATGCTGGAAGAACTGGCACCGATGGCCTGCAGGACACGTGCCTGGAGGAAGGGCTGATTGCAAATGACTGAGCCAATCTGTCTCAGCAGATAACTGCAAGCGGGGAGCTCCAGCCAGCACACAGGCTTGCAGCAGCTGCTGAAACCTCATTGAGGACAAAAATGGGCTATGGGTGGCCTCCTGACAGGTACATGTGACAAAGATACCTGTGAGGGGTGGGAGAGTTGCTTATTATTTGAGCTTCTCATCTGAGGAAGAGAAAGGGATCCTGTGGTATATGAGCAGAAGCACCATTACTCTCCTTGTACATCTGTTCTCTTTCTCTTCCTTCCCTACTCTTACATCCTGCAACAAAAACACTCAGTAAAAAATGAGATTATTCAAAGTATCTTGCACTTCCTTCAAAAGACTACCTAAACTTTCACTAATTTCCATAACTACCTCTTAAGGTACATAAATACTTCCCCTTTGTTACTGACAGGAAAGCAAGCAGGAGAAGAGCGAGTTTTTCCAAAGTTTTGGATTCTCCAATGCATGAGATTCTTAAAGCCTGATTTTCAGGACCAAATAGTAATTGTCATTTCTAACGCATCCAACAAGAATTGTGAAGCTCCAAGCCTCTGAGTGTCTGGCTCCCACCACCAAGTTGGATGGACAAAGATCAGAGTCCCCTTTAGAAAAAAATATTACCCAGAGATCATGCAGTAAGTCACTGCCTGGCACTGTGTTAAAATTCAGGTGTTCCTGACACCCAGTACCCCTCAGCTTTCTGGCTGGCTGACAGATTGAGTCATGTTGGCTCCTTTCCCTGGCATGGTGCATTCTCAATCACCATGATGCTGACAGTATTGAGTGCTGTTTTAGGGGGGTTAAATGCCATGAATGTGCTAAGCACTATCAATATTAAAATATTATTAGTATTATTTATGAGGTATCGCCACGTGTCCTAGATGACATGAGCCAAGATCAAATTCAAATTACGTGAAATGTTACATAAACATGCAGTAAAAGATGCTGCCTGCTCCGAAGAGTTTTTAGTCTAACCAAACAGGACAGGCTAACGATGCATTACCATCTCAGCTTTGCACACAAGAAGCCAGAGCACAGAGAAAGGAGTGGATTTACCTAAGGGCAGACAGGACATGCAGGGCACAGCTGGGAACTGATCAAGAGTCTCCCAATTTGTTCTCCAGTGCCTTTGACCTAAGAGCGTTCTCCACCTCAACTACAACTGCACTTGATGAGGACAGTGCCCACAGGGAGAATGGTTCTCTCATAAATCTTTCCTGAGAACAATGGAAAAAACGTCGCCAAGTTCCACTTTATAGAGGCAAGTAACATACTGCATATAGATTACCATAAATGTAGGGCTCCCTGCACCCTTTCTGAGACATCTCTGGCTGTTCAGGTGCACAGCACACAGATAAACTAGAACCAGAAGACCTTTGCTCCCTACCTCCATCTCCCACTGATACCTTCATTGGATTCTCAAGATAAAATTCAGTCCATAGTTATAATAGCCTAACACTAAGTCCAGTCTAATATCTATGCATCTGACACAGAATTAACTACCTTCCCAGGGCACTCCAGGTTCCTTTGATAAAAGCATACTATATAAGTGCAAATTATTAACACGTTTGACTGCGGAACAATCAGCTCCAAAACAGGTGGTTCCTAGACAGCAAGTTGCTAATAGCACAGGCAAACTGAAGCCTCCATCATCTGTACAGCTCAGCTATCTCTTTGATGTCTTCCTGCCTGTTGTATTCATCACCTCTCTTCAGATTTAGGACTACTAGTACATTGCTATTACCACATTCATATTCCTGTGACCTATTTGCTTTCATATGGATTGAACCTCACAATCTATTTATTCTGAAATTTTTGACAGCCTCTAGAAATATATGCCTCTTCCTCTTATTTACAGCCTAACTTTTCACTTCACAGTCAGAAACTATGGACGTGCATTAATCTCATTTTGCTTTAGACATAGCTGCTACAGCCTAGCTCATTGCCCCATTTTCTCCAGCCATGCCAAATATTGCCCTTTCACTTTTCAGAGTCTTTCTTATGAGCCGAGTGGTTTTGTTTTGTTTTAATTTGTAACAACCATCCCCAACTCCGTGTGACTCTGCAGGGGCTGCGCCTTTATTAGATTACTCTTCGCTGTCTCACAGCCGTCCATTTTCCATCACGTTAATTACTAAGTACCAAAGGATCACTTGCATTTCCATCGTGCCATGCAGGTTTCATTGCTCTCTCCGCTAGTCAGCTACCCTCAAGGTTCCTCCCTCCTCCCCACAGTACATATGCTGTTTAAATACTGCCCACTTAACTACCTCATTTCCAGCAGACTGCTTCCCTTTTGCTCGCAGCAATGAAGCCACTTCACCATAAAGATGGAATAGAGATGATTGTTTGGCTGGAACACAGCTAGCAGGAAACATTGGTGAGCAGAGTACAAAACCCAGCCATCCTCCCCTGACCCAGAGAACAGGGCTCAAGGGTGTGGGGGGGTCACAGCAGTCTGCAAGTGTCTACCATAGGGCAGGCTACACTGCGATACAGACATTTCACCCCTGAAAATGCCTCGGATCAGTTGGTCACCAAGCCAAAGAAACACCAAGTTATTTATAACCGGCCCAGCTCAGCAAGGTGAGACATTGACAATGATGCGCACCAGTGTCCAGGTACACGTGACAAATTCATTATTCATAGATTAGGACAGCTGCTTCATGCCTACTGCAGCCCTGCCAAGGGCTCATCAGGAACAGTAGCTTCATATGCTGTTCTTCAAGATAACATACCGGCTACTACTAGACTCATGATACCTGGAGTTGACAAATCCATCACCATCTGCAGATTTATTCCAGTACCCTTTTACATGCAGTATGTTGTTTTCCAAATAAATTTAGCAGTACCTTAACAAATCTCACCTCTTCTCTACACAATCTTTTCTTTAGTCTGAGAATGATTCTTCCTGGCCAGATAGAATCAGACATGGACCCAGCAGCGTACTAGAAGAGACTACCATAAAAAACTTAGCTTTAGGTTTTCTTGCTAAAATCTATGCTTATATTTCAAGATTTCTTTCCTATAAATTCTCATATCACTGATACAAAAGTGTACCATGACCACAGGCTCATTCAAAGCTGTCTCTAATGTACTCACATACTTTGTGGGATTTGACATCCTTGTATCCAGTAGGCAAATTATCTCACAGGTCTCATGGCTGTCATGCATCCAGCTGTCTTGCATAGCAGACCACAGAATTATCTCTTCTCCCCATAACCTGTATGCACATCACATCCACTCAGCTTTACACAATCAAGCCCAAACCAGAAGCTATCTGTGCTCCTACACAGGCTGATGTCTCCCAATGCCACCTGGCCAGGAAAGCATCACAGATGCAAACTGACAGCACTGAGTGTGGCACCATCATTATCAACAGAGTGCTACTGAGCTTGACAGGAGCTCTGGAGAAGGAAGTTGCAAGTTGGAGGGAGGGAGTCCCTTCCTCTAGTTGCATGTCTCATACTATGTTGACCACGTATATGTGCTTCTCCAAGCACAAGTAGATCACAGCCCTTAGCCCACCCCACTTCAGCTTACCTGTGGCAACTCAGTAGTAACAGCACTTGACAAGGAACACGAGAAAAAAAAATGCAGAAGAGAACAGTTTCCCTGGAGAGTCAGAAGGCAGAGAGGCCTGACAAGTAAGAAGTCATTGCTGTGACCCATGCCTCGAGCATTCACGCATTTTTGCTGCCAGCATGCACATTTCTTCACCTGTCCGTTTCCCATGGGACATTGTGTCATGCAGTAAGGATGTCTATTTAATTAGGTAAGGGACCAAAACATTTTCCTGTCAGGTAGCTGCAGTCACCACTTATCTTTAGGAAAAGAAGGGAGATAGTCTTGCCATAGAACCTCTTCAGGGGAGGAGAAAAATATTGCTTCACCACCAGTCTTCTGGAAAAGAAGTTACCATACCTGCTCCTACAGCAGGAGACATCTACACCTCTTCGGCATGTAAAGCACAGCCTCCTCTTACACATGCTTTGAGCGCCCACTTAGCTTCACTGCATTTAAACAGCTTTCACGTTATTTATGACAGTAAGCGGAAGGAAAAGAAAAACCAGAGTTTAGGTCAGGGTAGTAAAGACAGACTTGGCACGCCTGGAGGAACCAGCCACTGAGGACCCGCAGTAAATCTCAATAAAACAAGCACATAAGAGCTCCTATCACTTTCCCGGAAAGAACAGCCTGTCCCTAAATCCAGCTCTGCTCCCGGCCCCTCTGCCATCAGGGAGGATGACAAATCACCAGCCAACAGCCAGGTGGCCAAGGTCCTGTGGCCCCATGGGGCGAGGGACCCTTGCCAGGCAGTGGCCGAGGGCCAGAGGACCCGTTGTTTGCCAGGTCTGGAGTCAGCCACATGCTCGAACCCCTGCATGCTGTGCTGGGCTGATAAGGCAATTTTTTCTCCTCCCTCTCCCTCGCTCTGCATCCTTTCTTAAGGCTGAGGAAGAGGGTACAGAAGAAAATCACAACTTTGCACCAGTATTTTGTGCACGGTGACCCTTATTATAATTTTTTTTGTTTGTTTAAATCCAGCTTCATTCCTCCAGGGTAATTAGTTCTAGCAACCCTTTGAATATACTTTTCAGCCTCACAGAGCCTCATATTCCAAGTGACAACTATCACACCAGGCTGCACTGTCATGTGCAAAGCTCTTTGCTGGTCCTGTCTATCTCTTCATGCTTCAAGACCATTTCCACAAAGCCTACACACATACCCAGGCCTGATCTTTTCCTCCCCCATTAGCAGTCACACTTCTCTCACATTCCTCCTTCCAGCTTCCTGGATGCTGCCTTACAGGGTTTTCTTTGAAGGTGTATAAAAAAAAAGGAAATGACAGACTCAAGTTGGCCCTGTTATAGGCTGCTGCACGACAGCTTTTCGAAGGAAGTACGCCTGTGTGACATACAAAGATATAGGCCACCTACCTCGGACAATCATCAGGTGCCACAGGTCTTTCATTGGGAAGGCACATACAGTCACGTGTTTTGATGATTTGTCTAGCATTTTATTTCTTCACCTAGCACACCCAGGCATTTTTACGGCACATTTGATGAGCATGTTATTTTTAAATGGCTGAAGTCCCCTATTTTAAGACAGTCACACCTATTTGAAAACTTAATCTCTCTCGAGAAGGCCTTTTCTTCACTTGTTGGAGAATTCCCCTACTTTTTTTCCAATTAACCCTAATTTAAAAGAAGCAGAGCAATAAAAGAGATCATTATTCCCTATCCTCACTGCACTGAAACCTGTCGCTCTACAGAAGGAGCCACTGTGATCTTTTTGGACCTCAGCAGTGGTAGCTATAGGGCAAGGAGCTAAACAAACCCACTGATGTCAGCAAACACCTACAGGCTGCACAGAAAAGGTCAGTAAAGCAGCCACCTCTCAGCCCATAGCACAGACAGAATAAACTTGTCCAGACACAGAGAAGACCTTGAAAATTTGAGATGTGGCTAGACAACCATTTCCAGTCTAGACCCCATCAGATCTTGGCCACCACACCTCTAATCTTAATAAACACACGAATAGGGGGGTTGCAAATTTTATTTGTTGTGTAACATGTAAAGAGGGAGCAGAGTGAATGTGTACATATGTGTTTGTCTGCTTGTTTGGGGGAAGAGCAGAACTAAATTATTTGCTTTTCATTCAGTAACTGTGACCACTCTGGGGCAGATTTTTCCTTCTTGTTTCTCATCCCAAAGCACTGTCCCCATAGACAGGCTAGTGAGACACAGCACGAAACTGGGATGAAGCAATCCAGGCAGAGAAGAGCAGGAATACATGAAACACACACCATTCCCAGGGAAACAGCTAGTTTTGTATGCTATCTAGGGAGAATCACACTTTCATAGCAAGGAGCCTCCCACTTTCTAGCAGTGCTTGTGCTTCTCTTCTAGTTATGAAACAGCCCAAAACAACGAAGTTAAAAAAGCATTTTAGCATTACAGAAACTATCATAGGTCATCTTTTTGAAACAGAGATGGTTCTTTCCAGCCCCGATAGTGAGGCTGATGGCAGATTGTGCACCTGACCCTGACAGGGAGAGAAAAACAGCTGCAGGAAAACAAATATGAATTCCCCAAGCCCTTCATAATGCAGCCGCTTTCTAATGTGCTTTAGAGCATGTGGTGGTATGATGGAAAGGTTTTATTAACACAGAACCTACATAATTCAATTGTAAGTTTTAATCCATTCCAAATCATGTCAATAAAGCCTGCCTGCCTAATCCCCATTCTACAGCTGGAGTAGCAGAGATGTGCCTAATCCCCATTCTACAGCTGGAACAGCAGAGGATGGTGGGTCAGCTTGAGGAAGTATCAACTGGGACAACAACTCCAGTATTTGCCCCTTCTGTCAGGCTTTCCAAAAGGGTCATATATTTGTACCCGGGTAGAAATAGCCTATAACTTCACCCATTTACCTGTCACAACACAGTCCTGCAAACTGCTGCAGCACAGGGGCAGACGAGAGCTACTCAACCCTTCTCACTGGTGTGTGGGGGGACAATGAGGCAGTCAGACAGGGAGGACCTTCAGCAGAAGGATAGGGCAGAGAACAGGAGATGGCAACTGCTTCAGTCTTGCCACTGTAACCCAACACTACACGTGGGACAAGACCACACAGCTGCAGTCAAATGCAGAGCTCAAATTTGTTATGGTTGATTTTTTAGACTACTTGCACATACATAATCATGTTTTCTGCAAGGCAGAGATAGTATTGGACATCCTCGACCTGGTTTTGAGACACACACTGAAAACCGCACAAAAATAGTGCCTCACACCAGGTCTGGGATAAAGATCTTGCACCCATGAGAGCTGGGCTCCTTAGTAATATTTTAATGGAAGTAGAGAAACATCCAGCACATTTTCTGGTAGGCAAGCCAGTTGGTGAATCCAAAAGACCTTTCTCAATTCCAACATGGAAAATAGCAAGACGTGGGGTTTATCAGTTACCACAGAAAAAGCTGGATGGACATGGTGCTTGTGACAGCATGGAGAGAGAAGCTAAAATCCAGAGCACGGCTTGCAAAACCAAATTCAATCACTCAGCTCTGCCACTTCTGATTTCAGATTAAAACTTCCACCTCTATCACAGCACCTCCAGCTTGCCCAGCCCTACGCACAGGCTGGTGAAACACGTAGCTGCGATTATAGGTTCAAGCTTTGGAAAAAGGTCTGTGCTATCAGAATCCCATTGCTGGTACCCTGTGGACAGGATCTCTATGCAGACATTTCTGTTCTCTTGCTTTGCCATGGGGTTACTCCATTTGTAGACTACACAATTATATTATAAAGGGTCATTCATGAAGGGTTTTCACCAGCAGTATCATTTATTTGAAGATTATCAAATCTAGATTAAAAAAAAACAAAGCCACAGATCCCTATCGTGGTGCTGGATGTGTAGGGAGGGAGGAATTGTTTGTTTTTCACTGACCCTTTAAAACAAATGTTTTCCTGTCTGGATTAGAAAACATGCTGTGTCTGAGTAAAATTTAACTCAAATCTCCTTTCTGTTGCTCTTCAAACAGGGAATTTCAGAGACTGCTTCAGTGATGAGAAAAAAAATGGATTTGGTTTATTTCAGGAGCGGAGGCTGTGCCTTGGTTCTCTCTGATATATGAAACATCCCTTGATTGTGCAAATGCATCCTGATGGTGTCTTTGTGTTCCTGTCACTCCTGATTTATGGGGGCCTTTCCTCCACTGTGAAGTAGAATTTGCATTTCAATTTCCATCACTTGTACCTCTCCCCACAGTGCTCCAGCCCTGGAAGGGAGCTCCCACTCTGCTTGCCCCCATAACTGCCCCACATTGCATTGGCATCAGGGAGGATAGGGGAGCAGGGGTTGCACAGGTACTACTCTATGGGAACAAGCTCACACCGCTGAGATCTCTGGTGAGATCTTTCTTTGCTTAGGCCCAATGCAGACCTCGGTTCTGTTTCTTACCCCTTTTTCCATGCAGTGGTGGTGAAGGGAAGCATCAACCCTCTGTCCTGCCTGGTCCCACACTTGCTTGCCTGTTCTCTGAGAAACAGCTAACAAAAGAGCAGGAAGGACTTTGATATTACACAGGCTTCTCCCCACAGATGACTTACCCCCCAGCCTTCTCAAGACAATGAGCAGGAAGCCCTCTCTTGGGGGTTTACCCCTGCCTTATTTCCTGGGCGGGGGTTGTCCATGTTCTGGTAACACAGGCTTGCAAGAAGACTCCTATCCAAAAAAAAAAAATAAATAAATAAAAATCAACCAAGCACAGAAAAGTATCTCAGACAGGTGGGCTGAACAGGAGTCTGAAAGCTGCTCTCCTTCCTAGACTTCATCCTTCTCTTGCTCCTACAAACCCCAGTGGTCACAAGTTCCTGCGTCAGCCCAGGCTCTGCACTCCTGGCCACACACTGCCTCCTCCCCTTTGTGCAGTCTGGATGGGCTGTCACAGCCACCCTGAGCACGCTATAACCCCCCTGAGCCTGCACCAGGGGTGGGCTTCGACCTGACAACATGTGGGAAGCCACATGGGCTGCGCTGCAGACACCCACTGTCCGCCTCATAGCTAAATGTGTGCTTTGATGGGTGTAGCTCCTGTCTACCGATTAAACATTACAGGCCTTGAAAGGAAAAAGAAAGAAAAAAGAAAATAAAGAGAAAAAGATAGCTTCAGAAATGGAGGAGGAGTTGCCAGGACACATCAAGCTTTAAAGATGTGAGTTGCAGAAATGCATTAAGGCTCATTCTTCAGAGCTGTCAGCCCCGCAGCCGTTATCAAAACTAAACTCTGCTTAAAAGAGAAACAAACTGAACCT
Source organism: Pedionomus torquatus (assembly GCA_013398155.1). Lineage (NCBI taxonomy): Eukaryota > Metazoa > Chordata > Aves > Charadriiformes > Pedionomidae > Pedionomus > Pedionomus torquatus. The sequence continues at coordinate 30,957 of VZRU01004758.1, forward strand.
TATTGAGTGCTTGTTTGGGCATTAAGGCCATGGATTCCTAATACGCTGTTGGAAGTCAAATGTCTTGCCATGTGCCATAAGCCTGCATATTCTTAATTTGCAATGGCCCAAAACAATATATTCAAAAATACATTTTGCTACAACTTGTTTGAAGTAGATTGTTTTGACCTAAGGGTTTTGACTATCGGCCATTACCGTGTTGACTTTTACATTAACATACAAAGCCAAAAGGAAAGAGGCTGAGCTGATTAAAACACACATTTCCAGGGGGTAAAGAGGTGACAACAAATTTATGCTGATTTCACTGAATCAGCAATTTCCAGTTGAGACCAGTTCCAGGGCAGAGTTCTCCAGAAGCACCAGCAGGAACTCACACACTGTTCCTGGTGTGCACCTGAGACACTACGCATGCACAGACAGATTCAAATGCCCAACTTTGGTCCCTTTTTCTCCAGTGACTTTGGTTTTTTTGGCTTTCAACAGTCTGTGCAGAGTACTAAAAGCCACTATGTTAGGCAGTATCTGCCCTATTTATCCAGCTCCCAGCTGGCTGCAGAAGAGCTTTCATCAGTGGGTCTGAACTCACAAACACTGACACGGAGATTATCTGCCCCATGAAGAACGGTTTAACCAGATTAACCTGTGGGAGATCCCATCAGCCTCTTCCCTGCAGTGAAGGACCAGCATCATCTCACAGCCTATAGTGTGGTCCCTCCAGCAGGAGGCTATCCCATTCCTTAGGATGCCTAATCCTGTTTCCTTCTCTTGGCTTGGCCCCATTTGCATCCCCCACCATCCTCCTTCAGGGAAGTACCAGCCTTAAGGGACCCAAGGAGCTGTGGTGGGTTATGGGGCAGAAGACCACATCTTCATTTTCCCCAGCCTTGATGGAGCTGGCAGTCCTGCTTTCAGCACAGCATACCATGCTAAATAGGGACACAGAGCAAAACCACAAAGCCCTCAGCCCCTTAAACCCAGCAGGTTTACACAGCAGGGTGGAGTAAGGGGTATTACCGAGGGTCCTTTTCTCACCTGCTTGGCCCCTACTTGCTTGCTTTCCTTGCAGCAGATAAAAAACATGAACCAGTTCATAGGCAAATGAAAAAAAGCCCAGAAATCCCATTCCCTCAGCAACTCGTGTAGTTTCAGACTACATGGGAGAAGGAAAGAGTGATGAGGTCACATCTTACACAGATTCTTAAATAAGGGAGGAAGGTTCAATATTATAATTTCTACTACTGAGGTTGGTTTTTTTTTCCCCTTTTACTCCCCACTTCCCTTCAAGCTCAGCTTTAAACATCTCCAAATGAGCTGATTTTAAGGTGAACTAGAAATCCTGGCAATGGATGATGACTAATATACTATGAATGACAGAAACTTGGTGGAACGCTAAAAAGCAAGTGGGTTATTATAATACCTGGCTGCAAGTTATATAGAAAAGTATGTGCAAGCCAAAGGGTTGGAGGAACGATGCAGTCTTTTGAATACCTCCATGGACTTAACTCAGAAACCTTAAAACTCTTAAGGGGGAAAACTCTAAATGAAGATGATCATACCAACAATTCTGCTCGGATTCACAAGCCCAGGAATTGTAATACGTTTATAATCCCATGCTGCACATTTATCATTAGAGCTCTATATAAGGACAAATAGGTATGCAGTTTTAAAAGAAACAGTAGCACAATTTAAATAAAATGAAAATAGGGAAATTCACCTGTAAGCTGGCACAAGGAACACAACAGCTCCTCAGTGCTTTAAGCAATTGGTTTTTGGAACAGATAATTCCAGCACCCACAAGCCAAAGCAGCTCTTCCTGGCTTCATTTTCAGTAACGCACAGGGACTAATTCAAGAAGAGACAATATCCAAGCCTTTAAGCAACAAGGTTCACAACATAATTAAGTACAATGTCCTAGGAGGAGGGAGTGAATGAAGAGATACATGATTGACACTACATTTTAGGAAAGTGTTTCAAGCACAACAAGAGTCATTTAGAAGGACATTAGTTCAGAGTAAAGGAAGCAAGTGCTGTACAGATGGTTTGAATAATATATAAGAAGTGATGTGGGAAGGAAGCTCTTGGTAGGGTCACAGAATCTGCAGAGAATACAGGTCGTTTTGTGTAAGTCAAAGCATCCTCTCAAGACCAGAAGGGACTCTTGGGTGAAACTTAACCAAGCAAGGCAGATAGGTAGCCCACACAGTGATAAGTGACACTGTGTCAATAAAAACATGCATTACAGCTGTGCCAAGCCGTCTTGCAGGATTTCAGGTAGCAACAACCTGTGCAAGGGTGCAGGGGACCCCAAAAGCAGCTCAGCTCTCCTCAGCCAAGCACACTGCCATCGGAGAAGGTGTCCAGCTGCAAAAGGACTGGAAGGAGGAAGGCCACAGATACTAGGCAAGACTGGTCACCTCATGTTGTGATGGATTTTGCAGAACCCGAGAAGGTTCAGAGAAAAGTGACAGAAGCAGTGGACAGCCTGGGAACATCATCCTCCGCAAGACTTTGAGCTGGTTATTTTTACCAAGGAAATCCTCTTGTGCACTACAGACACCAATTATGTTAGCAATACCATTCATTCCTCCCAGGACTGTAATCACAGTATATTACTGTTTGAGATTTTTGATCTGCCATTGCATAGGTCCTACATCTGCTGTAGAGCACACAGAAGTGCCATATGATCTCTGACATGTGAGAGTACATTTCTGGCAGCCCATTCTGGACTTAACAACGCAGTGGCTCATGATTGTAGGGTGCTGGGTATGGCAAACCCAGCCAACACTTTTGATTCAAAACTTCCCTTGAAACAGAAGAAGTGATGGAAGCATATAAAATAATGGAAGTTACAACTGGGGAACTTCTGTGCTCCCAGCACAGGGCCAAGAGGATACACTGGTGCATTAGAAGATGGCAAATCCGAACCTGGCAAATGAAAAATACTGCTTCCCCACCATCACCCCCCTTCAACATAGAATAGTTAGAATTGGAAGAGACCTTGAGGATCATCTAGTTTCCCCTCCCCCCTACCATGGGCAAGGACACTTTCCAATACCAGGCTGCTTGAAGCTCCTTGGAGGTGTTCAAGTGGACAGGGCATCCACAACTTATTTGGACAACTTGTTCCAGTGTCTCACCACCCTCAAAGTCAAAAATTTCCTCCTAATATCTAATCTAAATCTACCCTCTGTCAGTTTAGTGATGAGGTGTAACAGTTTTACTTTCTCTCATGAAGAGTGCCTCCCTATCTCTCCTGTAGTCCCCCCTTTAGATATTGGAAGGCTGCTATGATGTCTCCCTGAAGTCTACTCCTCTCCAGGCTGAGCAATACCAACTCTCTCAGTGTGTCCTCATAGGAGAGGTGCTCCAGATCATCTTCATAGCCCCCCTCTGGACTTGCTCTACCAGGTCCATATCCTTCTTACACTGGTAGCCCCAGAGCTGGCTGCAGTACTCCAGGTGGGATTTCATCAGGACGGAGTAGAAATATACGATTAAACAGTAAAATTTACTGCCATAGGAAGGCAGTAATACAAGAAAATTCCACAGGAAGCAGGAAGTAAGGATTTTCACATCATTTAATATGTGAATTCAATTCAACCAAGCAATCCATAGGAAAATAAAACCATACCCAGAGTTATCATTACTAGAGACTAGAAGACTCTGCAGTTATACCAATCTCTAACCTATACACATGGGATTAATCCACATCTGCCTGCAGCAAGATCTGGACACCTTTTTGTAAGGTGCTCCCTGCTGTGGTTAATCACCAGCAGTTATGTACTGGACCAGCCCCAGCTCAGCCATTCCTCTTTCATCTGAGCTGGATGATATTTATAATCAAGGCAATCACATTTACTGCTTGATTTTTTGAAGTGCCTCAGCATATGGGGGCCATAGGCAGACAAGAAACAGGTCTCTGAGCTGGAGCACAGAGCAAGTAAGACATCATATGAGTGCAGGCGAGAGTTGCAGCAGAAGTGGGCATGAGGGTTAAATTTTCTGATGCTTACTTGGCTTTTTCTTCCCCTTCTGGAATCAGTTTGCTCTCATCATTTTGAGTCAGACCTTAATAGTTCAGGGCAAGCAAACCCTGCTTAACATCCCACTTTCAATTTAGGAAAATAATCATTTGTATCAGTACAGTTGCTATGAATCATGCTAGTTAATAGCTCAGAAGGTAGAGACACCTTTCAAACAGCTGCCACCTTCCACTCCAGTCACTGTCAGATAGAGGCCAGATCAACCGTTCTGATTGAGCCCAGCTCTAGAAGTGTCCAACATCCTTATCCTCTTCACATCAGTTTCTTCTGTAATATAAACAGGCAGAGGAATGTTTGCTTAGCTCAGTGTCCAGGGAAAACACAGCTACAAGACTGTATTGCACTGGGATGCTGCAGTGACACAAGCCAGTTTCTGGATAAGTAGATTGCTTTGCCAGCCAATTTTTTTTTTTTTTTTTCTTTTTCAATGTTTTATCTCCTTCTGTTGCCTGAGTGCCAAATGCCCAAGCCTTCTCTGAGCTCAGAGCCCCTTTTCAGTCATGGCACTTGACCATCTTTTCTTTATGGATTGCCAGCCAATCTGAACAGTGCTCCCAATTCCTAATTAATTTGCTACTCATTTTCTTATCATTGAAAAAGCGTATGCAGGCAGGATTGCAGCTTGCACACATGTATTAACGAGCAGCTAGAGCTTCCTTTCAATGTAAGATAGGTCTAAATCTCAGTAATGTCCCTCCCTGCCTGCTGCTGCTTTTCACTGCTCCCAGGATATTGCTAATACTACTTTTTCACATCCCTTGGGGTATTCCTCATCTCCTGTTCCTTTTGCACCACTTCCCACTCCTTTCACTCCCCTCCCAACTCCCCTGCCCCACTGTCATGATTCCAAGTATTTTCTCCTCCATTATTCTCCTGCCACCTTGCTAGATGTCAGTACTTATACCCCCCTGCACATTCCCACCTTTGCCCCAACATATTCTCACTTTGCAGCCCCGCTCTTCTCAGCAAAGCGGAAAGGGGGCAAACGCCACTTCTCATTTTTATATGCAGCAGAGACACAGACTGTTTTTAGATCAGGCTCTGGCAGAGCCAGAGCATTGGAGCTGCCTGGGATAGCTAATGATCTCATCTTCTGCAAACCATGAGCTTTTCTCTTGGCTCGTTCTCTTTGACCTTAATACAGCCTTAAATATTGAGCTGCTGCATCCTCCTGGAATTCAGCATTGACATCTCTTGCTCCTTCCCAGCTTCTCGTTTGTGATACAGCTGCTCTCCCTCCTTCTAGAGGCTACTCCTTTTCTGCCGAGCTATCTCCACACATGCTTTTGCCTGCTGTGGCCCTCTGATCCCCTTTTTTAAAATAAAATCATAAGTGGTCCCTCCTGGACTGCAGCAATACCTGGAAATTGCTGCTATTGTGGATAGGGGCTCTGAGTCTTTGTCACTCCTGATGATGGCACCCAGTAAAGTCTAGGACACACTTTTAAGACTTGTGGGTTTTAAAAACCTACAGTTAGAGAAACATGATAAAGCTTCCACTTTGGTTGAATGGTAATTGCCATATTCCTTCTTAATATTGTGCTTGAGCTGATGCATATTTCTAGGCAGAGAAGTAAGTCAGCAGTGACAAAGGCACAGACAGCAACCAGGCACTTTTTCTAGCCTCCGACTAGAAGAATCCTAGCAACACAGTTTCTCCTGTGTTTCAGCTGGGTTGCAAGTGTCACAAGCCATAGGGCAAGCTTAACAACTTCACAGGCACAAAGCTCCTTTAAATATTCAAAATATTTTGTCCCTTTCCTCCTCCATAAGCCTCCAGCATTTCTACAGTCTTAAACTAAATCCTCTCCCATCCCTGGGACAGAAACTTTTCCTACTGTTGTAAATTCCTTCCAGGCTCCCCCCTTGACTTGCTGAAGTCCAATACCACATAATTGTCACTTTTACTCTTTTCTGCTGAAAAAACTCAATCCTTTCAGACCCTTCAGCATTTCCCTTGTTTTCTCATTTCCTTCGTCCTAGAATCACCCCAGAGCTCAGAGTACTCAACATATAATGACCCTAATCCCATAGGAGAAAGTACTACATGCTAGATCCACGGTACAACATCTTGCTGTACAGCTAGACATTAAACTCTTTTGAGGAGGGACCATCTTCTCTTCCTGCACTTATACAGGGTCTGCCACAATCAGTTCCCGGCCCTCCTAACGTAATGGTGAGAGCAAGGTGCTCTGAATTGCAGATCTTATGAAGCTTTTATGATTTTTGTTTCACCCTCTCAAAAGCCTCCTTTTCAGGAACTTCCCACTTCAGGAGAGAGGGCTGCAGAGGATGAGACAAACAAGAGGCACCATCATTTTTGCTGCTCATCATTACTCTTTCCATCCTCTTCAGGTTTGCCCACCTTCCTTAAGCCTCACAACACCCTTCAGGTCAACCTTCCCTGCAACTCTATGCACTCTGCAACTCACCACAATGTTTTATCTCCGTCCTCTCAAGATTTTAGTCCCTCCCCAGCCTAGGACCTTTCCTTATTCCACCAGTGCACCCTAGGCAGCATAGGATGCTCTACACCAGCTTGGTAAGCAGCAGCAGCTTGCTGCTGGGTTGGCCACCTGGCACAGCAGGCAGACTAGGCCAGGCAGTCAGCTTCTTTTAGTGGCGGGTGGACCAAGCAGAGGTTGGTCCACTAAAAGCTGAGGACGCTGCTCTGCTCATCCTTCCTTTAGCAAGGGCACCAGTAGGACCACTCTCCTCCATGCTTCCACCTCAGGTTATGAGACTGAAACTGGCCAACAGGTTCTTACAGGGGGCATTGATCATGTCCACTTCATTTCCTCAGGAAACAAAGCTAAAAATAACAATAGCAATAGCATTAACAGCACAGCCCAAGACTGCATTGAGCATCTCCTCTGATACATGGATTTCTGACTTCATATCTACTTCATATCTACTTACTTACCCTTATTACCTGTAGGGCTCTCTAAACGCGTGTGGTGCATCTGAACAGCTTTCAGGTGTACAGATGGGAAGCGTTATTTAGCAGAGGAGCCTTATCAATCATTGTTACAGTTTCCCTGAGTCTCCCCTCCACTGTAACCTTCATTCATGTTTTCAGTTCCTCTTATCCTGACACATTTCTCTATTTTGCCTTAAGTCCTACTTCACTCAAACATGTCCCAAATATCACTCTCTTACTGTTCACGTTGTACAAGAAAAAGCTATCCTCTTTCTTGCACTTGTACAGATTCATTAATCTCCAATTCATTTAGAAGAAACTAGTTTAACACTTCCATTTTCTAGAATTTCTGCGCTGGCCTCTTTTCTACCCTTTTCTGCATTACAAGTGAAGGAACACTGCTGAAGTTTGAGAAGCCAGGAAGAGAAGCAGCTCAGGAACAAACCAATATGGTAAAAACCAAGAAGATGCTACTCCAAAATGTTACACCAATGATCTCCAAATGACTTGCAATATGAGGCAACTCCATCATGAAAGATTCAGTACTATCAGCCAAATTGCGAATTAACAGGCCACACACTGCATTTGGAAAGCAACTCAAAAGCCAACCCAGAGACCTCTAGCCAAGGAGTTTTTCAAGTTAAGCCCAGCAAACGAGATAAAATAATCTTTCAAAGTGGAGTATTTAAACATCTGGAAGAACATGATGTGACAAGCTCCATGCTTTTTTTTATATATACACTGAAGAAAATAATCTTACCACCCCCCAAATATTTTAAACATGACAAGCTAGTGAATGAAATTGGTCAATGTTTATACCCCAGTGGGGTATAAAAATCCTTACTATAGCAGTGAATTAATTTTGCTATGGATAGAGATTCATTTCTAGGCTGCATCATGTGTTACTTAAACACACTTATTTTCTAGAAATGAGAATACCCAGTGAGTGACAAAACTGCAGACAACATCAAATTATTTGAGGTATCAAAGACCAGAAGGAACAGGGAAGAATCCAAGTCTTGAATAAGCAAATAGACAGTGTGATAATAAGTTTTATTCAACGTTGGTAAATGCAAATAATACCTCTAAAGAGGGGGAAAAAGCCCTGCGCATTATTCACACATCTTTCAGATTTATGACATAACCATCTTATCAAAGAAAGGAAGGAGATGGCAATAGGAACATCTGAGTGCTGAGCTCAGCTTACTGTGCAGCTGTGGCAGAAAATCCAGCCACGATGTGAGAACGCAGGAAGAATAGGATGAAGTCATACAAAGACTGTGCTGAGCCCTCTATAATTCAGGAGTGGTATCACATGCAGATTATTATATGCAGTGCTGGTCACCATCTCAAAAGAAAAAAGAAAACCAAAGCAGAAGTGGGGAGGGTGGGTAAAACATAGCCATGACTACGATCACAGTACACAATTCAGAAGAAGATACACTGGCAGCTCTTGTAGATGGAGTATCCATCTGGTCTAGGGCCATTCATTCACAATGTCCCTACCCTTCTCCACCATATTTCAGGCAAAACAGCCACCTGGATTTTCTCACATACCACTCCCTACCAAGGTGTTTCAGTTGTTTAAGACCTTGCCCACAATAATCAATCTTGCATTGAATTTAACTCCTGTGAATATTAAAGCTTGTAGCTGGAAACATCTCTCTCGTTCTTTTAGTGGTTGATTTCCCCCTTCCCTCCGCTGCTGCTCTTATTGAATTCCCTACTTCTGTTATGTAAAGTAATTTGTGCTATTGTGTTCAGAGAATATGGCTAGCACGGCAGATAGCACACAAAATAAGATGATATTGTATCACTTATCTGAAAATCTGTGCTTACAGCAGAGGAGAAAGGAGGAGACAGGGCACCTACAGAAACAGGAGACGTGTGTGTCTGTGAAGGTATCTGGACTATAGCAGCAAGGTGGGCACTGCCCCACGGCACTCTATATGCCACTTGACAGCAAACAGCCCAGGGGAAGTGGCACGTGTATCACAGGGCCTCAGTCTCCACCATCCCAGCTGATGCTCACTGAGGAGCAGAGCAGACACACAGCAAGAGGGGTCTTCCATCCCTCCTCCATTCCCTTCCTGTGCCAAGGGCAACAGCCTGCAGCAGCACAGGCTCCTGGCAGCTCTCAGGGTTGCCAGCTACTGGCTCCTGATTTGTGCTTCTGAAAGAGAAGCGGTGGCAGAAATGATAAAGCTCTCCTCCACTTGGACCAAGGAAAGGATTTTGTAGCACATGGGTTTGCTTTGGCTAATTAAAAGCACAAGGCCATGCAAGGAAAGCAGTGCTTTAATCGCTGAAAATAGCTGGAATTAAAACTAATCACGAGCATTTAGCACACCACAGATAAAGATGTTTGAAAAGTCTTTCTGCCAGGGGCCTGTGGGCTGCCGTTACATAGCTACAGGAAAAAAAAGGTACAGAGTCCCTCACTGACGCAGCACCATGTAAACCTGTGTATGCTCTGACACACTTCTTGGGGGCTCCAGAGCCCTGCCAGGAGGGAGCAGAGACCACCCCTCAAGCAGCAAAGTCCAGCTTCCACCTTGACACAAAGTCACCTCACTCCTGGGTCAGGGGAGCCTCTCCCAAGCATACATCAACAAGCCAAGGAGCAGGAGACACCCACAAAGGCAGAGGGGACAACAGGAGCCATCCCCTTCCCTCAGTCTCCTGCTGCAGCTCATTACTTGCCGCAGCTTAATACTCCCTGCAGTCATGGCTCTGCCCTCTGAGATATTCCTCTCCTCGCACTCAGTAGTAGTGCACTGGGTCTCTCTGTCTAGAAAGTGTTACCAAAATGCCTCCAACAACAGCAATAAATCCCTAGCTCAGCCAACCTTAAAAGACTCTGTAAAGCAAAGCCCATCACAGCCTTGAAGGATCTGGTGGGTGTCTATACTTTGCAGCATAGGGATGGATAAACTCTAAGTTCCCAAGCCAACCAACCACATCAGACACCCACCACAGAGCCAAGACCCACCACATACCTCATGTTGCTGAGGGAGGGGTGACCAGTTCACCCCCAACTTACCTTCTTGTCCTAGCCTGAAGCCCCAACTTACCCAGATGCTCTCCGGTCAACTAAACCCTGCTGACACAGACCCAAAATGGGAAATCTTGAAGCATGCAAACACGCATACAGTTCATGGGTCACCAGTTGGCCTAGCTAATTCATTACTGGGGCCCTTCTTTTTAGTTTGTTAGAATATTAAGTCCTTAGCTCCATTAGAGATTCCCCCAAACTTGGGCAGAGCACAGCTTCAGTAAGTATAATCCCCAAGCTTTGAAGCAAGATTTTTATTCATTTCAGGTTACATTAGGATAGTGCACTCTTTCCAGCTTCCTAGGAATTTCCTAGTATCCTCCTACAGACCCTAATCGTGAATGATTTATAACCAAATTCAAAAGAAAGGGGACTCAGCTTGCAATTCTGAATGGCTTCTCCCTATCTCCCTATGAATTGTCTGTTATTCCTCTTGCTGACTTTCTACTGTATTTCTGAGTATTCAAACTGCTTAGGAAATGCCTTGTGATTTATTAAGTCTTCAATTAATACTTCAGCTACTCAGACACAGCAAAGATATACAAGCGAATAATTCTAGCCCATAATCACACGGCTATATAAAACCAGCACTAGAAGTAAAATAGCTTTTGAACATCTACTGCAGGTTATATTTTCATGAACCGCTAGCTCAGCAATCATGCCAGGCCACACAGGTGAGGACATCTGCTCGCGTGAAGACAAGCTTCTATCGTGTGAACAGCAAAGGTCTGTCATGCTACACCGGGATTCAGAATTTAAAGTCCACAGGAGAGTCCAAATAGGTTGCTTCAGCAGCATTTTTGGAAGCATTTTTTCTGCCCTTGACCACACTCAGGGAGACCTACAGACTGCTGAAGGACTGAAATTCTTTAAACTGACCTCCTGTGTGACAGCTGGACAACATGACAGTTACCTTGTAGACCTAAATTAGATTCCAGTGTTTTAATTGTAGCATTATATCAGACCCAGGTACTAAACAATAGATTCTAGAACTTCACTATTTCCAGCTGAATGATTATGAGGAGTTATTTTTGTTGGCTTTTCCCTAAAAGACACAAGTTTGTCATCCCCTAAAAGAAGCCCTTTGCTATAGCTTCTGCTCACTGCCAAATCCTTCTCCTTTGCTGATGACAAGGTCAGTGGCTCCACCCTACCTTCAGGCCCCGTACCACCCCACAGGAGACTGCCTCTCCCACATGCCAAATTGACAGCAGAGATGCTGTTCTGGTTTGAAGTGAAGCAGAGACAACTGTCTGTTCAGTGACAGCGGCTCTTGCTTACACTTGTTACTTACACCCATAGCAACCAGGGTCTGCTGACTTGGTTGCTTACCCTATGGATGGGATGCACCTGTGGGGAGGCACGGACAGGTCAGGTGACCCAAACCGACCAAGAGGGTGTTTCATCCCATCTGCCACACTCAGTAGAAAAGATGAGGGACCAAAGGGGTCAGGTGGGCTCTTCTTCTTGAATGGCTCTTTTTCAATGAGGAGGGTCCTGTGAGTTCTATTCGTGATTCACATCAGGGAGTTCTGGAATCCAGTTCCCATTCCTCACTAAGACTAGTCTGGAACTTTCACAGGGCCTGCCACTGATGTCTTCCTGGGAACTTGATAAGGTTTTGTACTTTTTTTTATATATTGCATCTATTTCATTATTTCATTTTTATTTTAATAATAATATTTCATTGAACTAGTTAGAAAATACTTAACTCAATCTCTTTATCTCTCTTCTTCCTTTCTTTGGAAAGAGAGGAGGAGGGGAAAGCATCTGTCATCTTGCCTTTGGCCAACCCAGCCTAAACCACAACAGATGCTGAGACACATCCCTTCCACTCAGGGCCAAGATGGGGAACTATTACCTGTCAAACAGGGTGATGCCCACTCAGATGTCACAATGGCCAAATCAGACAGTGTGCTTTAAATCAAAGAAAGGTTCAGGAGTCCATGCTCTGCTCCAGCAGCATGGGCAGCTAAGAGGGCTGTACTCACAGGACTGTAACCAGTATGTTAAGGAAAGTTATTACTTGCCTTCATACAATACTTGCTAGATGATATATGGACACTTGGCTCAGTTTTGGATCTGTCAGTACAAGAAAGATGTTGATAAACTGGATCAGGTTCACTGAAGGGCCACCAAGATGCTCAGGGAACTGAAGAGTTTGCCCTGCAAAGAAAGGCTGAAGGACTGGGGCTTGTTTAGCCTGGAGAGAAGATTTGAGGGACCTAATAGCCCTCCGTCTGGTACATAAGAGGAGATGGAGCCAGGCTATTTACTGCAGTACATAGCAGGACAACAAGAAACAGTAGCCCCTAAATGAAATAGGGGTGTAAAGAGTTTTCCCTATGTAGGTAATGAAGCTATAACAGACACTGCCTAGAGGAGTGGTGCAGACTCCATTCTTTGAGGTTTTCAAAACCCAACTGGACAAAACCCTGAGCAGCCTGGCCTGAATTCAGTGCTGACCTTGCTTTGAGCAGGTTGGATTCTTGAGAGACTTCCTGAGGTCCCTTCCAGTCTGAATGATTCAATGATGTTCCCACACACACGCACATCTCAAAACTACAGCACATATTTCCTCAGCTTCCAATCCCACCCACACATTCAAGTACAGTGGACATCAAGTAATTGAATACAATGGGATGGTTTTGAAAAACTAAAGCTGTTCCTTAATTGCACACACACAATCAATACAGATATCTGAGGGAATCTTCCCTTCCTTCATTACTATGCAGGTAATGTCCCTCTGCTCTCCACACAGAGCATCCTTCCCTGAGGACAGATGCTCCTTTTGCTCTTTCACTCTCATTTATTAGGTTACAGCTTTGCCACTACTCTTACTCTAGGATTTGGCAGCCTTGTTCTCTTGCCAAAGAAGGAAGAAGTTTCTCTGCTATGACATGAAGAGATGTTACTTTTGTATTCCTGTCGTTTTCCCCAGATGCACATCACTCTCCCGGTCTCCAAGGGAATGTGCATATTCATATGAAGTTGGAAACGAATGTGCTTGGATCAGCCCCCAGACTGGGCATGCATACGCATCCTAGTGCTAACACACCCACCCACTCAAAGATTAACTAAATTTTGACCTGATTGCATCCAATTAACCTGAATTTCTCACTTTCTTGCAAAGCAGTTCCCTTCACAAGCCCGTTGGCCTTTACCTCATGGCTATATTATAAGTATGGTGTCCCAGAAAAATTGAACGAGAGAGGAAAGCAAGGGTATGGAAGAAAAAAGCAGCAACATAAGACAAGAATACAAGAAAAAGACAAGGGAGAGGGAGATGTATTATTTTCTTACTCAATATAAATTTTGCTAAAATAACCATTTGTTTCATGACTCCCTTCTGCCTGTAAATTCAGTGACAGGACAAGTATTTCACCTTTTGACATACTGGGAAAGTACTTCCAGTTCTGCAGGTGCCTGCTGAAGCAAGGCATTTGGGCACAGGCTTTAGGCTAGCCACATGCCATGCCAGGGGAGACACTGCAGTCCCAGAGATGACAGCAATGTGAGAAGAGGAAAATAAAGTAACAGAGAACATTAATGGCAGAAAAAAAAAAAAGCGTTAGAAGAAGCAGAAAGATGGGCAAATAGAACAAAAGAGAAAGATGAGAAGAGACAGAAGAAGAAAAGTTACAGCTAAATAAGACACTGATGCAAAAGAAGAATGTGAAAAGGCTGGTGAAAGGTATGAGGGGTGTAGTACAAAAGAAAAATGATAATGAAATATATTTGGATCAAGACAAAACAGCTCCAGTCCAGGGAAGAAAAAAACAAAACACAAAAAAAACACCCACAAAACACCACACCCCTCAAAAACCCCCAAAGAGCACAGAGCTAATTAGAAGAGATAAAGCTACAGTCAACACAGACTGAGTTCCTACAGTCCACAGCTCCCCAGACAGAACCACAAGTCTCCTTCACTGCAGGTGCAACTTGGGCACAACAGATGCAGCCTCAGCTGGGGACACCATGGCCCAGTATACCTCCAATAAACAGTTATGGTGACATTGCAGAGAGAACAGGGGCAGATGGAAACAGAAGACTAGAAATGGGATTAAATGAGACCAAACCCATTTGTCAAACAAAGCAGGAGAAAGAAATAGGGACTTATTTTTGGATAGCGCTTTTGAAGTGAGGCAGTGAGTAACCTTGCCCCCTTCTGCTTGGTCCTGTAACCCACCTCCCTCCCTCAGTTCACTGCTCTATTTTGGGTTTAATTACACACTGTGCACAGGGACTGGAACACACCAAGATCTTCCCTGGTGCAGAATTTAAACTCTTCTGTTTTGTCTTTCCCCCCCCTTCTTCATTTCACACACAGACTTATTAAAAGGAGAAAAGAAAAATCATTCTTTTGTTTCTCAGCTGAACAGGAACACCATTTGTCATCCCCCCCTCAATCAGGCTCCTTTCTCTTTGCCCCAGTGCCAAGGCAGCTCTGTCAATTATGAGCAAAGGTTTTACAGGGCCATTTTTCTTCCCCACCTTTCAAAAGGAGGTAGCCTAAAAGGGGAAAAATGCAAACAACTGTGAAACAAAATAAGAGGGGCAGAAAGAGAGGAAGGCGGTGAGAATGTATTTAGTTTTACTGTAAGGAAGCAAATGACCTCACCCAGATGCAGTTAACTATTTCCACGGCTTTGACCCCTTTGGGCAGATCCCCCCCCTAAATATGACTCTGGGCTACCTGGCAAGATCAGGTAGTCACACACGGTACAACAGCAAGGCATGCCAGTTCTGGTGCACATCCTTGGCCACTAAGATGGGAGGTGACAGCAGGGAGAAACCTGCAGCCAGTGACAGATTCAGCAGCAAGGACTGGGCAGAAGTGACCTGGGGCTGAAGAAGCCCCTGTCTCATATGGAGACCATCTAGCATCAAGAAACCAACAACCCTCCCTGCAGCCAGGGTTCACGTTCTCAGGGGAGACCCTGTAACAGGTATGGGCTCTCTTTGAGGACACCCTGATCCAAGGAAGGGAGAGCATCAGTTTTGGTGACAGCATGCAACTATGTGCAGGCTAAAATGAAACAGCTCCTCCTAGGCCACAGGTTATAAGTCAAGTGCTAGGAGTCCACACAAGGTTAAAGGAAGGTACCACCATCAGAAAAAGCTGTGCTAACGGGACCCAGGACAGACTTGCTGTTTCTAGACACTTTTCTTCACAAAGCAAAGTCTTCCTCTGCCTGGCAAGCCAGCTCTGAAGTGTTCCTCTGCTACCTGAGAGCATGCAATTAGCACTCCTAATGGTTCGCACAGTTGTGGTGTGAACCATGCAGACCATGCCCTGGCCTGGTTGGGACCTGTATGCCAGGTGCTGCAGAGACAAAGCAAGAAAGCAGCAAGAGGATTTCTTCCCTCTACCACAGACCACCAAGGGAACCACAGCGATATGAAATTAGAGTGGAGGGGGGTGGCTCTCCCTCTGCAGCCTCTTGGGGCAGGCAATGCAATTCTTCCTTGCAGCAGGCTCCCAGCGTACCGGGCATGCAGGGCTCTCAGATGAACAGGAGAATGACAGAAAACAAGTCACGGGGCAGAGATGGATGCCAAGGAAACAAGCCTCTTCCGTGCAGAGAGTTACCAACATGGGACCTTCCTTCTTTATTCTTCATCAATGGAAAGATGAATCAGTAGATGCATGACAGACTTAAAGCTCAGATATGTCAGTCTGAGGAAATAGGTTTCTTTAATGAAAAGATGAAGCTCATACACAGAATACAAAGGATCGAGCAAGTCACAGACTTGTGTGGGAAGCTGATTTAACCTTAACCCAAGCCACAGATTTTTCAAATTCTGTGAAATGCAAATTTAGGCCTGAGACAGCAGAAGCAGCTATTCCAGGTGACATCATTCAAAAGAGAGAAATCCCAAGAACCGAAAGATGCAGAAAACTAGAGCAACAAGCACAGATCTTCAGACCGAAAGCATGAAGGGCTGTCGTGGTTTCAGCTAAATTCACCAAAACCTGATTGACAGATGTCCCCCCCTCCCCCC
>VZRU01004758.1:51213-71808 GCA_013398155.1 Pedionomus torquatus
CATCCTGAGAACTGCCTTGAGTTAGCAGATTCCCAGGACTGGCCTTCTCTCATAAAATCTCCAATACTTTTGTATTATTGAATACTGTGATTAACAAATGTTGTCTGGGCATGAGAGATAAAGAGGTGCAAGTTAAGTGGTTGGGATGGATGTGAGCTCTGACTTCTCAGCCAGTTAGAGGGGAGACAGGGACATAAGCGGCTGGGATAAAATGTATAAAAATCCCCAAAATAATGAGAGAATTTGTGCATCTAGCCTGGAGACGCACCCAATACAGCACTGTTTTGAAAGTTTCTAATAAATCCTTTTGTACTTCATTTTTAACCTTTGCTTTGATGACTTTATCCTTTTTTACATTTTAGAAGTGAGCCATTTCTCACCCAACTCCAACCATTCTATGATTCTATGAAGTTTCACATAGTGATGTCAACAAAGTGTCCAGCACTCGGTGCGCACACCCCACTTGTGCTCAGCACCAGCAGGTAGATGTGCCCACACCAGCACAGCACTGAACCCTCAACACAATTTACTGGTTTATTTCAGCACTGCAAGAAACCACATGGTTTGGACTTTGCTCATACCGGGCTAATTCCGAGAGCAAGAGCGCAGAATTGGTGCCTACCTCCGAACGATAGTACTGAATGGCTTTAGCCAAGCAGCTCTCTCTCCACATCCAAATGCACAGCATTTCAAGTTAAACAACAAAGAGACACCTAATTTTGCATAAGCTGCAATTCACAGCTTTGCAAAGATGGCATGCAGCAGGAGCAAATTGGGATGGCATCGGCCATTGAGGGAAGAAGTGAGGAAGAGGAATGTTCTGTCACATGTAGCAAGACAGACTGCTCTAGAAACACCTAGAAAACAGAAACCACCACCACTTGTTCCAATGAAGAGCATTCACTCATCTTGGAAAAACGCAGGAAACAAAGTTATTTAATTCTGCAACACAGAACAGCTCAGACGGCAAACTAGACAGCTTGCTGCAAACAGAAGCAAAGGAGTCCAATTCTCAGCTGGGACGTTTTAGAATTTGACTAAAACACACCAGCTTCATTATTTTACCTCCTCATCAAGATGCTCACAGAGAACCAGACATCCCATTGGAGAGCAAATATGTATGTCTAAAAAGGAGCTAAAATTGACAGTAAAAAGCTACATCAATCTCCACTAGATCTCAGAAACACACCAATGGAAGGATTAGCTTTCCTATCACAGATGCCAACAAGAGGACAATCAAGGACTTCCCCCCCAAGACACCAGTTATCCAAATTTAAGTAAACACCAGACTTGCAAATACAGCTGGAAGAGCAGCAAAATAAGCCAACATTTTACTGTGACATACAAAACCATAACTTAGACAATCACCCAGTATGGTTGAGATCAAACAATGACATCTGGAAGTCAAAAAATAAAGCTGCTAGCCCTGCAACTGCGATGCAATTGCATGCTGCAGAGTGCAGCAGGTCAGAAAAATGTTTCCTCACCTCCCCAGAGAAAAATCTGTACTTTTTGGCATTAAATCAAAGTATTTATTACAGCAAAAAAAGATGAACTGTTTGGAGAAAGACTTGGGAGTACTTGTGGATGAGAAGCTCAACATGAGCTGGCAGTGCACGCTGGCAGCCCAGAAAGCCAGCTGCACCCTGGGCTGCATGAAAAGAAGCTTGACCAGCAGGTCACAGGAGGTGATTCTCCCCCTCTGCTCTGTGCTCACAAGACCCCACCTGGAGCACTGTGTCCAGCTCTGGAGTCCTCAACATAGGAAGAACACAAACCTGTTGGAGTAGGTCCAGCAGAGGGCCACAAAGATGATTAGAGGGTTGGAGCACCTCTCCTATGAGGACAGGCTGAGGGAGCTGGGGCTGTTCAGCCTGGAGAAGAGAAGGCTCCAGGGAGACCTTATAGCAGCCTTCCAGTATCTGAAGGGAGCTACAGGAGAGCAGGATTGGGACTCTATCAGGAAATGTATTGACAGGACAAGGGGGAACAGTTTTAAACTGGAAGAGGGGAGATTTAGATTGGATATTAGGAAAAAATTCTTTCCTGGGAAGGTGGTGAGACACTGGAACAGGTTGCCCAGAGAAGCTGTGGATGCCTCATCCCTGGGAGTGCTCAAGGCCAGGCTGGATGGGGCTTTGAACAACCTGCTCTAGTGGGAGGTGTCCCTGCCCCTGACATTGGGGTTGGAACTCCATGATCTTTAAGGTCCCTTCCAACTCTAACCATTCTATGATTTCAAGATGTTGCTCCATGGGACTCTTAGACACTCAACATTCAAACTTTTCTCTCAGCATTGGGCTCCCTGTTCATACCCCTTTTGTAAAAAGCAGGGCAGCTATTTTGGTAGCCAGGAGCAACAAAACTCAACTGCCAAGCAGCTATAATACATTGTAAGAAAAGGTGTCTGACTGATGTCATACCCTGCAGCTGACCTGCTCTATTATGAGCCAAAACACTGCAGAGCCTGGATACTCAGGGCTTAGAGCAAGCATTGCAGGCCCTGCAGCGTTACGCTTGTTGCCCCAAATAATCCTTTTCTGTGAAAATGAGACGTTTTCCATGGCAAAGCTTCCATGAAATTGAAAAAATGACTTTCTATTGAAAATGGTTGTGATGAGCAGCTCCATGGAAGAGATCAAAATACAAAGGTACAAAAGGAGTAAACAACAAATATTTATCTGAAATACCCAAGACAAAGCAGGCAGAAGTTCAAACAAGAAGAATGAACAAGACAGGGTTGCCTCAGAGGAACCATATTTCTCATATGGTAAATTCTCCATATGTGAACATTCTTTTATTTCCCAAGTGTTCTCCATATGGGAAAAGCAGGACCCACATTTCCCTGCTTGGAAAGCTGGCAAGAGTTTAATGCAGGTGTTTGGCTCCAAAACAAATAATCAATGGATGCTCCCACTAGGATGCCAAGGCAAGATCCCACTAATCAGCTGTCCCCAAGTGGGCTACAGCTCCCAGTCCCGTTGAAACCCAGCAAGAGCTACACAAGCCAAGAGTCTCATTCCACCACAAACCAAGGGAACAGCCACCATAACATCACCTGGAGCAAATAATTAGCAAGATCCCAATATAGTGTGAAGCATCAGGACCTGTATCCTGACCCCCTTATCACCCCCAGTCCTTGCTCCCCTGGGAACGGCTTTTACTACCACAAGAAGGGCATTTTGGTAAAACCTTCTTCCAACTTTGACCATAGGGCCTAAAGCCTGAGCCAAAGGTATTTGGATTTCCCTGCTCTACTCTATAATTTTGGTGGAAAAGTAAATCCAATTAGGAAGTTTCCCATATGGTCACTTCTCCCATGCCAGAAAACACGGACTAGCCCACCCAGCACATCCTATTCTCTCCTGACAGCATGGTGCAATTGCACCATCTGGTAACTTATTGCAACGGTGGCCCAGGAGGACTTTCTTCCACAGGCTGTTACTGTCAGAAGAGAGCTGTGCAAAGGAAGCACCTGACCAGAGGCTCTTAACTCCAGACAAAAGAAGTCACTTTAAACAGGTGGGCATTAATTCTGTTATTTTCATTACACACTACAAACGAGAAACCCAGATTGAGGGATGACTGACAACTCACTTCTGCAGCTGAAGGCTCCACGTTTTGGACATAGGAATTGCTACACTCTGCAGGTTCTGAAAGATACTAGTCTCAGGTATCTCTAATTAGGATTTAAAACAAAACAAACAAACAAAAAAAAAAATCACTGGATGCTTCTGATTTCAGTCTGTGCCCACTGCTATCCCTTCTCCATAAGCAGGGAGCCAAGAGCAGCCCTTTCCTCCCAGGGGTGTTGTAAAGATAAATTAATGTTTGTGAAGCACTTGGGTTCTACAGTGATGAGCACTCAGATACCACCGTGATAAAAAAAAAAAGGCTATGAGGAAATCAATAATCCCGTCTTCAGAGCAGGATTTAAACAGTGTGTTGTCAATAAGGCCTAGAGGCACGCATTGAACAAACACAGGAAAACAAAGTGTAATTTGGCTGCTCATTAAGTGAGCACCATTCTTTGAGCACCTGACAGAGGTAGAAGACAGGGAGGAAACACCAGTCTGTGAACACACAAGGAAAGGTGCTGATCAGGTTAATTCTGCCCTTTTGAACAGTGGAGCACTTCATTTTGCAACAGTTCCTTAGTTTCCATCCTTCCCTTCGTCCCAGCTTCTTCCATTACTCAAGGAGACCTTAAGGAACCATCACAGCAGGTGGCAGAGTGTGGTTATCTGCATTTTCAGACGAGCAGGAATGAGTGAGTCCAGTGACTTGCCTAAGGTTAATCTCAGAGAGAAGTAAGGGGAGAACTTGGATAACTTCAGCCTTACACTCTCTGTGGGACAGCTCATCCACTAGCCAGGACCCTGACTGAAAGCTCATGCCTCCCCATATTAAAACTGTAAAGATGATGCTTTCTGCATCCTCATTTAGGCAAAAAGGGGGAAATGCTACAACATCCACATTGACAGTCTCATAATAGTCATAAGAAAATTAACAGCTGAGCACTAAAAATTATTTCCTTGTTGTAGAAATCCATCTTCATGCGTTTAAGTGGCATTTCCAGACAAAACCGAGTCCATAGGTCCAATTCCCAATTCCACTAAACCTAGAATTTGGCACTCTGACTCTTGCCTGAGCTGAATGGGCAAATCTGGAAAGTCTCGGTCCCCAGAAAGAGGGGCACAGGTCCTGGTGGGCTGCCATTGCTTCAGTCACAATCATTTGGGGTTTTTTTAATATATATAATAGAGAAAATAGAGAAAATTAGGAAAAGAAAAAAAATAATCAAACAGGAAAGGATGCTTCCCTTGACTCTAGGGTTAAGGGGCAAACGCTATCAAAAGGGCTAAAGCAGACCCAGTCTATGTGCGCTACAAGATAGCTATTCACCAAGGAGAACAGCAAATTAGAAGGAAAGTGCCAAGAACAGCCACCGTGCCTTGGATTAATGACAAGAAGCAACATCTTTATGTAATAAGATCCAGTGCGTCTAGCACTGTAAACTGCAAGGAAAAATTGAAACATGTACAAAAAAGCTGAAACATTTCCAATTTTGCTCTCATTTTTTCAAGCCTTGAGCACACTGGGACACCTCTTCCTGCCAAAGCAAAGAATAGAGAGGATCTGGGGAGCAAAGGCAGAGAAAAGGCAGCGGCAGGAAGAGCACAGGAGTCAGAGAGAGTTCTTCACATCCCTGTGCCTGAGGAGCTGCATGTTCACACACTCACGTTGCTCCACTGACAGCCCCGTCACCTACTGGGAACCGGCACCAAGGAATAAAGCACCCGACTGACAGCACTCAAAACACCAGTCTCATCCCTGATAAGAGCACCATAAGAGGACAGGGTGCCATTACTGATGTGCTCAGAGAGCTGGAGCAAGATGGCTATTAGCAGTCCATAAGAGCAGAGCTTCCTGCTGTGAAGCAGAAGGAGGACAACCGAACGACACATGTTCAGCACATGTAATGGCAGATACCTCCCACATGCACACCCTCATTCAGATTCCCCTCATGTCACTTCAGCCAGCAGGCAGGCCACCCATGGGAAGGTAGGGATGTAATTTAAGGTAGTAAACCAGACCTCCCTTTCTAGTCACTGATGGTGGACAGGCCACTCAGGCCACCTGCCTTGGACATCAGCAACTGAACAGCCTGCTTAGAGAAGAGACAGGTCTTCTAGACAGCCCCCTTCCACATCTCAGCCCTCTGCCTTGTGACAGGCTTGTCTGAATTTGAGAAATCAATTCTCAGCCAATAAACCCTCTCCCAGGGGCACAAAGCTCCTACTGAAGTGACTTAAGTCTATCAGCACAGTGCTCACCTGAGCTCAAGAGCCACCACAATGCCAAGGTGTTGAGGGCACTCACACTATCAAGCCAGTGGGTGCTCCACAATGAGGTTGCAGCTGACCGCAACCCCTTTTCTACACAAAGAGGTCTTGTCAGCAGCTCTCCTGGTAGTACCCATGCAGAGGGGGTCCCTGCAGTTGTGCACAGGCTGTGGGCATTGAGGCCACTCTGACTGCTCTGTCTCTCAGATGAGGCTGGCAACTTGGGCCAACGCTACTGAAGGTGGATGGAGAACCATCGTGCAGAGCAGTACCATCAGCTGCCCTCCTGACAGCTTCACTGATTCCACTTCAGAAATATGTATCCATCCCATGGCCAGCTTTAACTTCTGTTATTGCAGGCTGCCATAAATTCTGCTCACATCATCAAGCCCTCTCTTCATTTGACACACTGTTTCCCTGTCCCTTTACTGCCACTGAAACTGTCCTTGCACACCAGAACCTGGAGGAGAGGACATGCCTGGTGACAGCCAATGCAGGAGCAAGAGGCTCCCCACTGCAACACCTTTGGGCATCACCTGCCACATTGTGGGCAGCTGCTGACCCCCATACATTCCCTCCTTGCATGAATGCAGAGCGGAGGCTTCCATGGCCGATTTGTCTATGCCACCAAAGGTCAGAGCTGACTTAATTTACACAGGGAGTTTGGAGGGGTCAGTTCCCAACCTGGCGACACCAGATCTCCAGGTCCCCAGGGCACCACAACCATGCTCTGTATACATCACAACCCTTTCCCATAACCACCACACAGCGTTTCCTCACCACTGCTTGAGGGGAGACCAGAAATGTCAACTGAGGTTGCAATGGATCATCAAAAGGTGGAAAAAAACCCAAAATCAACAGGTAAAGGAGTCACTGAGAACAGTAAGAGACAAAAGAGAGAGCACCCTGGGGAGGTGATGTGAAGAGATTAGAGAAATAGAAACAGACATGCTTAATAAGGTAAGAGTTATATCAAGGTGATAAAGCATTAAATAAAAAACAAGGTGCCTGCAACATAAAACAGATGGAGTGATTTGGGGAGAGGGCAAATAAATTTATATACAACAGGAGACAGATTTCAAGGCAACGTTGCATGTACACCTGAGAGCTCTATTTACAAGCCTCTCTCTCTGAGGAACACGGTATTCATCCTTCCTCCTCTTCTAATCAGGGCTCTTTCACACTGTCTCACCTTCTGCCCAGACAGGGATAACCCACAAGGGAGAGCTCAGACAAATGCCAAAAAAACACCAAATCAATGGTGTCCCTAGCTGACTGCCCATCAGGCTGCACCACCCACTAGCAAATGAACTGTCTCCCACACTCCCTCTGAATTCCTATCACCCTCTGCCTTACTGAGCAGTCATTTTCACCCTCTGAGATTTAGCCTAGTGCCAGAGAGAATAATTTTTGCAAGTTGTAATTTTCTTTAAGCAATCTTTTAGCCATCAAATCTTTCCAATCTTTATCAATTTGAATAAATCTCTGCCTTTAACATCAGTCCTGCCCCCCACCATAAATTCCCTTCAAAGATTGTTAACATCAGCTGTACCTATACGTTTTTGCATTTTCCCTTTCTACCTATTTAAGCACACAGGTTGCTTCCATTAAGAAAGTGGCCCGGGCTCACTGACGATCCACTCCTCCAAAGACTTGGTCATCTTTGTCTCCATTAGCATTAGTCCGTGTTACTGTCATTATAAAACCTACAATCAAGTGCCAGCCTCCCAAGGATTGAAAGAAGACTTTTCCCAGGCAAACAGAAAGCAACATTTTCTACTCCCTTTCATTAAGAAGTTAAGTAACCACTCCTGCATGGCCCTCAGTCCTTTACAAGGTTATTTCTTAGATGTCCATTGAAGCCTGTGTTTGTTCACACCTACTCCTCCACTTCCAGGTCACCATTCTTCAGACTACTTCATTCTCACAGTATCGCATTAAGCGTAGTCCTGGAAATTAAGCATGGCTCTACAAAATTGATTAGATCTTAAAAAAAAAAATAAAATAAAAAACTGTGTGGAGTCTAAAGAAAAGGGCATGAGAAAACAAAGAGACCTTGGGTTGGGAAGGTAGGAGAAGCAGCTTGTAGAAAATAACACTTAACTAATTCTGAGTGTGATTTGACAATAAAAACCAGAATAACTAAGAATGTTTTCTCTGTTTCTCTCACACAGACACCCAGCAAAAAGCAGCAACAAATCCAGTTCCCTTTGAGCCGCCTGTATCTCTTGCTGATAAATACTGGTGTATATGACCAAATCAGAACTTCTCAGCCTGTGGGAGCTTGAGCTGTTGTGAGAGTACAGAAAACACTGCAAATCGGGTGTAAAGCCACAAACAGGACATGCAAGAGTAATGCAACAGGTTTGGGCCTTTATGCAATGAAAGAAAAACTTCTGCCCAGCCAGTACTTTCCTACAGCAGGCTCAGGCTGCTGAATTGCCTGTGCACTCAATTGCTATGCTACAGGTTTGTCCTTAAATGAACTTCAAGACGTGGCTGAGCCTCCAACTAGTCAGTAAGTTGGTTAAGATCTTTCTTTGTAACCAGGGATTGTACCACAGCCTAGAAGGAAAAGGTCACTAAATTTTTAGACTAAAGGCTTGTATACACTCAAGAAGAGAGGGACAAGAAACAAAGCAAACCATGCAGCAGAGGCCAGTGTGGCCAGATCCATCTGAGACAGGCTGACCTGTTCAACAGAGAGAAGTAATCTCCCCCTTGCACGCAGCTCATGTCCACGTTGCATCTATTTATCTAGTGAAGGAAAATCAGAGCCTATATTTACCTGTCTCTTACTCCCAGATCTGTTTTCAGCAGGAGGGATAGAAGATGGGACACCACAGAGCCTGGGTAGGGACACTTAACCAACCTGTTCACACTCCTTCAGCTTGATGTTCTCCTTCAGTGCTCTAGTTAGCAGGTAAACATGGGGTGGGCACCACCAGGTGCTGAGATGCTAGCCTCCAACCCCACCCCACAGCTATTGATCATGAGAAAGAAGTCCCCATGAAGAGGTGTTGAGTAGTCTTAGAGCAGCCTCTGTTCCATCCAGGACTGGAAGTCCCGTGTTCCCCTGCCTGGGAACACCTATCAAAAGGGCAAGTAGCTTAAAAGCAAAGAAGTGGAAAAACAGTAAAAAGAATTAAGCAAGGAGGTTGTTTACTAAAGGAAGAAACCTGAAGTGTTTTACAGTCTCTCAGAAAGCCTACACAAGTCAGGGAGCAGTCAGAAAAAAATATAACAAAAACAAGCAAATGTACATCCCAGGTTGGATTAAATGTCTGTCCAGCCTGAGCTGCAACACAGCTGCCCAGGGAAGAATGTAAAAATGGGCTGAGCAGACAATACTTCCCCTTAGGCACTCTTCCAGCTGCCAACCGCTCTCAGCTCATGGGCTTCCTCAGCCAAATCAGGTTTCTGCATTTTTCACTCCCCCTTCACGGATTCCTCCTAACGAGGGAGGAATGGGAACAGCTAAAGATAATAACAACACTTGAGGAAAGCTAAGGTAATACTTGATATCAATCTTGATACAGGATAATAGAGAGACAGCATCAACATGTAGGCTTCCCGGACATAATCTACTCGGATGTGAACTGCCATACTGCTCTTACAAATGCAGATGCATGTCTCATCTTTGGAAGAAATTGGATGATATGCTGCTGCCTTCTACTGCAGATGTTTTATCAGTAGCCTTGAACAGACATTTCAGTACCTTGGATCTTATTACAAAAATGATAGGGGAAAAACCCAAAAGATTTTTCTGACCATTTTCTGCCTGTGATTACCAAAGGATGGGGGGAAAAAAAACAAAAACAAAAAACAAAAACCACCCAAACAAACCAGCCCAGGCTTATTGGAAGCTATCAATCCTAGGGAAGGATGCTAGTTCATTATGAAAACCTGTTATTTTGTCATCTGAGATAACATTTCCTTTTTGTTCATTCCTTCACTTCTATTAACTCATGCTGGTATAGCCCTGTAGCACATTTTACCTTAAAGACAGTAATATTTGTTTACTGAACTATGTCTTGGGATGTTTTCTGATCCCAGCCAGAGCACAGTCAAGAAAAGCTGGAGACCAATGACCCAGGCTCACTTGTTTTGTGAGCTATGGCAAATGTACTTCATATCCTTCCTTCCTCACCCCCCCCAAAAAAAACCAACCCCAACACACACTTGATGACCTGTCACCTGCAGATCTCAGTTGAATCAGCAAGAAGAACAGACAATACCACCCTCTTAGAAAAGATCAAGCATAGTTCGCAGGGAAGGGGAGGCAGCAAACCGTGCACAGGAAGATCACAAAAAGTATTACCTCTAAGTGAGGTCTCCAGAGCTGAAATGGTCAGATTTAAGTCTAGACTGTTTTCTACATTTACAAACAGTGACTGCTACAGGTGTTGAAGTTTCTTTTGTTGCCTTTTTTTAATTGTTTTTAACTTAACCAAAGCCTGATCTAAATTACTATGTGAATTTAACACTGGGGTTTGGGGGGCAGGAAGGGGGAAAGCACAGTCAGTTATTATATTTGTTACCTCAGTGGGCATAGTTTTCCCCTCCTTTCTAGATTTAGCTCTCTAACTAGGTCATGGTGATTACACACATACAGTCTGAAGGCAACACTTCTCTGCTGCTTGCATGAAAGGAAGAGGGAGAAGCAAAGGGTGATGGTATCACAGATGAGTATGGTATTTGTATCTAGGCAGACTATAGTACACATCGGTTCAAAACCTTATGAGCAGAGAAAGTTGGGCTTCCTGATTTCTCCCAGTCTCTGCCATTGCCTTGATCCCCAAGCACTTGGTGCCATTCATTACTTCAAGAGCTTTGCCTCTGCCAGCCAAAGTGGGATCATGTCAGAAAAATCCTTGTGAATACTTTTACTAGCAAATTCCACTCCTGCATCACCTCTACTGACCTCCAGGCTTCACAGTGCTGGACGGTGAGCAAGTCATCCCACTCCCAAGAACAGACAGTCCAAGGGACCAGGCACCATGTGGGGAGAAGGAAAGGGATGGAGGAGGTGACTCCCCACACGGTGAGCACCGGGTGAGCACCCCAGCTGCAGCAAAGAGAATGCACTTCAGTGGGGTGAGGGAGAAAACATATTTGTGTCCAAAGGCCACTTCCTACCTCAGCAGCAGGAAGAGGAGAGCAAGACCCATGTAGCCTTAAGTTGGTCATTGTCTGACAGATGCTGTCAGCTTGGGGAATGGGGAAAAGAGGAGAAAGTGAGTAAAACTAAAGCAAAAGAAAACTAAAGACTCAGAGGATGAATAAGCCTTGTGTTTAGCACAATCAGACAACATGTCACCTCTACAGAATAGAAAGGAAGAGGTAAGAATAGATATGTAAAGAAAAATATATTCTGCATGCTGTCAGAATATATTGCTTAAGCTTCTCATTATCAGTCAAATTTTTCTTCTTCCCCCTGCCCAGCATCTCACCACTGAGAAGCCAGTTTGGTGGAGCATCCTAAATATTTGATGCAGCCTTCAGACTCACAGTCCTTCTCTTCCCATCTGCTTCAGCCTGGCCCTGATGAAATCTCAGCAGGCCCATGGCAGACTGCCTGTGCAAGGATTCCTTCCTTGACTCTCCTTCCTTTCAATCCACCTCTATATCTTCTCCTCTCCCGCCCTATTAAATCTCCTATTTTTCCTTCTCTCCAGTCTGCCTCCAAAGAAATCAAGTCCCAAACTGGATTTCTTCATCCCCATTCCCATGCTTCTTCCTCACGATTCCCTTTTTGGTCTCTTCATTCCATTTTCTATTCATTTTCTGTTTTATTTTCATTCTTAATGAGACATTGCCTGAGGTCAGGATTAATAACCCATGATTCAGACATCCGTTAATCCATCAGTAATCAAGTATGGACACGAGAAACTTGGCAGCCCACTGTGCAGGAGGGAGACCTGTTGGCAAAACTGCAAAGGGGCCTGGGAACCTGAGGAACTGGGGTGGAGGGACACGGTGATCAAAGTTTGAGGGGGGAGGGGAAGGGGGTAGTCTGAGGCAAGAGGGTGGCAGGGCTCTCCAAGGAGGGCTCCCCTATTAGATTCCGAGGGAATAGCAGCTCAACTGTCTCCTGATCAGAAGGGGGAGCAAAAAAAGGAAGTGCTTTTGGGCATGGAGATGGAGGACAATTGTAGGCACAGATGACTAAGGGGCATTCTGGGTGTGCAGAGATCCCTGTACCACAGCAGCTGTTAGAGACAAAGCAGACTGTGGCAGGGAAAGACACTGGGCCACAACCATAGGACTGGAGTAAGAAAGACATTGAGGGGCAAGAGGGAAGATCTGACAAGGCTGGTCCCCAGTGCCCTGCTATGGGGGACAGCATCGCTTACCCAGCTGAGGGGCTGAGTCAGGGCCAGCAAAGGCACCAGTAGGTACGAGGTCCAGAGATGGACGGATCACAAGGCAGCAGGAGATGGGTGATGGGGAGAAGAGTTTATAGATAAGCCACAGAAATAAACAAGATCAACAGGGTTAAATCTTCATCTTGTATCCTTTCAGTGCTACTAATGTCTCTAGGTCATGTTACCCAGAATAACTTGTTGCCAAGGTTCTTTTGACATTTCCATTATGGGAACCATTAGCTTCCTCTTCAGTCATTATTGTGTGTGTTAAGTAAACCCAGATCTCTACCAACCCAGTTCTGCTCCTGTTTACCACAGTGGGAGTATTGCCATTAGTTCTGCTGCCTCCAGTCCTGCACCCACATGCCTGGCTTCCCAGAAATGTCCCTTCTGCCTCCCTGCTTTGTTGTTTATGTAGAAGCTGTGGCAGGTGCTCTCCCAGCCTCCCAGGATGTGGGAAAGCAACAGGTTTGCCTTGGGTGGAAGGTACCAGGAAGATTGTTTTACCCAAGCCATGCAGGGGAGTAAGTTGTAGAGATGCCCAGGCAACGGAGGGTGCGCGGGCCAAGGAACACACTACAGCAGGAGATAGAGTGCCTTCACTCTGCATTGTTTTTGATCTCCTTGCCATTCTTTGTTGCCTGAATGGTATTACAGAAGCAACAAGGGAGCTTCACTGACAGGCACACTCCATGGCAACACATCAGCTTTAAAAACATACTAGCTCCTAGGAGCACTAATGCACTGCCTCATCTTATTCCCCAGGTCCTCTTCCACACACCTTCTCTGTGCTCCAGCCTGCCTGACCATCCCAGGAGGGTCCTGCCCAGCAGTTCTCCCTCAGATGGGCAGATACACAAAGGATTGGTGAAGTACCTGACCTTGGAAACTCCACAAAGCTCAGGCTTGCTATCACCTCTTCTCTTGGACCTTCCTCCTCATTCCCTCCAGCAACATCCACCACATGAGCATCCCCAGAGCAACATCCCACCAATTCACAGGCAGCAGTTAAGCACAGGCTCCTCTGGGAGCTCAGCTCCCCACCTGCAGTCAGAGAAAGCAGATTATGTTCTGCTTTGTCTCCTCTTCCCACTGGGCCATCAAGAAAGCAGAAGTGACAACTCAACAGCTGCCTCCCTGT
Source organism: Pedionomus torquatus (assembly GCA_013398155.1). NCBI lineage: Eukaryota > Metazoa > Chordata > Aves > Charadriiformes > Pedionomidae > Pedionomus > Pedionomus torquatus. The sequence continues at coordinate 64,569 of VZRU01004758.1, forward strand.
CTGGGGGATGGGGTGGAAGGTACAAGCATTTTGGGGAAAGGAGAATACATCCGAACAAAGCACAAACCAAGTGAATCTGAAACTCAAACCCAACTTGCCAGCTCAGATTTCATTTTGTTTCAGTAAATGCCAGGTTCAAATGGAACCACAAAAACAGCACAGACAAAGGCTGCCTTTTGTGGTATATTCAGCCTGACCAAAAAAACCAAGAAAGGTGGCCAAAGTCTTGTCAGAAAAAGCTTGTTCTGTCTTTTAAGATTTATATCCCAGTTTGAAAAACCCAAGAGGCCCTGATCAGGGTTAACAAGCAGAGCTCTGTAGAAGTCAATGCAGCAGTGCCAATTTATTAGCTACAGCAGATATGGCTCAAACACTTGAGCATTGACCTTCAGTGAGCACAGCATCTTTGGAGGCTCAGCCCACCTTAGCATGCAGATGGCAGGCAAGGACAGCCCCATGTCCACCTCTACCAAAGTGAGGACTTCCCATCACCAGCCCACAGACCGTTTCCTGGACTGGTATTCACAGCCATGTAGCACATCTTGTTTTTCAACCAAATCACCATTCTTATCCCTCACTGGCTGCCTGGATATGCCAGAACACAGTGTGATACTCAGGAAGGGCTGGTAGGGCTCCACTCCTGCCACCAACACACAGTTCCTTGCACTGGTGGTTATACCAGAATCTCAAAGCACCTAAAGCACTGCTGATTTGAACTAATGCACTTCAGTCACTACCCTCCTCCCATCAGTAGTCTCCATCTGGCCTAAAATACAGCAGCCCACTAGATTTTCCCTCCATCATGACCTATTCTCCCATCATAGCTCCACAGCCTTCCTTCTACACCTTGAACAGTTCACACATCACCTTCCAGTCAAAAACTTTTAGGTCCCCTCAAGACTTTAAATACCAGTGTAAGGGTCTCCCTCTTTTCCCTGTATGCCTCTGGTATCACCCAGCCAGACACACAGAAGGTACAGCAAGACTCTCCTAGGGATAATTGCAGAGGAACTTGCCAGCAGGTCAAATATTTACCTAAGCCTCATCAATGCAAATGTCTTCTAATCCTCCTGTATCTTTCAGGGACAGCAAAAGAACGGTGAGTACACCTCTGATTTATACAGATGAATGTAAATCAGAGTAATGAAGAACTCATCTGGATGATTTGTTATGTATTAATTTTATTACTATTAGTCAAGTATATTTATTGTATATTTATCATCCATAGAGAGAGTTAATAATATAAAAGTAACATATACATTGCAGTAACCATTCCTATAGCTTCTTCTGCCCAATTCTCAGTGCATTTTAATAGTCTGACTGTTGCTTGCATGCATGTTTTTTGCTGAGAGCCACACTGGCTCCAGAGTTATCTTCCAGACCGCATCTCAGTGTGCGCATGTTGAGGCTGGGGGGGGCCCAGGGGAGAGAGAAGATTGAGACATAATCTTGTGACAGTGCATTTGAGGCCTCTGTGCAATTTCCCAACACAAGCATGTAGCTAAGTGCCTGAGGGCACCGAGCATCAGCAGCACAGTTGGTGGGGAAGGGGTGCAGAGAAACCTAGAAACACAAAGCTTGACTGCTGTTTGGGGGAAGCGGCAGAATTTTAAAAGGGGTCATTCAGTTGGATGAAATAGTCCCAGGTGTAGCTGTTAAGTCCAGTAAGTAAAGACTTTGCATCAGATTCTCTATTGGGAAGAGATATATATTCTCTCCTTGTGCTTCTGAAAAGCTGCCTGAAACCCATGAAAATGTTAATTGTCAGAAAAGAATAATCCTGGGTCCAGTGGGGTGAGGTGTCACAGCGATGGATGAGGAAATCTTTCATGCACGCAAACAAGAAAGGGAAATACCACAGGTACAAGACAAAGTCTCAAGTGCATGACACTAATCTGCTTAATAGCACTCAAGAAGGACAACCCAGAGAAGTCAAGCAGCCAGAGAAGGAAATCATCGCTTTTGTGCTCTCCTACTAGAGCTGTCTAACCTGATACCTTTCCTTCCACTGATGGGACCACAGACTTCCTCTGTCCTGTAGGGAATGCCCAGGCCATACAGCCACCCTTCCCCTCACCTCTGCACAGCAACCTGCTTCTCCATTTCAGGTTATATCCAGCACCTTCCTGCTTTCCCCACTGCAATGCCCTGGGTGACAGCTTCCCCCAGGGCTATGCTCTTCCATCCCTCAGAAACTCTGCCCAGAAATATCTCGACAGCAGCACACCCGTGCCCACGCAGACCAACAGTGAGGACACGTTGGCTGCTACCAGAGCCAAATAAACATTGGGCATTTTTACTGCCCAGAAACTTAGGAATGGATCTCCCAGGTTGAGTGCAAGAAGAGGGGCGGGCCAAGTGCCACAGGCAATCTTTTGAAATGTGAAGCTGGAAAAAAGACTCAGCTCTCCCAACACAACAAAACAGGGACTGTCAGTGCATTTAACTACACTTCCAGAGACACCTGGTATTTATCTCCACTATGTTTGTCTTAGCAAAGGGGAAATGTTGGCATGGGCACTACCTCCATGGGCTTGCAGCAGGCCCTCTGCTCTACCTCCTTCCCCTGCTTCTCCCTCTGAACGTAAGTCAGGGGAAAGAACAGAGGGGGCTGGCCCCAAGCACAGTACTCAGCTGGTCTCCCTCTCTGTGGGGAACAGCAAAAAGAGAAAACACAGGGACACAAATCATCATAGCACAAGGGGACAGAAGGCTACACTCAGAGTAGAAGAGTCAAAACAGAAACACAGATCAGATCCCTGCAAACACAGGTGTCATTGGCCAACAGAGCCATGACAGCTTTCCTTCTACCCCTAAACCACAACCATGCAACTGTGGCCTGACACATCCAAACTGACTGTAGCCCTGGCATTTATGACTTCTCCTAGGAGTCAAAAAAATCAGCAACACCCAACACTGAAGTCATAGCTTAGTTCCCACCCCAGGAACCTGAGTCACAAGTGTCAGGAATTCCCTGAAGATGCAAGTAGCCTCAAAGCTGCAGTCTTCCTCCTCCTCCTCTGGCAGGAAGGTACAAGAACAGAGTAAATGCTACTTCTGTATCTCTAGAGCATGCTGAAAAGTCCCATGTAGCACGATACCCCAGAGCACGCCTCCCCAGCCTGTTCTGCACCCCCTTGCAGCCCTCAGACGATGTTCTTCCATGGGAATTTCCCCTTTACCCAGGGAGGGGAGCACATTTTACCTTCTGCAGTCTACCTATGATATGGATTCATGTCTCGCACCCAGCCAGAGAATCCCTGATGTGACAGCTCAGGGAAATCAAATGAAGTGCCAATCCTATTTCATTTTTCAGTAAAATAACCCCCATATGGGAGAAAACACAGTTTCCCCAGACATCTGCCACACATTCCAGAAAAATGCATTACAGGCATGCCACTAAGTGTGAAATAGATTTTTAAAAGTTAAAAAGCTATTGGATATTTAAAGGATGTGTGACATATCACAATATGCTGGAAATGCATTTTAAAGAAATAACAGCACCTCAAAGATACTGTGGAAGGATGCAATTAATTCTCTGCTTTGAAAAGAAAAATCCCAGGTTATGGAAGAAGGTTTGGTGTTTTTCTTTTTTTTAAAGTACCTACTTTAATCATTAATTATTGTATTGTAAGGGAAACTTGAGGCTTCAGTGTGAGCTGAACTACATGGTAGAAGGCTGTATGCAGCTACACTGATAACACTAATTTTAATTAATCCTACTGAAAACTCTTCTCCCTCTCAACACCCAGTCTCATTTGCTTAGAGCTTTATCTGACAGGCAGCTTGAGCTGAAACTTCCATAGCAGGTACAGCAACATTATTTTAATTTTTTTTTTTTTTGGGGTGGAAAACTAAGTTGAATTTCAGGAGTTCCAAAAAAGGAAGAAGTTATTTTGTCTGTGCAAAAGCATTTGAGAAGTTTTTTTTACTAGAACTTGTTGCTGGATGCTCCTGAAATTCTGCTTTCACAATGGGCAGCAGGGTAGCCTCTGAAACCCCTATTGCTCATCCTGTAACAACCCATCCAAACCAAGATAGATTAGCAGCCACTGGGGGGGGAGGGGGAATGGGGGAAAAAGGGGAGACCACATGCTTTGAACATGCTTAGGAGAGTTTATTTTAATATGACTTGGTCCAAGAAATTAAGACGGAATTGAGGATGAATGTGGAACCTCAGTTTCCCCCTCTCCACACTGCTTTTACAATTCAATCTCTCACTGCATACTTATGCTTTGTTTTTATTCCACAGAATGAGAATTTCAGTGACATGACACCTGTTTAGCCAATGAGTCTTACAGAAGTTTGCTGAGAGCAAGGCAACAAGAAATTGGTGGAATTGCAGCACGCAGGCTCTGGGGTAGGGAGATCACCCCATCAGTCCGACATGTGGTGCTCCCAATCCCAACCCTTCTCACTGCAGCCTGAGCCCTCCAACCCTTCCAGCCAGCCTCCCCTTGGGCTCACTGCACCCAGCCTTTGCCTCCTCAGCCAGCTTCTTCCCATCCAGATCCTTACCTCCCCCTTATCCATGTTACCAGCCCCTCCATTAACCTTCCACACCCCACCCAGTGCCCTCTTCACATTGCCTGCTCATGCTACTAGTCCCCAGCCCCTTCCCTCTGGTGAGCAGATATGTGGTGGATGAGCTTTCCACCTCAGCTCTCTGCTGGCTGCCTCATCCTCTGGACTTACTTTCTTCCTGGGCTTCTCAGTTCCCCCCCATATCCTTCCCAGGCTTTTTACCTGGTCTTTGTCTCCCAGATCCCAAGTTAAAATTTCATTATGGGATAAGAAGAGCATTACAGTGGGAAAAGTTGGTCATCTGTAGGAAACCATGTTACCACCTCATGTAACAATGAAAGCCAAGTCTTCCCTTTCCTGGGTTTCCTGGTTTGTGTGCATGGCTCTCATACCAACTGCATGGCTTCAGAGGTCCAGCTGGGCAGACTCAGAGCCCAGCAAAGGAGAAAGTGTATACAGAACAGGTGAGCATGGCTCCTTCTGGTCACTAAAAATCCCATTTCCAAAGAGGGGTCTAAATAGGAAGATAAGAGCAGTTGCCAGCACAGAGGCTGCTATACTGTGGGTCAACAAGCACGGAGAAGAGAGGAGCAAACTCCAAAGCAGAGAAAAATTCTACTCCCTCAAGGAAACTGATCCAAAAGAAGCCACAGAGAAAAAAAAAAAAAAAACAAAAAAAAAAAAAAAGGCAAGCAAAAAAGTTGCCCCGAGGAAAAAAATAACATCCTTCATTAAGAAGGAATATCACAGTTGGCCAGCGGCACTGAACATCAGGCGGTACCACAAAGGCAATATATTATTACTGTTGCACTTCTATGAGCATGTCTTTTTAAATATAATTCACTTAGGACACAAACACTTTCAAGGCCTGGCCTGAACCTCACACAGACAAAGCACAGCCTGCCAGACTCACCCATAAAACCAGAGACCTACTCAAAGGAAAAAGTTGGGACATCACAAGTTGGGACATAGGTGAACAAAAGCAGTGACATAAAAATTGCAATACACCACAAAGCGTACTTTTCTCAAGTATGTTTTAGCTTAATTATTGATGACGTTTGTCAACAGTGCCTGCTAGTTGGCTGGCAAATTATCTGTAGTGCATTTTGTAGAAAATAACTATTTATAGGAGGGCTTATTGCCACACTAAAGCGTTGAGTTCTTGGCTGAGGAGCAATGTGCAAGACACAGGTAAATGCAGGAAGCATCCTTTCAGAATGTGTGAATGATAAGGCAAGGCAGATCTGCCAAGTACCCCTCCATGGCATTTTAGTGTGCTCCCAAATAATAAGCAGGGCTTGGAAGGCAAGCAGCGATTTTGGATCTCTGACTTGAGAGACTACCAGCCTCTGCACGGAATAAAAATATTTCTCCACCCTCAAATATTGTGGTCCTGCCTCTTCCATGCCATGAAACAGAACAGCTGCTGTTTGCTACAAACTGCCTGCTTCCACAGGGAGGTTAATATTTTACCATGTGTTTTCTTTCCATTCCTTCCCTTCTTCCTGCCTGTTGAGGCAAATCTCATAGCTAGCATTACAAGCACTGGATTCAGCAGCTTTCTCCTGGATGAATTTGTACTGATGTTAGCCCTTTTCATCCATGACTCTTTAAGAGCTGAAATCCCACAAGAGGCATATTTGGTTCACTCTGCCTCTCAAGACATCCAGTAACTTCAAGCTACAAGCAACCTGAAAGCCCTTGTGGTATTTTAGCATTTATGCTACTCCAGGGAAGCAGCAATAAACAAAACCAAGTTATTAAAGTAAAGATGAAACAGCTCTGACAAAGCTTTGTGGGTCAGGAACAAGGCTGAGACAGCAGGGCTGGTTCAACTTCGGTAAGCAAACCCTTGACCACCTTGCTTGAGCTTCCAAGCTAGGGCACAGCTACACAGCTCCCAAACTGCATGCTGAGCTCACATCTGTCTGCATCTGCCCACAAGAGCTACCTCTGAGGGAGCAAGGATTAGCAGGGAGCTAGCTACCTCCCAGAAAGGACCAGGACCGGCTGCTCCAGCACCTTGTCCCTGCTCCCATGATGGGTGTACCCCTTGTACTCTACCATCCATCACAGTTCCAACGGCACTCCAGCATACTGACAGCTTGGGATGGGGATGCCACTTGCACTTTGGAGGGCACAGGCATCCAAAGTGCTGACCTAGACATGGAATAGTGCCCAAGATTGGGATGAAAGCATCCTGTGAGGACAAGGTCCTCGAAGAAGCAACAATCCCACCCCACCATAGCCACCTAACTTGGTTATCACTTCAGATATCATCACCCTTCTATCCCTCCAGCCTTGCCTGTCACCAAGACCACTGAGTTTCCCCATGACCCTCACTCCTCACCTGGATTCCTCACACTGTCCTCCTTTCCATAGCCCTGTACTGTCCCTCAAAGGTGGGTACTCACAGACAGGGGAAATCCACTCTTTTCCTAGGTAAGCTCTACTTATTTCTGCAGAGCCCTGGCCTTTTTCCCCCTTCTAAGCCCATAAATTATGCCCCTTATGCTTAAACCCTACTGCCAGACCTTCCCTTTAGCTCCTGACCATTCCCCTCCAGGAAGCCTGTTATCCATAATACTGGCTAAGAAGTGCACTCCACAGAAAGAGCCAATTCAAAGGTAGCAGCAATCAACGGAGACAGGCAAATAGCAGTAAAATCCAGGAATAACAGTGAGGGAAGGGGGGAAAAAAAAAAAAAAAAAAAAAA
>VZRU01004758.1:72810-131066 GCA_013398155.1 Pedionomus torquatus
CGAGCCCAGCCACACTTTTATGTGCCTGCCTTACTCATCTCAGCCTCCTTCCCTAGCTGCTGATCCTGACTCTACTCACTCTCCAGACAGAAAAAAAAAAAAATCCCCCTTGGCTAGCCTTCCCCCTCCTTAAAACCTTTTCCTGAAGTGATCCCTGCTTGTTTTAGCAGCAGAGCCCAGAGCACCCCTCCAGGGAGGGGAGGCAGGTAGGCCAGCAGAGCCAGCAGCATCCCTTCCCTGATAGAGGAGCACAGCTGTCATGAGGCAACACAGTGCACGCTCACAGCCCAGGGAACAGTAGCAATCAAGAGCAGAGCAAGCCCAACACACCAACCAGATTCATGGCTTTTAACAGCCTGCTGACACCATGGCCCAGCCCTTCTCCCACTGCCCCCACCAGCAAGAGGCTCCAAACTTCATTTCGGAGAGGCACACTTCAAACAGGACCTCCTTCACCCCTGTCCTGTGGCAGGCAGCGAGGTGGTGGAATGGAGATGTGAGGGACTCAGGGAAAGGGTTGGCCAAAGTATGCTGTGCCAACCAGAACCGGTGTGCAAAGTGAGCACAGGCAGGAGCAGGTGTAAGCTTGAACCTGGTCCATCTCACACCAGGCTGCAACCTTCTTACACCTTTGTACTCCAAAGACAGTGTGTCTCTAGAACTATAAAGATCTTCCCAGCTTAGAGGCTGACAGCTTGGCCGACTCTTTGCTCATGTTCTCTCCATAGGTCTGAAATGGGCCAAGTTTTTCCACAGAGTCTTTCTTCTTAACCATCCTGGGAGAAGCTGCAGGCCATTTGCTACAGAAGAGCTGCAACTGATAACCATTCCCCACCTGAAGCATCTCCTGACAAGTATTACACTCACAACACACAACAAATTCAGCTGGCTGCAGGCCCTTCCCTACACTCTGGGGTGGGAAGAGTGTCAAGTCCTCAAATTAGCAGCTGGTCAATTTGTTAGTGGTTAATTGCATTATTTAATTCACATTGTTATGACAGAACATGCAATTAGAGGTCTGGTCGGAGTATTTTACAGGTCTTAAACTCAAAATGAGTGTTTTTATTGCCCTTTCTGTTGCTCCAAGAAGCCCCTCCGGCTCCCTCACACACCCTACTCCAGTGGTCACGAAGGCTGAGAAAGGCAAACTGACCATTTTTCAGAAAGTAAATGGTTCTCATCTCCAAGGCAAAATATATTCCAGTGAATAAACACAATATGCTCCAGAAGCATTTGTTTCAGTTCAGCAATGCACTTTGCAGGGGGATGGTGAAGTCTCCCAAAGCAGGCAGTGCTACCCTCCTTGCACTGGGCAGAGCATGTCATCCTTCTCTGGCCTGGCAATACCAGGTGCCCCCCCTCCACAGCCTGGCACAAACCACACTGTCTGCTCTGGATCACACTGCACTTGTATGGCAAGACCAGATCAGTCTTCCCCTCTATAGCCTGAAGGGCAATGGCTGGTGCAAACAGGTCTGCTTTCACTAGGTATGGCAAAGCACCACTGACCTAGAGCAGACAAGGACGTGACTTTCATCTTCTACTCTTTCCCACCTGCTTCCCTACACCTTCCACATTCATTGGCTAGAAATCCAGGGAATGTAAAGGAGCCTCTTAAAAAAGCTGTTGCAATAAGAGTCCTTGCCCCACTGTCCTGAAACACCAGGGCATGGAGCATTATCAGGTCTTTTACTGCTTTTGGCATATATTGGGGAAACAAGGCAGTACAACATACACACACACAAAAATACCCTTCTAAACCACAATCTCCTCTCCATAGTTTGCAGTTAGTCCTTCCTCCTGCAGTATGAATCTATCCTTCAGCAACAGGGGAAAAAGGAGCTTCACAGAAAGACAGTAGGGATGCTCTAAGAATTTTTTTCAGCCTTATTTCCTATTCTGTTAGGCCCTACGGACATTAAAGCTTCAGACAGTCAGAGCTCTAGTTTTGTTTGTGCTGTTGTCCTGCTTCATTTCCAAACCGTGGTCTTTGACTTCTCACTATAAAAAAAAACCTCCAGAGAATAAGCTAAAGGGATGGGAGGCAGTGAGATATCCTGTCTCAGTGCTTGTGATTAGATATACAGGGCCAGCTTGCAAGCCAGCCAAATTTAGACCTCATCCCTTTGCATCTGCCCACTTGCCTGGAATTGCATGCATCTCGCAAGCACCCAACCCAGCCCATTTCTTACAGATCGCAAGTGTGCAAATCCCTTCAAACATACCCAATCCCTTGTGTGCTACTAATGACAATGCATGAGTTTAAATTCCATTTACATCACGATCCCTCTGAACTTCCCATTGTGAACTTGCACATCAGATGACCCACGGTAATGTCACTCCCTCAGCACTAGTTTTGCAGACTGAGCTTCTTTCCCAACCACTTGGGCAGGTCCTGAGCACTATCGTGCTTCTTCTCCCACCTGCCTCTGCCTACCAATCACAAGCAGGAAACAGGGTTTCCATCCCAGGAAAGAAGCTGGAATTTACAGAACTACTTTTTCCCAATCCAGAGTGCAGGCAGATAGTGTGTCTTTCCCTCCCCTCACAAAACTACAGTTGTCTGATATTTCACTACAGAAGCATTAAAATGTTCAGACTGCACCATTTCCAAAACCAAGGCTGCTCCCTGCATTCCCCTTTGCCTCTCTCCATAGCATCCATCAAGCCTAGCAGCGCAGCAATCCTAAAGGCAGCCCAGGATGTCAACCAGCAATACCTGCAGCCTGCTATCCAGAAACTCCCTCTTTGGTAAGGAAGAAAAAATGGGCACCTCCAGAGAGCGACTTTGCCCTCTGAAGGGAGGAGTTTAGTTAAATGTGCCAAATTTCCTGCTACAGATGGCAGTCTGTCAAATTTCTGTGGAAAGAGCCTGGATGGCTGGTTTTCAGACAGGCAGAGTTAGATGGGGTGAAACTCAGCCATCTTCCCAAGAGAAGAATTAACAGGGAAACTAAGGGTCAGTTCACAAGCACAAAAAACAACTGCTTTTAAAGCTGATATTGTTAACACAGAAGGGGAGGAGAGTAGTTGAGCATAGATTGGTCCAGGGGTGATGGCTGTGTTGGCCCAGTGGATGCATTGCCTTCAAATATTAATCAAGTGCATGGACAATTGGCTTATTAAGAGTCACCCTTATTTGCTAATAGCAAGCTTCATTCCCCCAGCAGGGAGCCTGGCAGAGCAGCAGAAAACCCAGCAGGATCTAAGGCAGTCTTGCCCTCTCTTGCAGCTTGAAAAGCATTCACAACACGTGCTCAGGGGAACACCAATGCCACCAACATCTCATGTCCACTGGAGAGCTCTGGATCAGCTCAGTTTCCCAAGCAACAGAAATGACTGTAAAGTTGATTTAGCACAGTGAGGAGTGCTGAGAGGTTAGATAACCTCTTACACAAAAACATCATCTTGCGTTTGTTGGATCTTGGGTATACAGATCTATCTGTTGGCTGGAAGAAGGTCTACAGAGCTGTGTAATCAACAGAAATCAATCCATTCCCAAGAGCACAGCAGCAACATCTGCCCAATTACTTAGAATGATACAAAGCTATCACAAGTCCTCAAACAAGTGTCAGACTCTTCACTTGTCTTCTAAGCTAGATTTGCTAAGAGAGACAGGAGAAATCTGTCTTTAAAGCAGAGAAGCGGGAATAACATATGCATTTTAGTGTTTTCCAGGTATGGATGTAAAAGCTGATACTGCTGACCCCAAGAGCAGAAAGCCATGATTCCTAGGTGCTCAAGAATGATGAATACTGCTTAAAATTCATAAGCCACTCCATTTTTGCTGTATTATTATACCTCCTGGTCACATTTCCAAGCTTTTCTCTGCCTAGTGGAGAGGCAAGAACCTTTTTATTTACGGATATACATACACACATAAGTAAATGTACACATGTAAAAAGAAAAGTAAACCTAATCAGAGGATTACAGGAGCTCAGGTCTAACAAACAGACATCAACTATTAAAAGACTCAAGAAATTTGCAGCTCCTGTTTGCTTATTAGTTAACTACATCCAGTTGTTATGAAGACTGCATCCAGGGCTTAACAGCACACAAGGCAACAGCTTAAGGCAGATACAAGTACAGCGTACTACAGAATCTGCACATAACACTTCACTCGCACACAAACAAATCACTCGGACTGGTACTTGACCAGGATGTAACATATAACGTACCTACTCACCCGAAGCTTATTAATGAGCAAAAGATTTGTTGGCCCCTTGGCCATGTGTGTCACCTGCAAAGCTGTGGTTTTGGCAGCAGAGTCCCCATGTACCATGGCATCATCTGCTCAACATTGCCAAGAGAAGCTACCAATAACTGGTCCACAAACACAGCATTTTCTTTGCTCCTCCAGCACTTGAGTTTCCATTCTGCTCCCATAAGGCAGCGCCAGCAGTAAACACCACTACTGCCATCAACAACCGTTCCTATACTCAGTTGGCTCATATATAAGTGACATCTGTGGCATCAGGACGGGAGGAGGTAGGGAATAACTCTGTAGGTTTTCCCAGTTCCCCATCAGTATGCCCAAGGCCAGTCCTGTTTCCTTGTGCACCACATACACAGGCCAAACCAATACAGCCGATAGTACAAGTTTCAGGAAAAGTACCCCCAGAAGCTTGGTAGGTCTTTCAGGGACAGGTATGAGGGCAAAGCCCCTAACTGGAGGATCTTTGAAGGAGGTGAGCTACAAGGCAGCTCCTCAGCACACACAAGCATTCATTCCAGCTTCAAGAAGCCACCCTAGTCTATACCCTATAAAACAGAACTCCTGGTGCTAAAAATTAAGTGCCTATGAAGCTTTTGCACAACTGGGACCTGACCTGCTGCTCCTACGGCATTGAAATCAACTGGAAGTGCAAGACTTTACTGCCTGAGAGCACAACAGAAGCCCAAATGGCCAACACACTTCACAAATGAGGGAAGGGGCTGGTATATAACAGAAGGCAAGAAAATGACGGAGTGGCGAGCTGCAGAGCCTATCTCGTTACTGCTACACTTTTAGCATTGATTTTTTTTAATGGCACCCCTCACTCTTACTCTCACTGTCATATCAATATTATAGATTCAACAGCAAAGGGAGGTACGGGCCTCCTGGAAGGAGTTTCTCTTTTAAAGAAAGGCTCAAAGGACAAACCAAATCTATTGCATTTGACCCCAGGGATGGATGAAGTGTAAAGTCCTTATGGAACCCCCAGGAGTCAAACAGTGATGGAAACATCCAGGCATCTCCCTCGTAATCTTCTCATAATTTGCAAAGTGCATCAGGATCCATTTGAAAAGCGCCATGTGGCATGCCCTTTATTCAGTCCCAAACACTTTATAAATTCATAAGATGAACGCTACACAGTTGTTTTGGAAACATGTTTTCACACTTTTCACCCTATTTCCCCTCTGAGCTCAAACTGAAATCCTATTTGACATGGGGTTTAGGTTTTTTAAAAGAAAAAAAAAAAAACCACCCACACAACAAGTCTTAAGGCCTCTCTCCTAACCATATCTCAAATATTGACTGCGTTAACACTGTAGTTGCAGCAGCCCTATAGTCTGCAACTCAGAGTGGCCAGCCTTCTGCCTGTTCATCACAACAGAAATTAACCTAACCAAGCTGCTTGGTGGGTTGCTCACGTGCTGCATCACGCTGGACTCCTTTCCGACAGGCACAGCACGCTTCCCAGGTGTGCACTGCATTGCATACCCAGCTAATCCCACAGCAGTTACCTGTATCTAGCAGGGTTAATCAGGATTTTAAAAAAAAAAAAAAAAAAGAAATAAAATACTCTGTTCACTGATAAACTAAGGCAATTCAAGCATTCATTCACACCGTATGTAAAGTCATGCCAGAAACATGTAATCACCTAACTTAAGAGCATCAGGCTCCTTTTCACCATACAGCACAACAGCAGAAAGCTCAGTAAATAGTCCCTTTGGGGACAAACACCAGTTTCAAATGGAACACAGTCACTATCTGAAAAGGGAGTTAGGGTCTACAATTTTTGCAATAACAGCATTACACATTTATACAGTAATATGTATCCAGAAGTGATTTGAAAGCCGGGAGATAAGCAAGTCTTTCTCTTCTTACTGCACTGCAGCAAAGGAATATGGCAGCTGCTTAATAGCACGTAACAAAATTGCAGGACTGTTCAAGGAAGGAAAAATAATCTTCAGGGGAGGGGGATTTAAGTAGGTAGCATGCAATTACCTAAATTGAAATTTGGTGGTTAATGACCTTGTGCTTACAAAAATTGCTACATAGTCCTTAATGATCAGAGCTTCCATTTTAAGTCTCATTGACAGTACTTCCATAACAATGATCATGAAACTCTGGCCTAGTAGTAAGTCAATGAGAAGATTAACAGGCTTTTAATTAGTGCCCCATCTTTTTTGCTGAGTCCTTAGGAAAGGCCAGGTGTTGCACTGTGACAGTGACTCAGCCCACCCCTGCTTGGCACATGAGCACTAGAGACCCAACAGCCTAATATAACAGGGATGAAGAATTTCAGACAGGGAAAAAGCAGGCAAGCATCTAAGTTCTTAGAAGACATGATTTGACTTTCATAGAAGCATCCCTGACAAAGGAGCTCATTCCCAGCCAGGGATGAGACCATGGTGAGCAATCTGCCACCAGACCACGGAACTGTACTATTTCTATGGTGTTATCAAAAAAAAAAGAAAAGGAAGCATGATGCCAAGAACACATGATTGCCTGCAAGAAACCATTAGGGTGTGAGAGAAAAAAAAAATTAATCCTTTCTAAAAACACATGGAAACTACTTACTGCATGATCCATTCAAGATGAGGACCAGAGGGTGTATGGGAGAAATCAAAAGAGGGGATGACTTTTCTCCACTCAGTTTCTGCTTATCAAATATCTCTTCAGATCAGCTGTGTGATGTTAAATCACAGGTCTGAAAAAAACATTCCAAAAGTTTTCCAGCAACCCCACCATTGCCCTTCACCCCCATCACATGTAGCCAGGTGTAACATCAACAACAGGTGATCACATGAAACTTTTTCCTTCCTTCTGTAACTTCTACTATGAAAGAGTTCTTTTCAGAGTCAAATACCATGCATGTCTAAAGGTTAAAAGAAAAGTAACATTTAAACACTAAGATGGGCATATAGTGCCAAACACCTTGGATAACACAGCTCCAAAACCTTAAGACAAGCTCCTTGCTACATACCAAACCAGAAGAACTGTTTTGACCAACCTTTTAGCCAGAAAGAACAGGCACTTCTCTTCTTCCCCCACAACCTCCCTCCCCCTTTCAAGAGCAAATCTTCATCCCAAACACAGGCTATCTCCCCTCTGTCATTTCCTGAATCCAGCCTTTGCATTGAGACAAAAAAAATCTTTCTTGCTTTACTCTGAGGCCACCACATGCTGGGACAAGATTCCCAGGACAAAATAACTAGTGCAGACACACAGTGACTGAAAAGCCATGCATAATTCAATATGATGTTTTTAAATTTTAAGGAGCAGTCAGTAGAAAGGAAAGCAGAAAACCCAAACCTCCAACAAGTTCTCGGTCATAACCTGTACTTGAGACTGCAATGCCTTTTTATGAGCTTCTGAACTTTAAGATGAGAGCTTAGAACTGAAACTCAAAACTTTTCCTACATTTGAAATTGAAACAAATCTGCGGATCCATCTGCCAACCAAGGTCATCTGTAATTGCTGACAGCACCTCAAGACTTCACCCAGGTTTGCCTTTTGAAGATGAAAATGCTCTTAGAAACACCTTGCAAGTCTCTGCTGTATGCCTGGACACTCAGATTTAATCTAGAATCCAATGCATCAAATCCCTAACAAGCATCCTTACAGATGATACACACCAAACTAGGAACTAAGAAACTTCCAGGGACAAAGTATCATCACTTGAGATTTCAGGACCAAAAAAAGGTTCAACTAAAACTTTAGACCAACCTCTCTGTTGATTCATCCTCTTCTCCACTTCCTCCCCATCCAAAGAGCCCCATAGTCCAAAAAGCAGTAAGTGCTTTCCACCTGTTCTTTATATTGCATCAGGCTCAAGAGCCATAGAAGCTGTTGCTTCTTAGCAGCCCCAGTACTAACGAGTTGAGCAGGTGGTTGCCACTTGCACTGGTGCATTGCAGGGGTCTCCTTGCAGCCTGGGTACTGAGTGTGAGCAGTGGCACACACGTGATCGTTGACCTCCCATGCAAAGGAAGGACGTGCTCCCATCCCAGTGGTCTCCCCCAGGGTGTGAGGCTCAGCATTAAACTCTAAACAAGTTTTCCTATTCCTTCCTGCCTAAGCATCGTGGCAAGACGCTGGCAGGACAGTGACCCCTTGCCTGCTGGAAAGGCAAGGGGTCACTTAAGTGTCCTTGAAATTAAGGTCCAGGAGTGGTGGTTCTCTCATCAAGGGCAAGATAGCTCTCCTTAAAGACTGTATGCTCGGGCGAAGAGACACCTTTGACATTTGTGGCAGAGTGCAGACAAGCTTCTGGCTAGCAACTCCGCTGTGTCCCAGGGCAGATGTGAAAAGGAAGGCAGGAAGGGGAAGAACAGGCCTTTCTGAAATGCCTGCCTCACCCCTCTCCTCATCCACCCCTCTGTGTTAGCAGCTCTCTCTGAAGTCCCCTCTTTCATAATCAGCTTCTTTTGATCACACACTAAAACAGATGAGGCTCTGTTTAAACACAAGCGAGGAACAAAGCAGCTCATTAAATATGTAGGAAACTTCATTCCTTACCTGCCAGCTGCCCCAGAAGGGCAAGGAGAAGGGAGGAATGGGGCAGGAGGGAGCGAGAGCCGGGGAGGGCAAAGGGGCAGCTCAGAAAGGATATGGGTTGCAGACCATTTTGATGCACCAGTTGCGTGGGCTGGTGGTCTGCTTCAAGCAGAAGAAGACAACAGGAGCCAAGTCAGGATAGGGGACATCAGGGTCAGGTGGGGAGGTGACTTCCTCGTCCTCACCCAGCTCTGGGGAGGACGGTGGCTGCTCCAGTGGCATTTGTTGCTCCGAGATCCCCAGATCCATGGGCTCCAGTGGGCAGACGGTGGAGGCATGAGGAGGCTGTGGGCCCGCAAGCCAGGTGGAAGGAGGTTGGGGGACGTACTCTGCCATGCCAGCCGCAAGCAAGAACCCCTGGAGAGGAGGGGAGAAAGAGAAATGAAACCCATGTGAGGAATCAGCAGCAAGACCACAGCATGCCCATGCTCTCCCAGTGAGCCTGGAGCATGTGAGAACCACAGGACTGATGCTTCTAATAATGATAAACTGTGGTCGCACTTTGTGCTGCAGCAATTTTAAGCAAAACTCTCTGATTTAGCCCCAGCAGTTCAGCATGGCCGTTTCTCTATGCCAGCAGTGCTAGCAGGACAGCTTCCAAGCACAATGGTCAGAGAGCATGGGTGGGTGTAGGAAGAGCAAAACAGGTCTCATGCTTGGTGGCACCCAAGTACTGCAGATCATGTTTTTCACAGAATCACAGAATTGTTACAGTTGGAAATGACCTCTGAGATCACCAAGTCCAACCATACACAAAACCACAACCCATTCCCTACAATCTTGGCCACTAGAGCATGCTCTGAAGTGCCGCATCTACTAATTTCTTAAATACCTCCAGGGATGGTGACTCAATCACCTCCCTGGGCAGGCTGTTCCAGTGCCTGACCACTCTTTCAGTAAAGTAATTCTTGCTAATATCCAGTCTAAACCTTCCCTTCTACAACCTCAGACCATTTCCTCTGGTCCTGTCATTATTCGCTTGCGAGGTCAGCACCCACCTCTCTACAACCTCCTTTCAGATAGCTGCAGAGGGCAATGAGGTCTCCCCTCAGCCTTCTCTTCTCCAAACTAAACATGTCCAGTTCCCCCAGCCCCTGCATTTGCTAAAGAATGTCCAACTTTGCTGGCTGGGTAAATATAATAACAGTGGACTTTTTCTGGGAAAATGTAAGGCCAAATGCTGTCCATTAAATAACACAGTGATGCTCTTAGGAAAAAGGTCTTGCCCAAGGACTGTCCGATGGTAGCCTGATAGGCACTTTCCTCCCTTCACCTTGTTGGCATGCTCAAGTGTCTGGAGTGCCTTTGCTACCAGTACAGGTTTATAAGCAACACAAGAGCCTTCAGACACACCACAATACAGAAAGGGCTCATCAGCATTGAGATAGGATGTGCCTGTCACCAACATCCATGGCGTAGACCTCATTCTCTCACACCCTGGCCATAGGTTATCCTCCCCAACACTCGGCTCAATCCGCTTTGCTTTAGGATGACACAGTCCACGTACATCTCTGCTGATGCTGCTCTGCATTGGTATGCTGCACCCTTGATGTTTCAGCCTGAGAACCCTTTGATGACCACACTGCTGGATCTATCACCTCCAGTGCTCTCTGCAGCTCTCATCTGCCAGGTCTGCCAACCCTTCCACATTGGGCTGCAATCCCCCATTATCCCCGCTTAAGACCCTGCAAGCTCTGCCTATCCACTCTGTTCTCTCAGCCCCATGCTTCAAACAGGCACTTTGATCCAAAGCTTTGCTTGTTCTTCAAGGCTTGGTATTTGTCAGAACAAAGAGCAGCAAGCGCAGAAGTTTAGCAAGCAGACATAGAGTCCCTTAGGGGATAGCACAGAGACTCTTCAAATTCATTACCCCAAAGGCCTGCAGCTGTTGGAAAGAAACAGGTATTGTGTCTCCTGACTGGCTTTGTGAAGCTGTTCACATTTTTTTGATGCTTGTGACAAAAGTGGCAGTATATCCTTCCCACCATCCAGCACCTCTGTTTTCACTTTTGCTGGGTTTTTAACTCTGAGCCCTGTGCAACTTCTTGTACCACCTTTTCCATTCCCTATTCCCACCAGCTCCCCATTGCCTGCTCTGAGCTGGCTCCCTTGCAGGCTATTAACATGTGGTGGCTGAGCCCACCTTCTTTCCCATTGACACCACAGAGGCGAAAGGTTAGCAGGGAGAGCCAAGAGGAATGACTTATTACGGTGCTCAGAGCATCCATGCCGATGAGGGCATGACAATTCCAAACTGCGACATAGAAAGCTTCATAATTAACAATATAACAGAGCAAAGTAATGGGAGAAACAGATTCATCAACATTTCCCTGCTTTCTCTCCAAGCAAATGTTCAGGGCCTCTTCTCCATCTCACCACTGCCAGATACACCTGGGACTCTGGGATGCAGCTCTGCCCGTGCCAAACACACGTGCACAAATTGGGTAGTGGCTTCATCATGGGCAGTTTATCGCTCCAATTTGTGCAGCCCACAATGACTCATTAGAGATCATACAAAGAGCCAGGTGAATCCCTTTGGGAGTCCTGAGGCCAAACACCGTTCTTGAATGACAGCTGCCTCACTGAAGCCATTAGTAACACCCTTTTCCTTCTTGAGATTAAATCTCACCCAAACCAGCCCCATGGCTGTGGTCACAGCATATTTCTAACATTAAGCAGTATTAGTATGTTGTGTCAAAAGAGGGAGAGGGAAAATCCAAGCAGTGGGGCATTTCTGAGCTCTTTCAGCAGAGCCAGTCCTCCTGTCTCAACGTCAAAGAGGAAGGGAGCAGTTTTCCTACTGGAGACAGATCCAGGGTCCTCACCACTACCAGCTCAGATGGGGAGGCTGGAATCAGATATTTCCACCATTTTGGCCAGAATGCAACTTAGACAATGCTGATATTTTCTCTGGGATGGCAATTATTGACCTTCTCATGCTGTAGCATTGGTCGGTGTAATATGATTGGAGTGCAGATGCTACAGTATTTCAACCCAGGAGAGGTACTGTTTAAACCAAAATGACTAAGTGGAACGAGTTTGGCACATGCTCATACATGGAAAAATGTTCATCAACAGAGAGGGCTCATATCCAGCTAAAATAAGGCCAGGCAAAATTATAAAGCCTCAGATCTTGCCTTCAGAATGCCCCTGATCTCCCTCCTCTCCATGCAAGTCCTGCTTACTGTGATCAGGGCAATACAAGAGGACAATGAGATGGTCACAGAGTATCCAGATTCATGTTCTTCCCACTCAAACTTTTGCTCAGGCAACCCTATCCCTAGCTGGTGGTGACAGGTCAGACCCATCAACGAAAATCAAATGCTCCCCATCCCTGAATTTTCTGGCCAAATGCCTTCCAAACACACAAAAACATTCCCTTGGAGAAGTCACATACCGCTGGAGGAGCAATGCTACACTCACTGCACCTCCTTCCCAGGGGAAGATATCTGGTCTGGCAGCTCCTCCTGCCCCTCTCCCTGCGCATACTGCACCAAAGTCTTCCCCAGAACCACCTCTCAAGCCTGGACACCTCTTTCCCCCAACATCCATTCCCGAGGGACCTTTAAAGCCACTGCCATCCCAAGCCAAGCCCCCGCCGGTCCTGCATCTGGCACACACACCTGCCCCGAACACGTGCACTGGCAGGGAGCTCATTGACTTGGCAGGCAGGGGACAAGCTGCTGGCCTCTGGCTCAGCCCTACCCTGTTTTGGAGAAAGCACCTGGTCCTGCCGGATGGCGGGTCTCATGGCTCTGCTGGGAAAGGGGAAGGAAGAATGCTCTGAAATGGCAAGAGAAGCAGTGGATGTAATGAGCAGGGGAGGCTGCTTGGGAGAAAAATGAGAAGATGTCACAATGTTCAGGGGAAGCCCTTCATATTGGGTCCATCTGTCCCCAAAGGCCAATGTCACCTCCTGACCCACTCAGAGGGTCTCTGCTGAGACATGTTTCCCCTCCAGAGCTGCAACTGGCATCCCAAGTCTGTTAATGCCATGTCCTGCCAGGCACACCATGGCCGACAAAAATGCCACGAGCAATCCAGCCCAAGGTCTCTCACAGGCATCACTCCCCATCTGAAGCACTCTCCTGGCTCCTCACCACCCCCTTCTCGCCCAGAGAGGGACCCTCAGGGACTGTGGGTGAAGGAGGTCTGATGGGACCTTTGCAACGCTCATGCAGACCTTTCCTGAAAACCTCTACGGTGCAGGGTAGGAGAGACTATTGCGTATTGTCAGTGAAAGAGCCTTTTGCAGCCAGACAAGAGAGGGAAATACCAGAGAAAAGGTCCCCAGAGCATCATCCCAGTGCTGGAGGCAATCCACCCAGATCCCAGCGGGACGTCTGCCCTCCTGTGGGAGCATCTGAAGAGTACACCTTCCCCACCGCCATCCCGAACCTCATATCCCTCGCCAGCCCACGCTGCCCTGGGGCTGTCCCTTCCTCCCTGCAGGCTGCTTGCCCAGACAACACCAGGGCGAGATGAAAGTGAGAGTACATTTCCTTTAAGAGCCATGATAGGTATACACAGCACCTCCCATCCCGAGGGGACACAAGTCCTTTACGGACCACCCATCACTTGTTACTTCCTTCACTTGTTACTCAGAAGCAGCAAGAAGCCTGGCAGCATCTCCATCCTGCTAACACCCCTGTGACACCCTTGCAGAAGAGAGACAAAAATGACAACCTCCAGCTGGCATCACAGGGTGAGGGCAAGATGACCACGTCAATGGGAGCAGCACCTGCAGCACACATATTGAGATATCATCTCCAAACATCCATCCAAAAGTTGATGAGCACCTTGGGGCACGGCTCTCGTGGCCGGCTTCACACAAACCCAGACTTCTTTAATGACATCTCCGGCTGTGTGGCATATTTATGAGCGTGTGCGGGTGACCCCATTTGGTAGCTGCGTGTGCGCCTGTGCCTCCCGGGGTGGCCTGTTGTACACGGTTGTGAGCCCGCGTTTGTTTGTTGCTATAAATGGCAAGTGCCGGTTGTGTGTTATCTTTGATGCATGCGTCTGGCTGGGGGGATGTGTTAGTCATACAGGTTTCCCATTTTGAGCGTTTGCAATGGTACAATATAATTAGTGGAGCACGGCTCCCTCTGTGTTTATGTTCATCTGGCACCAGCATGTTTTTCTGCCTGTTCATGTGAGGCAGTGCTGCTCTCATCTGCCTCCATGTGCGTGGAGGTGTACAGGTATCGATCAGGTAGGGAACAGGGTCGCTTGTATTAGCAGCTAATTTGAAAGAGGAGCTTCTACATCTGCATCATCACAGCACCTCCTAATGCAAGGGGACGTGGCAGAATCCAGCAGAAAACATTTCAAATGGCGCCCAAAGGCATCGCCCACAGATGCTGGTGTGCCCGTGCACGCCTGGAACATGCCAATGGTGGCCTGCACCAGGGCCAGGGTGTCACAGCAGCCCTGTCTGGTCAAATGCCCACAAACTATCGCCTTTTGGCCACACACTGGATGATTGCTGTGCCTTATCTCTGCATTTGTTATTAACCTCTGCCAGACTTGCTCAGGAGCTTGACAGCCTCCCCCTTTCCACCCTTGGCCATTTTGGATCCCTCCTCTTTCTCAGGACAGGGAGCAGAAGAAATTCTCCCATCCTACCGAGCAGGGGAAGGAACAGCGTGGTCAGCACAGGATGAAATAGAGAGAAGCAAACTGTATGTCCTGAAGCCTCGGCAATACTCGGCCTTCAACCTGCACCACAGGCATCACCCCGCAGCTGTAGGAGAAGCAAGTCCAGATCTCCTGGACCCTTACCATCACAGACAATATCAATCATATTGCTTTCCTCTTGCATGGCTGGGGTATCCCCATCCTGGCCTTGCCTGTGGTCCCTATCCCTGGCACAGTAAAATACAGATCTGCTTATGCTGCTAAGAAGCCTTTGGCCAAGCCTGGAGGAGATGTTGTGGAGACCAGTAAAGAAGTTGCCGGAGAGATGGGGAAAAGATAAAGGATGAGAGAAGAAAAGGCACAGGAGCAGCATGGTCACTTTGGGTTGAAGGGGTACAGAGGCAAAGGAAATTTCCAAGTGAAAAATCATTACCTGGCCTTGACTACATGGGGCATTTGAGATCCAGATGTTAGTGCTACTGAAGACCTCAGCCTCATCCCACTGCTCCCCAGAGAGTACGTATGCTCGCTTTCAACAAATCATTTTCATTTTCTGGTGTCCCAAATAAACAGGCGACCAAAAATCTCCTTTAGGGCCTGGCTCCACATTCTAACAGACCCGTCTATGGGGAGGTTCTGCCCCAGAACCAGTGCTTTCCCCTTCCAACCTGCCCCCCTCATTCCCTGAGATCCGCTTTGGTCTGCTCCTCTCACAGCGATGCTTCCTCCTCAGGCACGCGGGCACCTTTCAGTGCATGGATTCCTGTCATGTCCTCTTGCTTAAAACCACTGCTTAGCCAAGCTACACATCTTTAGCACTTAATCCTTGCTCATAAATTAATCTCCCTCGCCCCGTGGTCATTCCGTGCAGATCCGCGCTGAACGCCGCCTCTCGCCTACCAATGCTCTGCCGATAATGATGTGCCAAGCGTCACTTTCCCGCAGGGCTGGCGCCTGGGCCGGCCGCAGAGGCGGGCTGCCATCCTGATGTCTCTGTTGCTGGCCCCATCATGCTGCAAGCCCATGTCTGATATGCCATCTACCGTCACACCTCAGTCTCGTGGTGTGTGCCGTCCCCTCCCCTGCCCCTCACCAGGTCCTCAGACTGCATATTTCAGATTACTTTGCCCCCAGATGCATTAGCTTGCATTTTACCTAAGATGAATCTCATTATGTTATTTTCTGCCCGTCTTTCTGACCTCACTAGTTCCCTTTCTGTTACTTTCCTGCATCCCCACCAGCAGGCAAAAAACAGTTTTATCATCATCCGGGAAAGTCATTAACATGCTGTTTACTCCCTCCTCCAGATCAGCAATGACAATGTCAACTAACGCAGGTCTGATAAGGATGATGAAGAGGAAGACAGTGGTCTTGTAGGCTCCTAGCAACAGCAGCTTTGGGGCCGTCCTCACACACTGAGCCCTTGAGCCAGAATACGAAGTGCTTGCAGGAGAGGCAAAATGTGCAAATATTTCAACTGCGCCTCCTGGAGAAGCCCATGCAAGGGGAACAGAGCTGCAGCTCCTGCCCACCACAAGGGCTGCCACCATTGCACCTGCACTGAGAATGGATAGAAAAGGGCAGCCCAGGGCTGTGGCCAGGCTGGTTGCTTCTACCTGGGCTAAGCTGGCAGTGAGGAGCTCTGCCCTTCCACACCATCCTTCCTGGACCAACCTCTCTGTCCCTTTTGTTCTGGTCCCAGTGCCCAGCCTGACCTAGTGTCCCTTCAGAACATGTTACAGTGAGCAGGTGTAGGAAAACAGCAGCATAGACGGAGCGAGGTGACCCCAGGAGATGCCCTGCTCCCTGACACAGCACAGCACTGGATGCAACCTCCCACCCCTGCACAAGCATCCTCATCCCACCTCCAAACTTTGTCACAGCCCACACCACTCACACCTAGGGAGGAGATTCGCCAGGGGGGAAATGGAAGTGGGGAGAGGTGAGAGAGGAAGGAGCACATCTATAGGGAACACAAGCCTAAGGGATTTGAGGAGCATCAAAAGTTATATCTTATGCTTCTCCCCTCCTTATAAATTACTACCCCCCTGCAATCCCCTGCCTCCAAAGGAGACAATCTGCATAAACACAGACGCATATTCAGAGCAAACTAACTCTGGCAGAAACAAAATCAGGAAGGGAACTGAAGCTATATGGAGTATGATGATGCCCCAGGCTCTGCCTCTAGAAAGGAGAGGGGATACGGGAAAGAAATGTAGCTATTAAGATGGGAATAATCTAGAAGCAGAGAGGAGACAACAGAAGTGGCTCTTCTGCAAAGGCCTATGGGCTGTTCAATCTCAGGTCAGTAAACAGACCAGGACCTCGTGATGGCTCTCTGCATCCCACATGATTTGACTACTGACACTGCTACTCATTTATGTAAGTCCAAAAAGTCCCCTTCTTTTCCTGCTGGCACCAGAAAGAAAAAAAAAAAAAACCCAAACCAAAACCCCGCCAACAATCAAAGCTAGGATGGTTGCTTGAATGAAATCACTGAAAAGAGGCAAAGACGCCAATCAAACTATATTTGACCACAGACCTGAAATGGACCCCTGTAGTCCAAGTCCAATCCCTCCTCATAGCAGACAATCTTGCAAGAAAACTCAGTCCAGAAGAGTCCATAAACAGTTGCCGTATCCCCATCTCCCACCAACCCCACTGGCAAACTTAGAGTAACCCAAAAAGCAAAATAGCAAAAAAAATAAAATATTTCCAAGGCAGATGAGCAATTGAGGGCATCACCACTGCTGAAAGTCCTCACTCTGGGAGGAGATGCGAGATGATGCTGGGCACACTGCAGGCACACACACACTGCAGCAGCAGAACCGCGATGCCGTCCATCCCTGCCAGTCTGACATGTAGGAAAATCCATCCGTAACCTCCGTCCTGGCAAGCAACTTAATCGAGCCTGTCAGCCAGACACACTAACCCAATACCTGAGAAACGTTTAATACTACTAACCCCACCTGTGCTCTCTAGGCAGCGCTGCTTTTCTAGCCACGGCCAAACTCTGACACCTCAGAGAAAGGAAATAAAAACCTTCCCCTCGTCAATGATCGCAACATAGAAATACTTGCAGCATCCACATCACAGCCACAAAATCCCCAGTACTGTCCACTTCACCAGCTTGCAACAGCCCAAGTCAGCAGCTCTTCCCCGTCCTGTTCAACCGTGCAGCCATAACCCCAAGCTCCAGAGGTTTCGCATGGAATTGCCCCTTGCTGGCCCTCCCCGGTTTGCCCCCACCAAGCTTTACGTTCGAGGCATGATGGAGCAGGATGTGGTGGCTGCACTGCAGATGATGGTTATGTCAGAAGCAGAGACCAGCTGCCCCTCTCCCCCCTTTTTTTTTTCTTTTTAGTACACCCTCACACCAGATAAGGGGGGAACAACCTTTCTTTTAGGAGGCACCATTCTGATCCTGCCTTGGTCACACAAAGATGGGGCTGCTGTACTGCACCCTGCGGGTGCTAGGAAACACAAGCTACCGCAGAAAACACTAACAGGCTGCATTTCACACCAAGAGCCCACAGCATGTCCACTCGCCCACGGGCTGCAAGGACTGGTATCAACCTGCAAAGCCCCTCACGACCAAGCCTGGCTTAGCCAAGAGATCACCTCCCTCCTGTGCCACCATAGCAGCAACACACCTCCTTGTCCCAGGCGAATGACAAGGTGTTTTCTGAGGTTTCCTCATTGCAATTAGTCCCTGATACATTGGGCTGATTGCTCTTCAGGGCACACCGCAGTGCTTCAAACACGGTGGCCTGACGAGTCCCGGGAAAGCGAGGAGTTTATTACCAAGTTAGCAAGTTGATTTATGCAGGCAGAGTTATGATTAGAGGGCTTAAATAAATTTTGTATCAGCATAAGACATTTTTCAAACCACTACGTGATTTCTAAGAGCTTCAAGGTATGCATTTCAGACACAGATGAATAAACTAAATAAGCTGACTATATTAGGTCATTATAAACAACTACGCACCTCTGCAAAACTGGCAAGAAACCTTTACTTCCAAATAACAGGCTGGGGTTTTGTAGATCTTGAACACTCTTAAGATCAGCCCTACATTACCTTATCTTACAGATTTAAAAAAAACCAAACCCCACAGCTAAGAAATTGTACTACCTGGTCTTGCAGATTCACCTGTGCCACTGGGTTTCTCAGCCCATCCACGGACCCAGCAGTTCTAGTAAGGCTCTGTGCAAGTGCATCTGTTCACCTGCTTGCTTGAATTTGCAGGATTAAGACTTTGATTTAATAAAGGATCAAATTTATTTTAAATCAGAGGCCAGCTATTTTAAAGCTTCCTAACAGTGTGTGTGCATTTCATGAGTTTCCAGCTGTAGATACTTTTTCTCGTTGAGAAAAATGAATAAAAATTGGTTTCAACATTTTTTTTCCCTCAGGAAAAAAAAAAGCTGACCAAGCGTATGGCTTCTTTGCAGCAGAGCCCAGAATTGCAGGCTTTTCCCAAACCCAAAGGTGGCTGAGGCTCAGCCTAAGCCACTCTGCTTTGGGATATCCTCCTGGTGTACCTTGCTCTGGTTGGGATAGAGTAGGGCTCTAACACTAAGTAGGGCTGTAGGCTGGGACCACATCACATGGACTCTCCAAAACCAGATGAAAAGGCAGGTGTAAAGTGGGTGGAAGGAAGGAAGGAAGGAAGGAAGGAAGGAAGGAAGGAAGGAGAGGTAAGTAAAACAGTAATAACTGGGGACTTTATTGTAACAAATGCTTAAAAATGCTCTTTTCTTAAAGAAAATACCATGGAAATATATGCTGTTTTAAATTAAGTGGGATGAGATTTTAAGGATTCTGACATATTTGAAGGAAAAATTAAAAAATATCATGCTTAGCCTGTTCATGTCAGGCATCCAGCTGGCACCCAACCAAAAATCCATTGTTATGAATCTGGACTGAACAGGATCATTATGTCAAGGTGCAAGCAGCTTAAAGTTGCTCTTGCATAAATGTGTTGGGTTTTTTTTTCTAAAAATGGTATTTTGTTGCTTCTCCAAACTCACTGTATATCTTTACAGGATTTTATCATGCTGTGAAATGTGCCAATAGTCCAAAAGATTGTACTCACACAGTAATAAAGACACCTTCATTAGTATTCAGATGAGCTTTGTAATTAAAATCAATATCCTTCTGTGAATGTCCAAATGATAAGTGCAATTATAAAGATTACATTAATTTTATGAAAATCTGTGCAAAATTCATAAAATCATGCCAGTCCTGATGTTTTGCCAGCTTCTTGCTTTTGAGAGTGACTTAAGGATCAAAATATGAGAAGACTTTCTTCTTTTGGTAAATGTATATCTTTTAAAATACACTAAAGGGATGGGCAATATAGCTGAGTTTGAAAATGTGTAAACTGATTCAGATCTGCAAGTACTGAAATTGATTCATTTATATGTACTTTGTGCTCCAGAGTACCATAATAATTCATTATAGGAGATTATTGCTCTATACGAGACAGACAAACATAGTAGACTGCATGAGTTAATTTACACTCCTGCTTCCTTTAGATAGGTAGTGAACTAACTTTTGAGGTTACGAGGAGGAAAAAACCCAGAAGAACCGTTATCTTAATACCATCTAATAATAATGGAAGAGCTGTAATGTGTTTAATCAGCAGAGTCAGTTAACTGGACTTGCAAATTTGGCTTTGATAAACTGGAAGATTACAAATTTATATGGCAGCTCTTAACTTCTAGCCCCATTTATGAAGAATTTGTCTTGCTGCTGTCATTAGGAGTGTTTCTTTATGTATATATGCTTGCTGAAACATAATGTTGTTTCATGGACTCTGGAAGGTGAAAAGGCCTCTGCATGATCCTGATAGATATGACATGGGACATGAAGAGAAACCCATCCTGCTGTGGCGAGCAGAAACCAGGGGGGATTCTTAAGGGAAATTCAGATGAAATTAGTAATCTAATATTACACCATTGAATTCTCTGATTTGTTGCATGGAGTCAGAATTTGGTCCTTCATCATGGCATTTTAGGTTGTTAGAAACAAATTAACATGGATCTGCCTTACCTTACATAAAGACAAGGTTGAAGGTCCTGTACTTTATCTAGGTGAGTTGCCCTGTCGATATCAACAAGAGTTGAATATGAAGGCTGTAACACAAGTGTATTGTTACNAAGGAAGGAAGGAAGGAAGGAAGGAAGGAAGGAAAGCCCAGAACTAGAGAAGCCAGAGCTGCAGCCTGGGGCAGAGGTGCATTACTGGTGCTTCAAGGATGCCTAGGGCTGGACCAGTAGGGAACGTGCTGCTCTTGGTGGGGACAAGAGTGTGGACACAACATCACAGGTGCACTCTGATAGACCCCAAGCAGTCTAACTAGTCTCCGAATATCCCAACTGAGGCTCCTGTGCCTACCCAGAAACACCCACAGACAAGCAGTGAGCATTTCGTGAATCGGCATCCCCCTCCAGCAATGCTTCCCCTCGCTCCCTCAATGGCTGTGGCTGCACTGGCCCTGCTCCAGACAGGTCCACTACCTGAAAACGCTCCTGAGGCAGCAACAACAGCAGATTTTATGAGACAAAACATGAGACAGGTTGGCATAACTCCCCCTTAATGATAGGTACTGTCAGATTGATCCAGGCTTCACAAGGCAAGCCCCTTAGATGTGGCAGATCAAAGCTCCCTCCTTGTCCCCCTGATTCTCCTCTGACACAATCACCATCAGATCTCATGGCAAGGCACGTGTGCATCTGCTGGTGCATCGAAGTGGCCAGTGCTCAGACACACACTTTCCAGTAAGATCTGAAGGAAAACTGTTTTTCCCCACTCTCCCGTTACAGCCAGGGCCAAGGCTTTCCCAGGCAGGTACTGCACTCTATTCCAGCCAGCACGGTGCAAGGGCCTTGCCAGCAGACAGAAAATCCAGCGCAATGCCCGGATTCAATCGTGGCCTGCCTCCTGGCTCCCCTAGGGAGGGGATTGTGGCACTAGACCTTCACCAACAGGCATGCACTTCTGCCGTCCTGAGGAAGCCCACATTTGATGCCAATGCCATGAAACTATCATGTTATTTAACACAGAGAGAGAGAAATGCTTTCAGGGCTGTGGCACAAGCCCTTGCAGGAAGCGGGGAGCTGCCTCCTGCCCAGACCAAAGGGACAGGGCAGTGCTGGCTGGGGGAGAGATGCTCCCAAGGTGTCATTAAAATATGAAAAGGAAGGTGGCTAGAAACAGAGCTCCTGAATTCCCTTCCCAGGGCTTTGAATTAAAAGTTTCTTTGCAGGTAGGGTGTTGAGAAGATAATGAGCTTGCAGATTTCCTTCCACCGACAGAGAAGTTTACGTGTTGGAGTGAAAACATCGAGGGGTGAGGAGGGTGGAGGTCCAGCAGACCCCTTCCTTCTTCTGAGACAATAAATCCTCAATCACCAGCCCAAATTTAAGACCAAGAGCTCTGCAATAGCACACAGAAACAACTGACAATTAACATAGCAGTTTTCCAACTGACAGAGATACACAACCACTAGCAACCCCCAGATCAATAAGAAAAATGCTTCCTATTAATAGAGAAAAAATGCAGAGCAAGTTCTGCTTTTTGATGTTTACCATTTTTCTTTGCAATAATTTGCAGGGAAATTATGCATGTTTTTTTTTCTTTCTGGATTTTTTTTTCCTTTATTTTTTTTCTTTTTAAAGCCCCTGGTACTTTTCACACAGCTGCTGTTACCAAGAAGCAAAAGGTATCCACCAAGAGTGTTACAAAAAACAGTATTGGCAAAAAACATGCCAGATAATTGCCAGTCAACAATGTCTAACATTATTTCTTTTAATTCTTCTATTTCACACCCCCCCCCACCGACTCCAACCAACAGCTCCTGGTGATGTACAGAAGATGATGCATTTGCTATATTAAAGTACATCCTATTCCCTGTCCCTTTTCAGACACTTTGGATGTTGCACACGCAGTTGAAATGCAATAATAATCATAAACAAAACAAAAAAACATAATTTATGAAACCTTAATCCAAGATCCAACTCTTGTTTTGCAAAGAAAATTAAAATACCTGAAACCCAAGAAGCCCCTAAACAGTGAGATGGTTTAAAGAAAAGTTATATATATACAAGTCTCAGGCAGTTACCTCTCCAGGGAGGCAATTTTGTGACCCTTCCTCTTTCCCACCATCTTTCCCCATCATAACAGTACAAACTAACCAGGGCTAAATTTGAAAATGCTGGGATTATTCACACTCCTTGTATCATTTAGACTCGTGTATAAAGAGCTGCTGAATACGTGTGAGAAACACATTCTCTGCTGCAGTCGCTCATGGACATGAACTGCTGGACACACGGTCATTCCCTTTCCACCACCACCCCTGCCCAATACACACACCAAAATCAATTATTGCTACTTGTTGGGTAAACAGAGGCAGTCTCACATAGATGGGCACCACGTATGGACATACACATACAGCTGGACATGCAAAGAGAAATAACTTTCCTCTCATGAAAGACAGGATTATTAACGTTACAGACATGTCTACCCTCAGCCTTTACTTCTGCCAGAGAGGAAACAGGTACGAAACAAAACAGGAATGATGCAGGTACACGGGTGGGCGCAAGTTTTCTATTAAAAGGACAGCAAAAACAAGCGAAACAAGACAGACATAAGGTTAGCCAGGTGTGCATGCGTCTCACCTACCTTTGCATGGAAAAGAAATCTCCAAGGGAGAAGTGTCCGAGTCAAAGAAGCAAAATAAAATAATAATGAAGACGCTTTGAAAAAATTCCCCGACCAAGAGGAAAAAAAAAAGCCCCCCCCCACCTCCTCCCCTTGCACACAGGCACACTCACACACAGACACACACACCTCAGCGCCTGGGGTGGGGGGAAAAAATAGGAGGAAAAAGATCAGGATCAGCTGAGTGACGGGGAGCAAAGAACCTGCAGGCGAGAAGCGGGGAGTTGTGTTAGATCCGTGGCTGCAAGGACTGAGCGTGTGCAGGAAGGAGATGGTTTAAAAGCAGAATACATGGTAAGAAATTGTAGCTGCTCAGGCTGGAGTCTGAAGCTCTGGAGTCAGAGCAAAAGAAAAGAGGCCAAAAAACAAAGGACCTCTTCCTTCGCGGGAGGGTTTGGGGGGCTTTGTTGGTGTGTGTGTGTGTGTGTTTTTCCAGGCAGGTGGTGTTAAGAAGTGACAGAAGCTTCCTTCCAAAAAGACCAGAGGGTAAAAATAATCACAGGGTGCTGGGAGGTGATGGAGGTGTGGGTGAGGGCAAGTTTAGCTATTCCACGGGGGGAAAGCAAGGAGAAAGGGCTGGTGTGTGGTTTCTGTCTGTCTCTCTCTCTCTATCTGTGTCTTATGGTATGTTCACCAACGGCTTATGGAGTGAACGGCACAGCGAGAGAGAGAGAATAACTGTACAGGCAGGGAGAGAAATGCCGTCCTTACAGTGACACCAAATGTCTTTAGGGGAAACCTACAATTAGAGGCACATAAGGCAGGAATTTTAGCAACACCAGAGGAAAGGAAGAAATTTCCTCATGTACCCTTGCACATGCACATTTTTGGTGGGGTCTCAGGACAGCAAATTTTCCCCTCCCTTGTCTGAGGGACACCAGCTTTGGCATGCCTGCCTTGCCCCGAACTTATGAACTTGTGTCTTTCCACAGGTCACAGAACAAGCAGGTTAGAGAACTACCCCTTGGGAAGAGAAAAAAACAACCTAAAAAGCCCCCAAAAAAGTCCCTCCCTCAAAATCAGTCCCTCCTCTCCTCCAATCCTACTCCCAAATCTGTTACACGAACTCAGGGTGGGGGAACAACTCACTGCAAATTAGTTTCCTATTGTGTTTTGTGAAGCCAGGGCAAAATGAGAAGGATGGATATCACACAGAGGATGTTACCTTGGGGCTAGAACAAAGTATGGCCACCCTGAGCAGCCCGTGATGAAAAGCCAGCCCAGCCATTTCTCCCACTGGTCCCAACCCAAGGCCAAGCAGCCTTGGCATGGCCAAGCACACCATCACAGGCTTCTAATTCTTGGAGCATCAGCCTTCAGTTTTCCTGCTGAGGATCCCCAAGCCAGCTCTGGGAAAGAAACACTATGTGAAGCCATCACAATCCTCAAGGGTCTTCATGGGTTTTGCCTGTTTAGACCAATAAAACTCTGGATGTTAGGAGAGACAGATATTCTTGCCTCTACCATGGGTATATATTATAAATAAGCAGCTAAAAACACCCAGCTCCCAGTTGGGGTGTGGTACAACATGCACTGCAGCCCAGAAGCTCCTTCACTTCCTTGCAAAAAGCCTTCTCTAGCCCTTCCCCACCAAGGTGACAGCTGCACCAGTTGTGGCAGACTTTGCGTTCACGGCTAGAATAGCTGGGTCAGGGTAATTAACACATCTGACCTAAAAATGGCTGGGAAACCAAGCACTTTAATCATACTGTGAAACAGGCCCTCAGTCGTTAACTCTCCATGGGAAAGCAATGGAGCAAGCCCTTTTACCTTCCAGTAAAGCTAGAGCATCTTTGGTTTGACCTGAAGGTAGCTCAAGTACATTCACCATCCAGGGTGAAAAAAAAACCAGTTACATACCTTTTCCTCTATTGTCCATTTCCGTGTGGCTCCACTTGGCTCAGAAGCCACAGAGCCCCCAGTCATTTCCATCCTGTAAGCCAAGCTCCCTGGATTCCAAGTGAGGTGGTTGGCATTGCCACAGTCTCTCTTGAGGCCCTTAAAAGTCTTTGGAGCAAAGACAACGGCCACTGTCCTCTTTTAGCATAACACTGTTGTGTTTTATAAAGTGTCTAATCTTGTTTCCTCTCCTGAAAGACAAACTCAGCCCTCAGAGGATCCTCGGGGTATACCAGGAGTGCTTCGAAAAAGTAGAAAAGGGAACAGAGTTATAGATGACAGGAACGTTGTGAGTATTAGAAGTTACCTGATTAGTAACTCTTATGAAAAACAGCTGTTCCTCAGCAAGTCCAGCCTTTCTTTTTTCATAGCTTCTGACCAGGACTCTAGTAAACTCATGCACTTTCCGTAAGCTAGAAAGAGATTTTATTCCAGGATAAATATTTGTGCTGGCTGGGCCTCTCCCTGTCCAGAGCCTGTTTGTACTGAAGCCATGTGGGACACTACCTCCAGCCACCTTCAGTACCAAATGTTGTGGTTATCCTGAGCCCTGCCATCCTGCATGGGCTGGAGGGGCTCCCATGTAGGTGCAGGGAGACAGTAAGTGCCCATCCACAGCAGGGAGCCCCCTGAAGTGCAGGATGGACGTGATTTTGTGACACACAACTTCTACGTGCAATGGGGTCGTGGTTCCGGGCATGTCCCCAGATCCGCAGCAGAGTTTGGGGTGATACCAGAGCCATGTAATCATCCTAAAAGTCAGCCTGTGAAGATCTCTTGACTATTGCTCTGAATCCTTGGATGCTGGGCTGCTGGAAACCTGCTGAGACAGCTCCCGCATCAACCAAATCTTGGCAGCCCCCTACAAGATGCTACTTTCCCCTAAGCACACCACAAGCACCACACACAGCAAATATGCAAGCAGCTATAGGCACTCACCTATACACACACCTATGTATGCCTTTCCCATCCCTACATACACCAGAGGGGATGGCTGGCCTTCTACTCCCCTCGTGCCTACCCCCTTGGGCTACCAAGTTTGTTCCCCTTGGCTTTCTCTTCACCAGCCACAAGACATTCACCACTCCCTCCCCTCATAAAAAGCACCCGCTGTTCCTTCCTGAGTAGAAGAAGGGCTTCAATTCTGTCCCCGAAATGATGAATCTGAGTATTATATGATTTCAGATGCCTGCAATTCACCAACAAGCCCCTTCAGGGGGAACAGGGAAAAAATGCAATTGAATTTATTCATGCATGAATATCAAATGAGAAAAAGAGAATGAGGAGGAGGGCAGGAGAGAGAGGGAGAGGGTGACACAGGAGGGAGAAACAGGGCAGCAAGAAAAGGCAAAAGAAATTAAATGTAAAGGAAGATGAAGGGTACGCAGAGGGGCACAGAAGAACAGATGCACACAAATACACACCCAGGATAATCCATGGGTCATCACTGATGTCCACATCCCAGGATCATGTCTGGGATGATCTGTTTGCCTTCCAGCCTACCTACAGCATGGGGATAAAGAGCATTTGAACTCTCACTCAGACAAACCCTCCAGATTGATAAAAACATGCAACAGGCTTGGAAGGAGGGGAGAAGCAAAGGGACTGGGTGGGAAAAAGGAGCCATGCCATTTATCCCTTCGCAGATTTGGAGCAGGTGAAATGAGTCAGCCCAGCGCAGCTCATGCTCCAGAGCAGAGCCCTCTCGTTCTGTGTCTCATCCTCCCCCAAGATTGCACACACTGGGGAGGACTTCCATGGGCCTGCTGGTATGGGCACCCCCTGCAGGCATCCCCTGCAGTGGTCATCAGAGTGTTTATCACCAAGCCTTGGGCTGGGAAGCCGCTGTTCTCCCCGAGCAGACCCTCCTATCCACCAGCTCCAAGGGAAGGGCCCAAAGGTGAATGGCTCCTCATCTTGAAGGTCACAGTAGCGATGGGGCTCCATCTTCAACCTCTAAGGCACTTTCAAAGAGTTTTGTCACCTGCCCTGAGTGATACCCATGAGGTCTCTTGGGAGCAGCCTTACGGGTGGGTCACACCAGGGGCGAGCATGGCACAAGCTGCTTCTTTAGAAGCATCCAGAGCATTTCTAAGGGTCCCTCCCTCTCCCTTCTGTGATTTTTGAGAGGAACGGGGAAGTCCACATTGCCCCTGTCACCACCTGAGCCAACAGCACTGGTGGTGATGGGGGGAGGTGAGTGGGGAAAGTACATTCACTGCAACTGCTTCAGAAAGGGGATGGGGCGAGAGGGAACAAACAGGAAAGGGGGAGCGGTAAAACAGCGGAGAGGTTGCAGGGGTAGCTCTGGGAGATGCAGCCCTTCCCTCTGCAGGTTTGCAGGTGGCTGTGGGCTGAGCACACCAGGAGCAGCCTACACTGGATTTAAAAGCATCCTCTAGCCAGGTCTCACGGGCATCATACTGCCTCCTGCCAGGTTGACCCAGCTCCCGTCCCTCTTGCCAGCCCCGATGGCAGATGCTGCACAGCACACAGGTGCCAAACACTGACCATCGCTGCAAATCCTGTTGCTGTTGCCCCCAGGAACAGCTGTGCAGCCCAGTCAGCCCTCCAGCTGGTCTGCATAGTGCACAGACCCCTCGGAGCCGGGTGCACTGTGTGCCCACATTAGCCACGGCCGAGCCCATTCCCAGGCACTCGGCAAGGAAGAGGAGCAGCCAGACACAAAGGAGGCTTTTTCACAGTGCTCCCAGGTAGGGCATCAGGTCCGGCATCTGTTGCCATTGTGGGTTTATGTTTGCTGCTTCCAGGAGACGGTGCTCAGCTTTTCCCACACCCTTCAAAATAGAAAGAGAAAAATAAAATGAGAGAGAGAGAGAGAGAGAGAATAAGCTGTGACGTGAACCTAACTTTAGATCCAAGGGCTGATGACTCACTCCACTGGGGGAGAAGTGGCTGAGCTGGCTGTAGGTTTCTGTTTATATACCTCACTGAGCTAAATATATAGACTGAGAAGTTCTTATGTTCTAGCCCAACAACCTCAATCTGCATTTTATCCCTCTCAATCTTAATGTTCCCTTCCCTTCTAAATCTCTCCCTCTTTTCCCCCAGCATTGCCTTCCTAATCCCCTTTACGCTTGCTTTGTTGTAGGAAATTGAAGAAACACGTCTCCCCACCTTCCACTCTCCCTGGTGTTTATGGTTAGACTGACAGGGGATCTCTGGGAAATGATTCAGAGTTGTGGCTCTTAAGCACAGCTCCTTACACAGATCTGCCAATGCATTTCACAACTGGCCCTGACCTCCCAGTCTTGGGATGGACCTCAGCTCCCTCCCATGGGTCCCTTGTCTTGTTGTTACAGTGCAGAGCTCTGGTCTAGCACCCACCCATGTGTCTCAGGGTTGGCAGGGTGCATCCCTCCCTTCTCCAACCCTGGGGCACGATGCCAGTTGGCCAACATGCCTCTGGCCCCAGCTGTGACACCTGGGCATCAGGAGCCTCCTGAGGAAAGGCTGACAGCCACTGCCAGCTGTTCTCAACTTCTGTGACCAGAAAAAGGACTTTGTCGTCAGCAGAAGGCATCTGGAGGAGACCTCCACAATTCTTTTCACCTGTGACCTGCCACAGCAAGGGATTCACATGGCTGGCACCCCACAGCACCTGGCACACCTTGTGCATTTATGGCATGGCAGTGCCACAGGCACTCTCCCCTTCCACAGCCATCACATACCAGATGCAGGCTGCAACCTGCCCATCAGCTGGGGCCCCATCGTTATGGAAGCCCACACATCCCCTCCTCCTCTCTGCTGGGTGCTGCCATCCCTCCCCACCACCTGATACATACAGCATCACCTTGCACATTGGAAAAGAAGCTCCTCAAGCGGTAGAACACTGGAGAAGGGCTGAGACAAGGAGTGCAGCAGCACACGACGCTGCAGGGAAGCAACATCAACACGCACAAACCTGCCTGAGCTTCTCATCTACAACTACCTGGAAGGAAGTTGTAGACAGGCAGGGGTCGGTCTCTTCTCCCAAGAAACAGGCAGTAGGACAAGAAGAAACAGCTTCGAGTTGTGCCAGGGGAGGTTTAGACTGGATATTAGGAAAAATTTTTACACTGAAAGGGTTATTAAGCATTGGAACAGGCTGCCCAGGGAAGTGGTTGAGTCACCATCCCTGGTGGTATTTAAAAGATGGGTAGACACAGTGCTAGCTAGAGATATGGTTTAGTGATGTTTTTTGTCAGTTTCTTGTCAGTGATGGTTGGACGAGATGATGTGAAAGGTCCCTTTCAACCTAGGCAATTCTAGGATTATGTGATTTACAGGGCCAGAGTGGTGTAGCAGAGATGAAATAGATGGTTGAGCACACAAAGACCATTTCTAGTTTTACTGAATGCTACCGTGAATCTGTAACATCTGCAAGCTGTGATACCTCCTCACCTCATCCCTCCTCATGTGGAACAGGTCAAGAGAAGTGGAGAAAGGGATGGTAAAAGAGAAAAGCTCAGAAAGAGGCATAAGGGAAAATATAAATTAATCCCTCCAGCACAGGAGAGAAACAAAGAGAGTGCAAGAGAAAAAGGAATCTCTGGCCCCAACGGGCAGCTCCAAGCCACAGTGGCAGACAGATTTCTAGACAGGAGACAAAGACCATTTAGCAAAAGGTGGTTTGCTATGAAAAACAAGAGTGGAGAGGAAAAGTGTAATGACAGTGTGTGTTTGAGGAAGAGGTCCCTAAGGGATGGAACACAATTTAACCAAACAGTGCAGTCTAGGAAAGGAAGATCACCATTGCAGCTTGCTGAGCAGCTGCTGGGAAGAGGGCATTGTCTTCGAATGCCCTGGATGAATTGTCTCTAGATGCAGGTCTGCAGGATCCAATGGTGAAACCTGGATCTGAGCTTCTCCAAGGTGTCCCTTGGGTTCGGGCCCAGACTGAGGTACATCTGTCTCTAAGGACTGTCTCATACACTCTCTATTTGTCATCTCAAAATCTTCATGTCTCCACTCAAAGTATCAGAGAGCTAGTTTGCCTGCTGGTGGGCAAGCATCAAGCTAAGCTGATCATCCAAAGGACACCCATGGAGAGCCTGTGTACAGCAGCCTGATCATCCTCTATGCAAGAAGGACCAGCTCTTTATTTGGAAAGAGCCTAAGCAGGTTAAACTCAACTGTGTGAGTGTTTGCAAAATGCCTGTTGCAGAAGTACAGGCACTGTCTCAGCTGAGGTCAAGAGCCCCCGAGAGATCCATTACCCTCTCGGCACAGCTGTGCTCCCTGGCTCTGTCTGGCAGCCCCTGCCTGCCCTCACACAGCCAGAGGGAGACCAGAGCAGAGACAGAGCAGGCAAGATGCATCCTCTGATCAGCAGCTATGCCAGGGAGCAGAGAAAAAGGCAGCAGGGGCTAAAGAGCTCCCCAGGCTGGACTGGGGTCTCCTTTTAGGCATGTTCACAGCTCCTTAAAAATGAGAAGAGACCAAGCCTGCATCGCAAATAACAGTCTTTCTCGTCACCCATCCATCACTTTGGCCTTAGCTCTTTGAGGCTCTGTGTGGTGTTTTGCACAGCTGCTTTATCCCAGCTGGCCCTGACCCATGTTCTGGCCAGGCTTTGGACCCAGGGGAGCCACCAAGGAAAACCAGACAAGCATCTGCAGTCCGCTGAGTGGCAGAGAGCAGCAATGGGCAGAAAAGCAAGAGGACATCTGGGGCTAGTACGAAAAATGTAAAAAGATTTACAAAAACAAAACAACAAAGGCAATCTTGTGGTGCCACCTCCTGATGGGTTTGCACAATGTAGCCTGGGTCAAGAAGTCCTGGGTTCAAGGGTGGCTGCCTTCCAGGGAGTGAGAGAAGTGGAAAAGGACTGAGATGGAAGTCCACATGCAGTAAGATCTCAAAAGCTGAGACCCATTCACATTTACTGCGGCTCAGGAAAGACAACCTTGGCTCAGACACTGCATTTGCTGAGAACAGCACAAGCCTGAGGAAGGCAGTAGGTTACTCCCCAACCAAATGATAGAGGACACCTAAAATGCTTATGGATCCAATCCTTTCCCACCATACTGTGCTCTACAACAGAGAAGACTGTGGAGTAAAGGCAATCCAGGAAAGAAAAGAAGAACATGCCTTCTATTGTGGGACTCACCACTGCAGTAAAGAGGTGGCTGAGATGACACCTTTTCATGAACTAGAAGCACAAACTGGCATAACATGAAAGGTCTGAGATTCACCTGCCCTCTAATGTAACTGAAAATTGATTTCATCCAATGATTCTTATTCTGGGCTCCAGAACAAGATGAAACAAGATCAAATCCCCAGGATATAAGCTGAGAGGAACATTTTCCTTTGGGGTGATTATCTCCCCAACTTCATCTCCTTTCAGCTCTATCTGAAGCACGGTGCATACTGATTTCCCCCTCATCAGGGGGAATATGCCCTTTCATGTACTTGATGCTACCAATAAGGAATTTTCTAGGTCTAGAGGCAGCTGATGTACTTTTCCCTTCAGTTGTAGAGGTACAAAACAAGGCATCTCCTCCAGCATTTTTCAGCTGTAGAGATGTTATGTAAGCTCTTGATGAAGGGAACAGATCTAATTAGCTCTCCTCTTAGAGACGAGGAAACTGAGGCCCAGAGAAAGAAGATGATTCATCCAAGATCACCCCACAGGGTAGACAGGTCTGCCCAACCCCAGCCCAACACTGACACAGTGGATCATCCTGTACCAGCACCCAGCTGGGAGGTCCCCTGGATACCAAACCTTATCAAATAGAAAGCAAATCTGACACATCAAGGTGTGCCCTGTCGAGGGGAGGGTGAGGAAGGTGTTTCTCACCAAATCTCCCATCACACTGCTGTATTTTTCACTGGGATGGATGATTTAATTTTCCACAGAGGCAGAAAGGAAGATATCGCATTAGACCCACTGATCCAATGTGGCATCGGCATCCCCTGTGCTTCTAACTCTTCCCAAGTCCCACAGTCCTCTTGGGTATATTTTCCAAATAAGAAAGAAAGTAGAAGAGACAGAAAGATATAAATATTGGAGACTAAATTCGAGCTACAGCAGCACCTGAGGGAGAATTAAAGAAAAAAGAAACAACAAAGAAAAAGAATCAGAGAACAGTTTATCAGATGCAAGGTTAGGAAGGGATGGGGGCTATGGTTAATAATAAGCCTGTTTGCTGTTGTGCTCCCAGGCTACAGACCAGTCTCCTTCTCCCCTCCCCCAGCTCCTCCACCGCTCCCATCCTGCCTCCTGCCCTCCCTGTCGCTCACTCTTTCTGCTCCGTCACTTCGCATCAGGCTGGGAATTTGACGCAAGGCGCCTGCCTCTTCCCATGGCTTCACACCGCTGACCCAGCCATCAGCGCAGGAGCAACCACCCCCCTGCCACCCCCGACCTGATGGAGGGTGGGAAAGGGGTGCTTGGAGCACACCAGACCTGCAGGGGAAGAGTTCTCCATTTGCTGACGATGGGGCAAGGAGAAGGGTCTGTCCCAGCACCCGGGGGTGCATAGTACAGCCGGAGCTGAAAGGGACACATGGAACCCATGTGTCCCAGTTTGTCCTGGGATAGAACTACACTGTTGCTGGTACCCAGACAGGACCTACACAAGAGCTGCTCAGGAGGCCTGGGAAAGGAGAGCTGTGGGTCATCCCCAGCTTGCAGCACAAGCAGGCTCTGCGTCAGCCCATCCTACCCGCTCTGAGAGGAAAAGCCTTCTCCTTTTCCTACCCTGCATGCAGCCCCCTGGGACACAGCCCCAACAATGGGCAGAGCAGAGAGGTGCCAGTGGGTTGGAATAGGGAGGAAAAGACTCCAGCGTTTACAACTAGGAGATGAAGAGGAGGAAGAGACCCCACAGCTCCCCACAAGAGAACAACAAGAAGAGACCCACAAAATACTTTTCCCGTATGAGGGCAGAAAAGGCGCGTGGCTTCTTGTCACCATCAGTATTCCAGAGCCATCATTTCAAAGAGGAGCCGCCTGGATGTTGGCTGGGGAGCTGAGCTCAGGCAGCTGCCCTGGGGTGGCCATGAGCACTTCAGAAGCACTCCCTTGCATCTGCATATCAGGCCAGCACAATGCCATCCTCCCTGGCACAAAGGATGCCACCAAACTCCTCATGCCTAAGACATGTGGCTACTAAGTGGGCTGGCTTCCAAGCAAACTGGGGGTCTCCAAGCCCAACGCAAAGCATCAGGGGTTGGTGCTGAGCTGGGATAAAGCCATCATCAGCTGGCGAACTGCTGCAGCACCAACGGCACAGCCTCCACCTTCTGTTCCCTCCCAGCCTCCCTGCTGGCACCAGCCCCCAGTGACTCTCCTCATCCCCTCTCCCTGGGCTGCCACAGGAGTGTGAAAACTAGCCAGGCAGAAAGCCTAGCTGCTGTGAAAGCCACCGGGGCCAGGAGACCCATGTGTATCTACAAATGCCCTCCAGCACTTGCACATCTGCCTTACATGCGTGCACAGGCATTAACACCCAAAACAAGGACAGCCTGTGCCCACACACGTACATCACAGGCAGCAGGATGTCTCTCAGGCAAACACATCCAGGGACAGGCAGGACTGTCAGCTCGAGGAGAAGCATCAGGCAGGGATTAGGCTGCCTGTATTTTCCTGGCAGCTCAGGAGTTGAACTTTTGGCAGAGAGGGAATGGAGAGAGGGAGAGGATGGGAGGGAGGGAGGGAGTGGTAAGAGGGCAGGTGCCGTTTCAACTGTCCTCAGCAGGACCAGGAGAGGTGAAGAGGTGCAGGCAGGTGGCTCCCAAAACACGGGTACTAGCGAGGGATCTCACCACCAGTGCCACGAGACAACAAGGAAGCAAAGCAGCAGAAGGCAAAGCGAGCAGGGAAGAAATCGTTTTTAAAGCAGAGAGGGTGAATGGAAGCTACAGCAGCCAGGAGGAGAGGAGACCAAGGATGAGCAGACTTCAGCCAAGGTGGAACTGAGGCAGGGAAACACCAAAGCTACTTCTCAGCTGTTGCAGAAGGCAGATAGGCAGAACCTGCAGCCATAAGTACTGTGTTCAGTTCTGGGGCTCTCAACCTAAGAAAGATGGGTCCAGAGGAGTGCCAAGAAAATGACCAGAGGGCTGGAGCCTCTCTTTTACGAAGACAGGCTGAGAGAGTTGGGGCTGTTCCGCCTGGAGAACAGAAGGCTCTGGGGAAACCTTATAGCAGCCTTCCAGTACCTAAATGGGGCCTATAAGAGAGATGGAAAGGGACTCTTTATCAGGGAGTGGAGCAGTAGGATGAGGGCTAGTGGTTTTGAACTGAAAGAGGGGAGATCTAGATTAGACACTAGAAAGAAATTCTTTCCTGTGAGGGTGGTGAGACACTGCAACAGGTTGCCCAGAGAAGCTGTGGATGCTTCAGCCCTGGGAGTGTTTGATGCCAGGCTGGATGGGGCTTTGAGCAACCTGCTCTAGTGGGAGGTGCCTCTGCCCACAGCAGGGAGTTGGAATAGATGATATTTAAGGACCCTTCCAACCCAAACCATTCTATGAATCTATGTTTCTCTAAACCGGCAGAAAGAGGATCCAAAGGTTAAAGGTGAAGATCAGGTCACAGGTGCTGAAAGCAAACAAGAAATCAAAGGAGAACGAGTTTCTGCTAGCCCATCAGAACAGAGTTCCCTATCCTCTAGCTGCAGTGGACGCAAACTGGGGAAGGGTGAGATTGGCAGAATCTTGTAAACCATTTTCATGCACTGTTTGTACCCTGGGATAGAGGAAACAAAATCAGGTGTGTTGGCTGAGTGGACCTGAAGGCTGGTTTCAACGGCAGCCACCCAGGGAAAGCTCATCGGCTTGCTAACTGCAAAATTTCTCAAGCAGTGGAGCTGGTTTCCATTCCTGAGATGGCTTTCCAAGTAACACGGGTACTACACGGAATGAATTGAAAGGTTCTCCGCCCCTTACATCAACACTACAAAGACTTTCTAAAGGAGACACACACAAAATCAGTTTTCCATTAGACACCTTTTTGGCTCACATCTAAGCCAAGATTCAGCTAGAATTAACTGCCTTAGCAAACAGCAATGAACTCCAAGTCTTGCAAGGAAAATCTGATGAATGACTTCAGTTGTCTAGAAAAATGACATGTAGTCAAAGTCATATTTGAGGAGTGAAGGATGGTGTGTGTCTCTGTAAGGACTTATGGTTCCAGGGGTGATGGAGAGGTTTTCTTCCATCAGTCTGAGAGTGATGGGGGAGGAGAACACAGCACTCCTCCAAATAGTTAGGAGAATGATGCTGCCATTATCAGAGATGCAGAAAACACGACCTACCAGGAAGGTACTGAGCAAAATGAAGCTGTTTAGATTACTAGTCTTCAAATACATACAAATTTGCTACAAAAGGAGAAGAGTTCTCAATTCTTAGTGTCCACAGTGGACAGAAGAAGCAACAGCAGGCTTATATTGCAGTACAGGACATTTATTGATAAGAAGAGCAAGACATACAATCACAGACCGCTTGAGGATGCGGGGGAATGTCCTGCATTTCAGGCCTTCAAAACCAGGCCAGCCAAAACCTCTTGGGAGCAATGCATGTCCTGAGATGGATACGAAGTCAGTGACATCCCGAGGACCCTGCCAGACCCATCTTCTCTGGGTGTCAAATCCCAAATGCCTGTGGCCACAACCACAATCAAGTGTTGCTATTGTGGTGCTTTTTGGGAAGAAACAGAAGCTGTCTCTCCCCTGGCCATTCCTTCCCCAGCAATGCCCATTTATTTTGTCTTCCTGAGAGTCTCACAGCCCAGCATGTGTTTGCAACACTTTGTGAATAATAATACTCATATATCTCCAGCAAAATAAAAAACTGGGTCATCTAAGGCACATGCCTGTGTACATCAGGAGCAGCCAATGCATCTGCCAATGAACCCTACAGTGCTGCAAAACCCAACCCACCAGGAACACAGGGGTTATAAGACAGTGTATCTCCATGGGGAGAAGAGGAGAGAGTTCAGATATAAGTGGGAAAACACAACCATTTGGGTGACATTTCACAGGTGAAACCATGAATAAAGCAAGACCTGAGAGAGTGTTTTAACAAATTGCTCACACTAAGATCCTGGCCACTGGGACAGAAGGAGGGAGTGAATGTGCAATTACCCCACCTTCAGAAGCTGCCTCCAGTGCCCCTGATCTGCATGCATACTTATCAGAAAGGGCTGGATGCAAATAAAGTGAGAGAGACATACTCACCCACTGTAGTCTGCAGGAAGGTGGCTGAGGAGGGACATCCAGAAGGCAAAAGTGAGTCCAGAGCTCTGGGGAAGAGCAGAGACAAGAAAAATGCGCAGTGTTGTGCAAAACAGAGACTCTTTTAACTGAGGGGAGTTTAGAAATAAAGGAGAGCCCTGGCTCACAAGTTGGAGTGGATTCCACAGCTGGTAGGAAGGTCTCAGGCCCCCAAATCCATAGGCTCTCAACTCTATTCAGCCTGTGTATGCTGATGTCAAAGCAACCATACTGCAATTAAGAAAAGCCAAGCTCAGGATGCTGGCCAAGAGACCAAGACGGGAGGGAAAAAAACAAAAAAAAAGCCTCAGCAGTGGGACACACAAGTAGGATCTGCCCAGCTGTTTCTCCTGGCCATTTCTCTTGCCATACTTTACATAGGTCTGGTGGCAGGTTCCTTGAAAATGCTGTCCTGTTTTATCTCAGCTCAGACCCACATCCTGCCCACTAAGGTACAGCCCCAGAAGACAGAGAGCTGCCCGATATTACCCTTTGCCCCTCAGTCATCCCTGGTCACCTTGGCATCATGGGCCTGGGCCTGTCCCCCTCCCTGAGGAGCGGATGGGAGACAAGAGAGAGCAATTGCCAATTTTAATGCATCCAGCGATCATCAGGCTGGCAAAGATGTACAGAGCACAAAATCAGACAGCAGGAGTACACAGGCAGGGAGCCGGAAATAATTACCATGATACTGTAACCAGAAAACACAAGGCCAAGCTATTTACCATACTAATTACTGTTTATCCCTGTTTATGGCTCCACATGGCAGTGGGACTGGCGGCCTCATTGGAGGTGTAAACACTTAAAGGAACAAGCTCTGGATATTAGAACTATATGCCAGGTCAAGGGAAAGCCTCTGCTGAGCCGAGGACAGGGAGAGATGAGCCGCGGATCCCCCTCTTCCTCAACTGGAGAGATGGAGTTGGCGAAAAGAAGACTCAGCTGGTCCTCCCAGGGCACAGCGATGGGGAAGTGCCCAGAGCCTGCTGGATGCTATTTATCTGCTAAT
Source organism: Pedionomus torquatus (assembly GCA_013398155.1). NCBI lineage: Eukaryota > Metazoa > Chordata > Aves > Charadriiformes > Pedionomidae > Pedionomus > Pedionomus torquatus. The sequence goes on from VZRU01004758.1 coordinate 110,073, forward strand.
GCATCACCGTATCTTCGTCTCCCTCAGGTCCTTTTCTCCTACACTATTTCTCTTGGATGCCACTACTGGATTAAAGATTTCCCCAAAGTGTTCCCAAATGTTCCTCCTTCTAAACTGCATCTGTTCCAACAAAATAAGATACAGCTTTTCCCATACTAAGGCAGAGCTGGTTTTCCAATGAGGTTTTCCTACATCTTCCCTCCCTCAACACCTTTTTATTTTCTTCTTTTATTTTCTTTTTCTTTTTTTTTTTTCCTTTTTCTGAACAGGTTCAGAGTAGAGGCACAGGAAAAAAAGGAGGGATCTGCTGCAGGCTGCCCATTTGCCACTGGCAAAGTTTAGCATTAGAATGAAGATTCAGGAGCTTGGAGCAGCAGCCCCTGCTCCAAATCTTGGCCTCCTGCTCCTTTCTGTGTAATCTCCTGCTGGGATGCTCTGCCCAGCAGCAGCCAGCCAACCTCTGCTGCCTCTTCTCACCACTGCCTGCTATAAAGCTGCCTTGACAACAGCAAGAAGCATCTGAAATACTTCCCTAACCATTTTATAATATTTTTTTTAATACTGTAGGCTATGTCACGGGGAACTATGTCCCCGGAGGTGCTGCCCACACTAAGGAAGAGTCAGAGCATCCAGGCATTGGGCACTGCTGATCTCTCCAAAGCCTGGGTCTGTCAACCCTTCATGCAGGACTGATTCACTCATCCTTTGCACTGATTGTTACTCACTGACTCTCCCTCCTTGAAGGCGTGAGGCTGGTGGGTCTTGTCTCTGCCCCTTGCACTTTATTCTTCAGCCCAGGGATTAAAACAGTGCCTACCTCTCACGAAGCTCTCTCCCAAAATAAAATGAGAAAACTGTGTTGGCCTCCATCTGTCCCTCTGCCTTCCCTCCATGCCACATTACCAGATGCTCTCGTGGAGCCGGGTATGCCCTATTCATTTCCATCGAGGATGTGATATCTGAAAACCCCTGGGAGACAACGACTTTCCAGTCTGGAGGGTTTGCCTCCCCCACTGCATCAGATGTGTCAGAGCAGCATTTCATTTACCTTTTCCAGTGATTTTTATCTGTCTGGTTATTAATGAGGAAGTTTAACCCACTCCTGGGCAAATCCCTGAAAGTCAGACAAGTCACGGTGATGGGGAACCAGTCTGTAAGGGAAACAATTATTAAGTGAGACAGACTCCAAGCAGGAGTCCGAGTCCAAGCCCTGATCTTCAGGGCACAAAAATTACTTCCCCTCGCCTGATTCAGCTCCTTGCCTGATTCAGCTCCTTGAGGGAGCCTACAGGTGCCCTGCCTGCCACCAGCATCGATTGCTGAGCACTAGCACTGTCCCCAACTCTCCCAGTCTCAAGCACCCTGCATCACTGTGCTGAGAAGCCAACCCAGACATGGCCACCTCAACACAGTTTCTAAGCACAGCCATAACCAAGTCATCAGTGCCTATCTGGGCAAGACATTTAATTTCATTCACATAAAAATGAACTCATAAAATCCATTTGACTCTGTTCCTCTGCTAACCTGTTTGTTTCTCTCCTCAATTTTGCACCTCCATGATGATTCCCATGTTTGATTGCTCAATGTCCAGACTTTCACCGCTCTGGTGTATTGCCCCCACTTGTGTATAACCACCACTCAGAAGAATGCCACCACACACCCTTCATAACCCAGACACTTGAGAAAGTGCCATCAGGAAAGTAAAATAATCGTCTCAAGGGGAAAAGATTACACCAAGACCTCACTGTTCAGCACGGAGAAGAGAAGGCTCCACCGAGACCTTATTGCAGCCTTCCAGTATCTGAAGGGAGCCTACAGGAGAGCAGGAGAGGGACTCTGTCAGGAAGTGTAGTGATAGGACAAGGGGTAAGGGTTTTAAACTAGAAAAGGGGAGAACTAGATCAGATATTATGAAGAAATTCTTTCCTGTGAGGGTAGTGAGGCACCGGAACAGGTTGCCCAGAGAAGCTGTGGCTGCCCCATCCCTGGAAGTGTTCAGGGCCAGGCTAGGTGAGGCTTTGAGCAGCCTGGGCTGGTGGGAGGTGTCCCTGCCCATGGCAGGGAGGCTGGAACTCGATGATCTTTAAGGTCCCTTCCAACTCTAACCATTCTATGATATGTGTTCTACGATATGATACTCTCCCTTCAATTGGGGATGTTCTAAGTCATCAATTCCAGCAGTTCTAAGCCTCTCCTCTTCCATGCCCTCATCACTGTGACAGATGCAGCCATACTCACAGCGCTGCCTCTACACCACTGCTCCCAGCCTTTCCAACTGCTGCTCCCATAGTGCCAGAAGATACCACAAATGCATCTGCATTTACATTTTGGCCACAAGCTGGGGGAACCCAGAGCTGCTCACACTATATTTAGGCAGTTCTCATACTGGGATGCTCCCGCATGTGGTACAACTCCGTTCCCACCAATCTGTACATAACATACTGACATAGAGTGGCTTTTTGCCCACGGACAGTGTAAGAAACTTGTGCCCATATGCTGACAGCCCAAGCAGTACAGACTTGCACCTTGGCTTGTGGGCTGCAAATTAGAGAGACAGCTCGTGAAAGAGTTAAGGCTAATCACACCTCTTATATATCCATTTTTCCCACACTTTCCCATCACATGCACACATGCTTTGTGCCGCCCTACTGCTGCAAACGGAGGCAAGTGTGCCCAAACAATGTCATTTGTTCCTAATGCCTGTGCGCATCTTGCAGCCTCAGCACAGTTGGCTTAATAGCCAATCTCTGCTGGGAGGCAGCTTAGGGAGGAGAGGGAGGGAGAAAGAGAGGAGTGAAGGCGAAAGTGAGCAAAAGGAAAAGAGAGCAAGGTGAACAGGAGCCCATAGAATAGGAAATAACACTGCCAGGCAAAGCGGCAGCTGAATTGGCTGTGACAGGCAGACCCTCTCTGCACCTGGGATTCAAACACAAGCTTATTTTCCCGGTTTCTTCGAGAGACAATGAGTCCTGACTACCTGTCAGCGTGCACCCAGGAGATGTCACCAGCAGAAAAAGGGCCCCAGGTGCTCCCAGCCCGCACGGCTGACACAGGTATGATGGCTGAGGTCACAGGTGGCATTTCCTGGAGTTGAGCAGCAAGGAGCATAGAGGGGGAAAAGACGAAAAATTAAGCAACAACAGAAACCAGAGACCAGAGGCGATGATCTTGCCAGGACTCCTGGTGTTCCCAGGGGATGCAGGACAGCTTTGCTGCCTGCACAGCACCTGTCCTGCTTGTCTGAGGGGCAGGGGAGCCGGCAAACGGTGCATGCCTTCAGGTAGTCACGCTTCTTCTCCCCAAATTCCCAATGGACACACCAGTGAAGACATTCACTGTCTTTCCTCAGCTTGCCAGCTCACTGAGGGGCTGTGAAGGACATACTCCCAGAGAGGTAAGGTCAGGCTGTGCCAGGTCTCCTAACAAGCAAGTTACACTCTCAGCAGCCCAGCAGAACAAGGGTATCAAAACCAGCTGGTCATGTCCAACCTTGAGGTATTTGTTGTGGGTTGTTTGAACAAGACCACTTTCATCCTTCAGTGTGGCCCTCCTCCCCAGGTCTGACAGCTGGTGGGCAACCCTGAAGGCGAGGGGCCACCCTCGCCCTGTAGGTGAGGGGCTGCTACCTTTCGCTTCCCTTTTTGGAAAGGAAGAGAGCGTGCCACCCCACATCTCCCAGTGAGGCACCCAGCCAGGAACCTGCTCCTGTGCTCTCCTGTGTCCACATAAAGGTTCCACCCAGGACTGCCCACCTTCCCCTGCCTCCTCCTCACCAAACCACCCACACACCCTTCCCAATGCAAACAGCCAAGAAACTGCTGCTAATTAAACACTGCTGTTGTTACTGATTTTTTAATATGAAGAAAGTAATTGAAATTAATTTAGTCAATGATTGAATGATAGGGGAGGGTGTGTGAAAATAAGCTGGCCTTAGCTCAGGTTCCAGCAGGAAAGAGCTTGAACCAAGAGGGAACGAGGGAGATACCTGGAGCAGCTGAGGAGGATCCATAGAAGAGGTTTCAAATCAGGGGCTCCCAAACCAACAGACCTTCTGGACAGGTTTCTCCCCAGCATTATATGTAAAGAGGAGGCACCCTCCTTTGATCATCCCCATATTCCAGTGAAGACCTCCCATTCCATCTCATCCCTGCAGCTTGAAATGAACAGGACACACCTCTCCTGCCATCTTTCTTCCCTTCTGCCGCCGGCCACCAGTGCTGCTGTGACCAGAGTCCCATCAGAGTCGGCAGTCATGGGCCCATCAGCACAAGCTGCTAGCAGAGAAAAAGGGAGAGAAGCAGAGGAGTCCTCGGGGCCCAAGAACAAGACGGGGTTTGTGAGTCATCCCCTCTGCAAGCGCATACCCACGGCCCCCGCTGGCTACCACCGCTCTCTGGGAAGATGCTGAATATTCGATGAAGGCATTTGGTGGTTTTTTATAGATCTGCTGAAAATGGCAAGGGAAACTCCACTGTCAATTTAAAAAAAAAAAAAAAAAAAAAAGAAAGATCACCATCTCATCACCACAGCCGGTCTTACACCTTCCCCAAGGATATGTTAGAACAACCAAGGGTGTGAGAGGAAAGCAAGCCTGTGGGGATCTGTTTCTGGCAGGCTGGAGGAAGAGAGGACAAGGGAATGGCTGTGGGAGGCTGTGTGTGTTGCCATTCCCACTAGTCTGAATGGGCACGGGTGCACAGGCAGCCTGGGTTTGTAAATGAAGGGATGGAGCACATGCCATGCTAGGTGAGGACATCACCTGGCTCTGACACCTCTAGATGCTAGAGGTCTCAGCACCTCTGCTCTGGTTGCTGCTCGAGAACCTCCTCTGGGAAAAGAAAGCTCTGGTAGAAGATTTTGCAATTCCAACCTGTCAGGGAAGGATGAGGCTCACTGGCTGCTTTCACACAGCATCACGTACATCACCACAGAAGTATGTGGTGACAAGGGACCACGTGGCGTCAGCTGGTGTGTCAGCTCTTCCCCCAAATCAGTGAGACAGAAGCCACGTTTTGCTGATGTTAGCAAAGCCTCACTGATGGCAGACAACTCAGACTTCACACTCAAGTCCAAGCAACCCAGACTCCTGCTTCACCACCCATTGCTTTTTCTGACATCTCCTCCCTACAGTCTAAACCTATTGCTTTTTCCTCATCGTGGACACGAGGAAAACATCATCTTCTCTCTCTCCACAATCTTCTATTGCTTGATCGAAGTCCATTGTCTTCCGTCTTCTCTCATCCACAGTAAGCAACTCCAGCTTTTCCTGACACCTCTTGCAGTCACTCTTGCAGTTCAATGTGATCAGTACCTAGATCACATTGAACCAACAGCCTTGAGGCAAAAGCTGCATCTAGTTTCAGCTCCTGGAGCCCTTTTTAGCTTTGTTCTCGTCTTGCCCCTTTGAAGATGAATACAGGACAAACTGGAGGAGGAGTAGAAATCAGATTGTATCAGCAGATACAGGGTTAAATCTTCAGTCAGTAAAACTTCAGCCCAGTAAGACACGAAACATCTTGCACCCTCATGTGCCACACAGAAGACATGGCACAAGCTCTGTGTCCCAAAGAAGAAGGCTTGGAAGGGCAGGTAGAGAGGAGGGTGGGAGCTGGGAATTGCAGGCAAGGATCGGGGGCAGAGGTTCTGGGCTGAAGCCCCTCAGCTCAACCCTAGAGGAATCCCAGTGCCACCAGGACGGCGCAGGGGGAATTCAAGTCTCACAGCATGGCCAAGGGACGAGAGGGTGCCTGCATGTGTGAGGGAGGATGAAGAGATTTACGGAAATGATAGAAATTTTCTTTTCTCCCACTCTCCTCCACCCTGTCACTTTCTCTTCTCTGCTTTCTCTTCTGGTCTCTGTCTCACCTTCTGTCTCTCCCTCTGTAAGCACTTACTGGCAAGTTTTCTCCAGAACACAGCTATTTTGAATGTGTGTTCCTCTCCTTCCCTTGCAATATTTGCTCTCTCATTCTCGGTATCTTCCTTGCTGGTGAAGCTGATCAGCTTAATGATGATAATATTGAACATGGTGAAATGGCTTCTTTCCCACCAAAGATAGTTCTTCACTGCTCTTCTTTCGAGTACAAGAGCTTCACTGCTCTTCTTCCATGCCTTTCCTTGTCACATCAGACCCAGAAACTCAAATATCTTTTTTTTCCCCGCTACCATCTTCTCCACTTGGAAGAGAAGGACATTCTCTATCATATATTTTTAATCTGCTCCTTGAGAAAGCCTGAGATGTAAAGTGGCCTATTTTAGTCCTACCCCTTATTCCCAATCAGATGTCACCCTTGGGGAACCCAATCTCCTCAAGTTAGTCGCTTGCCTAGTGTGCGAGTAGCAAGTGATATATTTCTTGACTTCATGAGATCTACATCTCTACCCAGCCCCATCACTTTCATGCTCACTGCACAGACGTAACTCCCCCAAAGCAGAAACTGAGGGTCCACAGTAAGGTCTCGCATTTTCCAGCGAACGAAGCCCACAGATCACTTGTGCTGTGATTCATCCTACGGGAAAGAACAGTGTGGGCTCCCCATCACGCTGTGCATCACAGAACCTGCCTCCGGTGGGAGCCCACAGAATGAGTGGTGCTGAAAGGTATCTCTGGAGTCTTCTGGTCCAAATCCCTGTTCAAAGTGGGGCTAACTTCAAAGCCATAGCACATTGTTCAGGGCCTCATCTGCTTGAATTTTGAGTATCTCAAAGGATGCAGACTCCAAAATATCTTTGGGACACCATCTCACGTCTGAACCACCCTCATGATTTTTTTTTTTTTTTTTTTTTTTTTATTTTTTGGTNNNTTTTTTTTTTTTTTTTTGTACAGAGTTGGAATTCCCCCTGCTGCAACTTGTCTCTGCTGCTTATTGTCCTTGGTGCACACTTCTGAGAAGAGTTCAGCTCCATTTTCTCTACAATGTGCCCCTCCCTGGCTCATTTCTTAGTGGAAAACAGCAAACTGACCCCCTTAAATTTCTCTCCTCCAGGCCAGACACAGCCAGTGTCCTCAGCATCTCCTCACATGTTATGGACTCCAACTCCCTGATCATATTCCATGGCCCTCCACTAAACTGACTCCAGTTTGCCACTATCTGCCTTGTAGTGAGGGTGGGAGCAATAACTGACTCTACCTCTCTTTGCTTAGGACCTCACTACGCTGAACTAAATCCTGAATGTTTCCTCTGTTCTTTATTTCACTGTTAAATGGATGGTCAACAGCCTCCAGGCTCTCCAAGTAAATAATACTCAACAGAAACCATGGTTTGGGCCATCAGGTTCAAAAGACTGCATCTAGATTTTATTATTAGCAAATCATATTCCCAGTCCAGAGGAAAAAACAAGCCCCAGACAACACCAGGATGAGGAATCAGATGATTTTGTGAACCTCTTAACAGGGGTGGGAAGCCATGAAACAGACTTAGCCCTGTCTTCCTTGCCCAGCTGTCAGTGGTTTAGGAATTAACTCATCATGCTTTATTTATCATCAAAATTTTCAGTCAACAGCCAAAACACAGAGACATATTTTTCCCCCTGTAAAATGTATTCAGGCATATCCCAGTCTCTCTCAGCATTGGCTTGCACCCAACATCCCAAAATCTCCATTTGATTCTTGAACAGGAGGGAAACAAGCTCCGGGAGTCACACCAGCTTGCCATGCCAAGCAAACAGAAAGCAGCAAGGCCTCAAGAAGATGGTATTGGGGAAGACTCTGCCCACCCTGTGTCAAGGATGATTGATCAGGGGAACTAACTGCTGCAGGACATCGTCAACACAGACAGCTTGACCAAGTGCCTAACTGGAGGTGAGTGTTTTTTAAAAGCATAGACGGCACTTAGGTCTTCCAGTGAGTGTAGCAGCATCCAAGAGCTTCCAGGTTGCAGTCTGTGAAGTCATTAGAGACTTCCCCTTCCCTCTCCCTAGCCAAGCACCTCAAAAAAAGTATGATATAGTGGGTAAAATGGGAAGGATTCACCTCCTTCTAAAAGACCTGTGCACCGGCTCTTCCACTTTGCTGGGAGCTACTCTGTGACCTACATGCATCGAGGCTCACCCTGTTATAACAGATCCAAGGAGAACTTCAGTGTTCCCCCAAATTCACTAGTGGGAAAGCGCCACGATTCCTGGAGAAGTGCCCTGTGATTTCAATTACCTGGAGGTATTCGAGAGGGATTCAGAGAGAGATGCATGGGTCCCACCTATTCCAACTCCCCACCCTCAAGCTCCAGTTGCCATGGCAATGGTACTGACAATTTCAGTGCATAAACCCAAATTTGCATTTTAATGGGACATAATTAGAATGCTGAGATAAACGATTCTCCCTCGCTAAAAGGTAACATAAACGCCACATCTCACAAATATGCTCTACCAGCAAGTGTTGCACATACACGCACACACACAGAGCCTATACATCACTGGGCTGTAGGAGCTGGGAAGTTGCTTTCAGTTCCTTTATGCCTAACTGGGAAGTTTTATATCTGCAGCACAAATCCACAATTTCCAGATTAAAACAATAGATTTACCAGATACCCACTGAAAAACTACCACATCACCTCCTGGCTGTTACCCTGCCACGCCAGGATGGCTTCTCCTCCTGGGTCCAAGCAGGGTCAGGCTGTATCTGCTGTCCCAACACTGGACCCAGAAATGTTCTGTGTGCTGGCAGCTCTCAGCAGCTCAGCAACAGGCACCATTTCCCAGACACAATGCAAAACCTGCCCCTTTCCAACTGTCCTAATATTTATTTCCCCCCCTTTTTTTTTTATTTCCCTGTAGCTAGATTTTGTAGCAAGATGGTTGCACTTGGTTATCTGCAATATGCCCAAGAGTTTATTCTCCAGCGCTTGGATCAGAAAAGGAGTACTGTGTTAGCACCTGTCCCACACCATCACCAGAGAGGCCAAGTAGTTACGACAGGGCAGAAGGAGATTTTAAAAGGGAACTGTTTCCAAGACATGTCTCTTTACTTCAGCAATAGGCAGGGAAGGGGAATGGAGGGGGGGGAGAGAACCCATTCTGCACCAAATGGGAAAGCAGAAAATGAATTTCTCCTGCCCTTGATACAAACTAAATTCAAAGCAGGCAGCTGGCTGGAGTGAATAGAGACAGAAGAGAGAAAGGAGAAAAAAAATAAATTAAAAAATAAAAAAAGGAGAGAAAGGGAGAAAAGCAAACAAGTGAATCATAAATGCTGCAAACTGCCTGGAAATTTCATTTGGCTTTTCAATTGGGAAGTGACATGATGCCTGCTTGGGAGGAGGCAATCACATCTGGGAGAGCCTGAAAGCAGCCGCCTTGCTGAACCCTGCTGGGCTTCCCAGTCCTGGGGGACTGGAGGCAGCTCTGCAAAGAAGGGGATGAGGCTGGGGATCTGCCTCATTCCACCTGTTTGGGATGTAAAAGCAAAGCCATGGTTCCTGCTGAGCAGTGCTGACAGGGCACCACTGACACTGATCTGTTGTCTGCAAATGCACTGAGTAGACAACACAGAAGTTGTTCCCCAGGATCTCTGTGTCCTGGATCCTGCAGCTTTATTCCTGCAGAGAGCTTTCCAAGGGGTCAGCAAACCCCTTCAAGCACTGCAGCTTCCTATCAGCACTGGCTAACTGGCCATGCTCACTCCATTAGATCTGCACAATTAGACCCCACAGGGTTCAGGCAACCTCCTGCTCCTCCTCCATGATCACACAGCTTTCAGCAGAAACACAGCAGTGAAAAGCTTCACATCTCACCCCTAGCAATGCCTGGTCTCAGCAGAGCTTTGGGTCCAATGGGCCCCAGGGCAGACCACTCAGAGCTACTGCATGCGGAAGGGAGATCCTGATTCCTCCTCCAGGAAAGTCTACTACCCCCTACTCTGCTGGGCTTCACAAAAAAAGACTATGCCTCCCCCCTCACTGCTCCCATCACCCCAGCTGGCATTCCCATTTAATCTCTCTGCCCTCCTTCACTTGCCAGAATTAAATATTAATTGGTCTGCACTGTGATGGAGTGAACAGTTAACACACCCCGGCACGCGATCAAGTGGGGCTGGATTCAGCCCCCAGTGCGGCACAGCAAGGAAAGCCCAGGAGAGGAATCTCTGGGGCTCCCCACCGCTTTGGCCAGCCCCAAAGGCTGCATGTTCTGGGGCTTTGCATCCAATCTCTTTCTTGTCCTCTTTAGCACACGCACATGTAAATGCACATACCCTGGGTGCACACAAACTTACACATTTACCCAGAGCCATCCAAGCCCCACGCAGCGAAACTGGCTGTACAAAATCAGTGCAGCCACGTGCTGAGGAGGTCACACACTGTACGTCCCATGGTGCTGTTTCCATTCATGTGAGTACACCCAGGTGGAAACTCATACAGATGCTAACATGTATATGGGGTGTGCTCTTACACCAAGGTAAATCATGGTGTACCCAGTAAGACAGGAGACTGTATCCTTGCACACAACAAACCAAAACACTCCTCTGGAGCTGATGGCTTTCCACATAACCCTCATTCCCTTTTTTTCGGCTTGCAATTGATTAACTTAAAAATAAAACCACATAATCCTCTGAAAGACCATCTGTGTCACAGATACAGGGGTTCCCAGGGCATTTATTAGCCAATTCCTCTCCCTTAGGACACAGCTTACAGGTTCTGCACAGTAGGGACCCCTCAGAGGATGGAGACATGATCACAAAGTCCAGTTCACAATACAAAGTTTTAGGAAGAAAGAGGGGAGTAAGGGAAGAAGACAAGAAAAAGAAGAATCGGCCTTAAAATTTAGAAGGACTCAAGCGCTGGGAGTCAAGATCAAGAGATAAAAGACCAGGTTGAACTGTCATCCTCCCAGAAATTGCTGGCCCTGGTTGGAGAAACATGGGCTAGAAGGAGAAAGAATGGACAAGAGGGAAATAGGCAACACAAATCCAAAGACAGCTACCAAAAGAGAGGGAGTAAAGGAAGGAAGAGAAGAAAAAAGGGAGAGAAGAAAAAAGGGAAAGAAGAAAAGCCCTAAAAAATTAAGCAATTAAAAGAAATTATAAAAGCACCTGCCACCATGCTGAGAAATGTGCATGCAACTGTGGGACAGAAGATCTCCTCGCTCACAGCACAGGGAGGAAGCCTCTTATGAGCCAGACTCCCCATGGGTGCTTGGGTCTGCCAGCTCCCACCCTGCAGTCATGCCCCACATCTTCGGGAACAGGAACTACATGGTTAGTTTGTCACTTGGCTTCTTCAGTGAGAGAAAAGGCCAGCCCCTGGCAAGCCTCACGACACTACTCACTGCAGCTCCCACCTTGCCTTTGGCAGCTACCATGGTGCCTCCCCAAGGGTCCTCTTCCCCCTAGCCCTGCCAGGGAGGCAGCAATATGGCCATTATTGCTGACAGTGGTATGAAGGTGTGCTGCAGCCAGGGCTACAGATGGGTGACAGCAGATGGGGACAGTGAACAATAATCCGGGGCTGAGCATTATCAAGGAACTTACTGCCAAACTGTTACCACAACCGGCAGGAGATGAGCACAAGTCAGACAAAAGTCATGGTCGCCAATTCACACTAAGGCTACCAGATACAGGCTGGGGTATTCAAAGGTGGTGGTATGCAGTTGCACCCCAAAACACCCTTGCACCTTACTGTTTCTGTGTCCAAAACCTACCCGTGCTGGGTAAAACGTACAGCAGCTCAAGACCTGTCCTGCAAACTTCTTCTACACTCTCCCTCTGCTCCTGGTAGAGCCTTCCTAAAGCTCAGCATCCATCTCAACACCCATCTCTCCTGGCTGCTGTGCTTGTGGCATGCGAAACCCAGCCTCACAGTGACATCTAGTGAGGAGAGCCCTTGTGGCACCATTCACAAACGGCAGCCTGGCCTCTTCTCCCCCTGACATTTGTTCCCTGGATTTCAGAAGCCACAGGCAGAGCAGGATATGTGGCTCTGGAGAAGGCAGCCTGGCCCAGGGGACTTATGTGATGAGCATATTGGTGCCTGGTATCCAGCACCTCCAGGGCTGCCCCTGCATCCCGACAGAGTGGGGGTTCCCCAAGCACACACCGGTGGATTTTCAGTGATTTCTAAAATAGCTTTTTCTACAGTGTGCTACGGGAAGCTGGATAGGAAGGGAGAGAAAGGAAGAGAATAAGAGAGGAGAGAGCCAGCTGTATTATTTAGAGGGACAGAACTGCTGGGAGTCAATAACAAATGGTAAAAGGTCAGGTTGAACTCTTACCCTCCCACAGCCTCAGAAATTGCAGATCTTGGCTGGAGAAGCAAGGGCTCCAAAGAGAGACAGCAGCTAAGGAAATGGAATAAGACACAGAAAGACAAAATACAGCTATTAGAGAGAAAGAGCAAAGGGAAAAGAAATTTAAAAAAAAAAAGGGNCTGGCACCACACTGATAAATGCAGCATGCCAGCCACAGCACAGAATATCTCCTTGATCTGAGCAAGCCTCACATGCTATTCTGCGGGCTTCTGAACAACACTGGGAAAAAAAAAAATCCCACAAATTAGGGAACCCCAATGTGTGCATTTTGGCCACAAGCACCCAGCCCCACTGCTGCTCACAGCTAAATCCGCTATGCTGCTTTGCTCTCAATTCCCACATCAGAAACAAGGCGGGGAGGGGATCAGCTGATCTGACCTCCTCCCTTCTGATGTTTACTGGTGTCCTGGCTGTTCCCAGCCTTGCAACACCTTCATGATCCACTCCCTCCTCCCTGTTTTTCCTGCTATCTCTAAATGGTTCCCTCCCAAGCTGGAAGGGACCGGGGAACAGGAGGGCACACAACACAACTTTAGCCTCTGAACCAGGGAACATGGCACACCTTTAGCCATGGGAAGACTGGAAGACTGCAGCGGTGCCAGCAGAGAATGGAGCAGGCAAGAGCCACAGCAGCAGGCAATGCTGTCACCCGCTCCACCAGCTCTGCTCTGTACCAAGCAGCAGAGAAGACATCAGCTGACAAGACCTGCCTAAGGCAGCAAAAGCCCCTGACAGCCCCAGCCCACCTCCTGTCTGTCTCCATACCTTAATGGTTGGTGACAAGCATAACTAGCTAAACTTTGCTGCATCCAGAACCGGCTCTGGGGCTTGTAAACATTTTAAGACCCTGGAGCAGAGAGGCTGAGAACAAAACACAGAGCCTTCCACCTCTTTGTCGCTGCTTTGAAAGCAGCCACGTTCAATGACTGGCATACCCCAGTTTCACATCTGCACAACAACATGAGGATAGTTGAGCTCTCAGCTCTAATACAGAGTCTCCTCTGTGTACTTCCCAAGTTCTTTACATGAGAAAACATGATTTCCACTGTAATCAGGATAAAATATACCCTTCCTGGAAGAAACAGACTCATCAAAGGCCAGAGTATTTCCAGAACTGAGAACCACCACTGCCTTTTTAACAAATCCCTCTGGTTAAAGAACGTTACACTCAGAACCTTGTCTCAAAATCTCTGTTTCAATTTCTGTCCACCTTCTGTGTATTCAGCAGGGGAATATGTTTAGGGGTGACTTTCTCAGATTCTGGCATGAAATATCTAGAGTTCTGACCAAAACACAAAAGACAGCTACAACGAGCAAATCAAACAATGTGGGGGAGGAATAAAGAGTTAAGTTGAAAGCCAAAGGTAAAATAAAAGAAGAAGGTCAAGTGCCAAGCCAGGGAGGACAGCCTGTAGCTGAAAAGGAACAGACCAATTCTAGAAGCTCAAAAGGAAAAAGAAAAGATAGGCTGAAATCCAAAGGGAAGAAAAGAAAAAAACTAAAGTCAATAGGTAACAGTCCTGGTAAAGTCAATAGGTAACAGCTGGCTGAAGCTGATTTGAAAGGAATCAAATCAGGAATAGGTAACAAAGGTCCTGGTAAGCTCTGAGGCTCAGATTCTGGTAACTGAGGTGAATGTCTTATCAAGCCTATCACTTACTGTAAGATTTCGAAGCAACAAGTTAAGATGTTGTGGAAGATTCTTCAAGGGATTCCACCAAACAGGTTGTAACTCCTGGAAACTGTCCTGACCCAGCACTGCCAGTGACACAAAAGCACAAAAATTAACAGGTTGGAGACACAAAAAGCAAGATATAGGCTCTTAAGCTCTTAAGTTTTTCAATAACCCCCAGTGCGTACACACAACAGCAGGTGTTGTCCACATTCTACTCACCTTCCTACAATGCGTTTCATTCAAACTGGCAATCTATGAAGCAAACTTGTACTCACTCCAATCCCTGTGTCCACCATCTGTTACACCCATTCTACAGCACCCAGCAGTTTGTGGTCTGCAGCTCCCCAACAGTTTGTTTGCTCAAGCTCATCCCTGTTCCACCATAGGACATTTATCTTCTTTTCCACAGTTTTTATGAAAAAGTAAAGCAACTACAGTAGGATAGCTTTTGGGCTTCTAGACCAGGGGAAATGGTGGCAGCAAGCTCTGCAACCTTCTCCCAGAGCCGATGCTGCTGGAATGAAGTAGGGCAGGGAGGGCAAGAGGAAGAGCCAGGAACCATCTTCATGATCAACAGAAGAAACAGGGAAAAGTCGTCACTGAGCCCTGGGATCCTTCTACTGCTTTCTCTCTCTCCTGGCATTTAAGGATAGCGGTGGGAAACAGAGAGGGAAATTGTTGCCCTCCAGCGGCAGACTGGTTTGCCTGCTGCACTCTAGGAGGCACGGAAGAGCAGCAGATGCTCCTCTGAAAAGCATTCCCTTCAGGCAAAGGTAAAAAGTATGAGACTACTACAAGTTCAGGCATTTTTGTGAGTCTGGACACAAAACCTCATTATTTATGACCACAAAAAGCTTGTGACAGTAGCTCTGTATTACGTGTGAAAAATTACTAGCAAAATGCCACCTTCTGGTATTCTAAGCCCCAAAGAAGGACTTGATTGGTTTTATTCCAAATACCACATTTGACATTCTTAAAAATATTACCTTTCTACAACATGGGCTCTTACAGCTTCAGAAAAGATACTGATGCATGCTCTCTTCCCATTTGGAGCCAAAAACCAGCAAGTGGAGAACAAGTATACATTTTGGGCCGAGCCTCAGCCTTCTGAATGTTGTCATTCAGAAGATCCAGTTTGACCACTTATCCTCCTGTTTCAGCTACTTTGTGAGTTGTATAATCTTTGTGCCTCCTTATCTCACCTGTACAGGAGGACAATAACTCTTGTCTTGTTCAGCGACAGAGTTCATTTCCTACTACAGCATCTAGTATGGTGGGAAAGACGATTTAATCTTAACTTGTGCCAACATTATCGGTGGAAGTTGTTCAAGGCAGAGACAGCCTCTCGGTGACCTGGAACAGGCTGAAAAGTGCATGGAAGAGGCAGGTATCTGCACTGGATTAAAAAAAAAAAATCAGAATACAAGACTTTCTGTCAGTCTAAAGTAACTAGACACTTATCCACGTAAGTGCATGAATCAAAAGCATTGTCCAGCCTTTGTTGAAATTCAGTAGGCCAGAAAGTCAAATCGCTTTTCAAAGGGACGTCACACAGTAGAAGGACAAAGACTCCTGTGTACTTGAGGTACAGGGCAGGCAGTGATCCATGGTTCTTTGTAGGAACACTGACCACAACACAAACTGCATCAAGTTGGCAAACACAGCTAAATATTAATGACAGCAGCTTTGAATACTGCTGATGAAGGGAAAATACAGAATATGGGATGTGGTGAAACTGGACAGCTGTCTAAAGCAAAGCAGGTTCCATAATCCACACATGAATAAACATGCCGAGGTGAAAATCTGTTATAAATCAGCTTGGAAATCACTCCGATTCATTTCAGAAGAGAAAATCACAGAATCATGGAATTGTCAGAGTTGGAGGGGACCTCTAGAGATCATCTAGTCCAACTCCCCTGCTAAAGCAGGATTGCCCAGAGCACATTACTCAGGACTCCATCCAGGCGGGTCTTGAAGATCTCCAGAGAAGGGGACTCCACACCCTCCCTGGGCAGCCTGTTCCAGTGCTCTGTCACCATCACCAGAAAGTTTTTCCTCATATTTGAATGGAATTTCCTGTGTTCCAGCTTGTGCCCACTGCTCCTTGTCCTGCCACTGGGAACCACTGAAAAGAGTCCAGCTCCATCCTCCCTCAAGCCAGCCTTCAGATACTTGTAAGCATGAAGAAGGTCTCTTCTCCAGGCTAACAAGTTCCAGCTCTCAGCCTTTCCTTGTAAGGGAGATGCTCCAATCCCTTAATCATCTTTGTTGCCCTATGCTGGACTCTNGGCCCTCTTGGCGACCAGGGCACATTGCTGGCTCATGGATAGTTTACTCTCTACCAGGACCTCCAGATCCTTCTCCTCAGAAGCACTTTCCAGCACGTCCACCCCTAACCTCTATCGGTCCCAGAATTCTTCCTCCTAAGGTGCAGGACCCTATACTTGCTCTTGTTGACTCTCATTAGTTTCTCCTCTGCCCAGCTCTCCAGCCTGTCAAGGTTACACTGGATGGTGGCACAGCCTTCTGGAGTGTCAGCCAGCCCTCCTAGTGTGGTATCATCAGCAAACTTGCTGAGGATACACACGGTCCCCTTGTCCAGGTCATCGATGAATTTGTTGAACAAGACTGGACCAAGTATTGACCCCTGAGGGACACCACTGGTTACAGTGTATATACCAATGTATGTGTCAGTGTGGAAAATACCAAAAGTTCAACATTAGGATGCCATTTCTCAAAATTATGATTGTTTTTTTAAAAAGCGCTGAATTAAATATACGCTTGTGATTGTTGCATTTTACTTTGAAAGCTGCCCTCAGCTTCTGTTTTCTAACATTATTCACAATATTCCTTCAGACCAAGACTCCCACATAACCTCCTGAATCCAGAAGCTGGAACATAAAGTCAGAGCTATTAAACAAACAGCTATTATGAACTGCCACAGACAGCAATATGATTAACCACGAGTATCAATAACATCTATGTTAGCGTGTAGTACAGAATAATAAGGTGGAACAGGTCCAGTGCACAATAATCTCAGACATCTTCCAAAGCCTAGAATTATTATTCTAGGAGAATAATTCTAGGAGAAGAATAGTCTCTTTCCAGATGAACCAGAAACTTTATCAACATATTCAAACAGGGAAAATTTCCACTTTTCAATGCCATAAAAAAGAAAGCAAGCAGAAAGTGAACTGATAATATTCACATATGGAAGTCACTTAAAGCTTGAACTGATCTGTATGCCGTGTTATTTGTAACTGAAAAGCCAGCTAGCTCATGGGTACCCACTGAGGCATGAGATTTAAAGCAAGCTATAAACCATGAACATTAGCGTCAGAAAGCTTTCGAAGATAGCTTAACTCTCAGAAACAAAGACATTCTCAATCTGAAACACAGCGCCTGTGGTTTCTGCCATCCCAAGCTAAGATTATTCAGGCTCTAAGGACAGCAATTTATTTGAATGTTATACATTTAAATGAACATCATTTGACATTCATTCTGTCCCCAAAGCGCTTCAAAAAGCTAACTGGACTGATTTTTGAGGGATTACAAAGTGATGAAGTTTTCTTGGATGAAATTTTAATTTGAGCAGAGGTCATAAACCAGTGCAATGAAACACTGATTTAATTTTTTTTTTACTCACACAGATACAAAGTCTTCTAATATTAAATTTTTAATAGTACATACCAGCCTGGAAAAAGCTGTTTGAAGGGTCGGCTCAACTGCTTTCAACAGTGACTCAGGTAAGAGCAAGTGATAGATAAATGTATATGTCATGATGAAATAAGAAGCATATCTTCACTGTGAGAGTGATAAAGTCATGGAAGCTCCTGCAAAGAGAAATACAGTATATTATATGCCACGCTCAGCATAAAGCAGATTTATCAAACACAGGTTAGTTGACTTAATCTAAGGTCTGCAGAGGATATTTTACGGTCTATGGTATGTAGGAGATCAGTGGCGCACAGTCTAGTTCGAGTCCTGTAACGTGGAGTTTCCCAGGGGTCAGTACTCGGTCCCGTCTTGTTCAACATACTCATCAAGAACCTGGATGAGGGGACAGAGAGTAACCTCAGCAAGTCTGCTGATGACACAAAACTGGGAGGGGTGGCTGACACACCAGAAGGCTGTGCCACCATACAGCAAGACCTGGTCAGGCTAGAGAGTCGAGTGGAGAGGAACATAATGAATTTCACCAAAGGCCAAGTGTAGGGTCATGCACCTGGAGAGGAATAACCCCATGCACCAGTATTGGTTAGGGGCTGACCTGCTGGAAAGCAGCTCTGCAGGGAGGGACCTGGGAGTCCTGGTGGACAAACACTTGACCATGAGCCAGCAATGTTCCCTTGTTGCCAAGAAGGCCAATGGTCTACAGATGTGCACTTAAAAGACCATGTCCAGCAAGTCAAGAGAGGTCATCCTCCCCCTCTACTCTGCCCTGGTGAGGCTGTATCTGGAGCACTGTGTCCAGTTCTGGGCTCCCCAGTTCAAGAAGGACAAGGAACAGCTCAAGAGAATCCAGTGTAGAGCTACTAAGATGATCAGGGGGCTGGAGCATCTCTCTTATGAGGAAAGGCTAAGAGTCCTGAGTCTGTTTATCCCAGAAAAGATTGAGAGGGAATCTCATCAATGCTGATCAGTATCTGAAGGGCAGGTGTCAGGAGGATGGGGCCAGACTCTTTTCAGTGGTGCTGTGACAGAACAAGAGGCAACAGCCACAAATTGGAACACAGGAAGTTCCATCAGAACATGAGGAAAAACTTTACTTTGAGAGTGACAGAGTACTGGATCAGGCTGGTGGTGGAGTCTCCTTCTCTAGAGATATCCAAAACCCACCTGGATGCGATCCTGTCCAACCTGCTCTAGGTGAACCTGCTTTGCAGGGGAGTTGGACTTCCTCCCTTCCAACCTCAGCCATTCTCTGATTCTGTGATATAATAGGTAAAACCCAGTTGACTTTAAGAGATGATTGTACATCCCGAGTATGTCAATAAACTGATCTTGTTGAGCACTGCAGGGAAAAGATGTAAGCATAATTCTCTATTAAAGTCAAAGAGCAAGGGAAGACCCTGCACCTGTGTTTGCAGGAGAATGACAGGTATTACTTGTACCAAAGTCACCCAGACAGAGACATGACCGTCACTATTATCACTGTCTGGCAAGACCAAGAACAGCTGAAGCCAGAATGCAGATAGGAGAAACATTCACGATCGTGCCCTAAGAAAAGCTGACACATCCTGTTAAAAATAAGAGAAATATAATGTATTAATAATAGGCACACGACTTGACAAAGTGTTAAAAAATTCACAGCCCGTGTTGGACCGTGATCTTTGGTAACAGATCCAAACCTGGGGGATGTGTCACACCGCGATCCGTTTAACCTCCCGGTGCACTAACTAGCTCCGCCAGCCTGACCACACTCTGAGGCAGGAGATTGTGAACGCTGTTAAAGAAAGTGCCTTGCCTTCCCTCTTCAGCAAAGTGACCCCTGTGTGCTCGTTAAATTTTATTCTGCAGGTAATTGCCGACTAAAATCACAGTGAGTCTGCGCTCAGCCTTGCTGGTCAGAGGGGGCGTTGTCTGTATTACCGTTTCTTGCTCCTGAAGGTATGTAATAAGAAGGGAGTCAGCTTTTCTGAGAGACCTACATAATCGAGAGCTTTATTAATTGGCACAACAGAAATAGAAATAGGATAGTATTAGTAATGGATTACTTTTGAGGTAGAAAAGGGCATTTATTTTCTATCAATGGGATAATAATTCAGTGCTGTTTGCACCACGCTTGTTTGTTAAACAAGTTTTGCAGTGCGGGTAACAAAGATGCATCAGATACCTTCACAAGACATGTATGAGGTTACACCATTTTGACACTAGGCGTGTGCAACAATGTATTAGGTGATCCTAATAAAGTTAAATGTGCAAATGTAGGGTTTAACCAGTAGAATAAGCTATCTTGAATACACTGTGCAATATGTAATCACAAACACCTTACAAAGAACCCGTAAATTGTATTTTAGGGGCTAAAAGAGAGCATTTGACTGATGATGTATGTCTAGAAGTGCTTTCCCCATGGTAAGATCACTGGCAGCTATCGTTTATCTCACTCTGACCAAGATGAAGGTAATCTGAGTATACGAGTAATAACAAATCTTCCGCTGACTAAAATGCTCTCTAGTGCTCTCTTCAATTTCAGCAATAGGCTATTAACTCATTGCTTGTTCAGTTTCTGCTTTGCAAAACTCCAATAACCTCTTCATAAGTTTGTTAGCTTTTGAGCTACCGGAGGGACAACCCTGGCAGGGAACTAAGAGCTGAGCAAGCTCTATCTTCTACTAGCAACTAACAGAAAAGAAGAAAATGGGAGAAGTGTTTTACACTACATACCCAGTGACTGTCCCTCCGCATCAATCAAAAAGTGGTTCATTTTCGGGGTAATTACTGTAAAAAGGAAAATTAAGAGTGAGAAGCAACATGCTGAACAAGCAAGTAATGTTCCCTAGCCCTGAAGCCAGGAATAAGTACCCACCCAGAAAAATATATTAGCACCATCGCACCAGCAGATACCAACACAGGATGATGGGAACCATCCAGGGAGGGATTTGGAAGAGAATGAGCAATAAAAAAAGACAGGCATTGAGGTGACACCTGCAGAGGCTGGAGAACAATTTCCAGGGAATGAATGTCTTTTAATGAACCGAGATTTAACTGTTATCAGTCCCTGCTTGAGACCATTGCTACGAGAGACAAAGAATGCTGCTTGTATCGCTTCCTCCCTGCAGGACATGTCTGAGGGAGAATAAACCTCTCTCCTTCTTTTCCAGTGGCAGCTTGTTACTGCCAGCGCTGGCTGTAATTGAGTAAGCTTTATTCATAAAGCAGCTAAATTTATCCAATATTAGCATCAAGTCTCCAGAGGGGAAAAAAAGGGGGGGAGAAAAGCTTTAAATAAATAGACTGAAGAAGTACTGAATAATAGATGAAATTTGTGGTGGGGTGAGTCTGGCACAGAGTTTAATCTGGCATTTGGGGCCTGGCTGAGACAAAACACGACACCACTATTGCCATTCCCTTTGACCCCT
>VZRU01004759.1:1385-44567 GCA_013398155.1 Pedionomus torquatus
TGGAGAGCTGGTCAGAGAAGAACCTAATGAGGTTCAACAAGGGCAAGTGTAGGGTCCCACACCAGGAGAAGAAGAATGCCAGGCACCAATATAGGTTATGGGTGGACCTGCTGGAAAGCACTTCTGAGAAGAAGTATCTGGGGGTCCTGGTAGATAGGAAACTATCCATGAACCAGCAATGTGCCCTTGTCACCAAGAGGGCCAATGGAATTCTGGGCTGCAAAGGGAAGAGTGTGGCCAGTAGGTTGAGGGAGGTCGACCTACCCCTACTCTGCACTGGTGAGGCCACAACTGGAATACTGCGTGCAGTTCTGGGCTCCCCAGGTCAAGAGAGACACAGAACTACTGGAGAGAGTCCAGCGTAGGGCAACAAAGATAATTGAAGGATTGGAGCATCTCCCTTATGAGGAAAGGCTGAGAGAGCTGGCACTCTTGAGCCTGGAGAAGAGAAGGCTGAGGGAACAGATCAGCTCCCCTTATACTTATCAATGCTCATAAGTATCTAAAGGGTGGGTTGAAGGAGGATGGAGTCAGACTCTTCTCAGTGTTTTCCAGTGACAGGACAAGGGACAATGGGCACAAGCTGAAACATAGGAAGTTCCATTCAAATATGATAAAAAGCTTCACAATGAGGGTGACAGAGCCCTGGGACAGGCTGCCCAGGGAGATTGTAGAGTCCCCTTCTCTGGAGATTTTCAAGACCTTCCTGGATGCAGTCCTGAGTAATGTGCTCTAGGCAATCCTGCTTTAGCAGGGGAGTTGGACTAGATGATCTCTAGAGGTCCCTTCCAACTCTGACAATTCTGTGATTCTGTGATCCCATGAAATGGGCTAAATCTGCTCATAAACATTTGTTCACACATACTTAGGAACTACGTTGGGGCCAATGAACAGTTGGGTTTTTATTCTTTGTTAATTTTCTTTCCAGTACTTCTGAATTCTACCAACTTATTTATGTAACTGGCCATTTTAATAATGTGTTATCTAGGGTCCTGACCCCAACTCTAATTATCCACAGAGCTAGTTCTGTTATCCAGTACTTTTCCCATACTGCTAACACACTGGGTACTTTCTGAAAGCTGTTTTGGGGATGATAAATTGTCTACAGAAGGACAGTGAGGTAATGATTCATTGCAGTGACAGTGCACTGTCTCACTACAGACTAAGGAAACATCTCATTGCACATCAGATACAAAGCAGAGGACAAAAAGTTCAGCTATCTATAACTTACACAAACACCATGAGCAAGAGCAAAAAATGGCTTCTCACAAATTTGAAGTCTGTATTCCTGACCTCTTTTTTCAAGGACTTTCAGGATGCATTACAGAGGTCTCAGCCCATCATCCTGCAATCCCTCACCTCCAGCTTGGGCTCAGAGACTCCTGTGATCCTGTGCAATCATCTTGGTATGCCCAAAGTCTGGTTTGGCACCTAAAGCTCTGTTCTTCCACACAAACACAAGCGCTCATTGCTCATCAAAAATGGTGTCAGAGAATGGAATAATCACGGTACAGGTAACCTCTTTTGGGGGCACAGAGAGGGTAGGGAGGACCCATGGTTAGTGCCTGGAGACCTACCCCCACCACCAGCACCAAGAAAGAAGTTTCTGAGTAGATGAGAGCAACATACTTCTCTGCCATCTAAGACACAGCAGTGTCTGGGGAACACCCACTGAAAAAACTGCATTTTTAAACTGGCAGAGATGCTGGTTTTCAAGGATTAACAGTCTCTTGTGGTTCCAGAACTTTGAAAAATCTTTAAAGAAACTGGACTCCTTGTGCTTCAATGAAACTCCCAGACGTTTCCCTAGCCCAGACTGACCCCTACCAGGCACCTTGTCTCCTGGATCCCATCCTTCCTACACTTCACAGATGCATGGCTAGTCTTGTGGCAATTCTGCTGCACAGAAGAGTAAGATGAAGAAAGCATTTAATGTATTTTTAGGATTGGAAATGAGGAATAGAAGCCACATCAACAGCCAATTCTTCACAGACCACCAGCAGTCCACATACAAACTGAAGAAAATCCTGCATATGGAAGTAATGTTAGTGCCATCTAACAACCGCTCATATCAAACAGCTACATAGCTGGACTGTATGTTGTACCAGATACATCGAACTAGGACAAATTAATTCTCAGTTTTGAGGTTTCTTCTATGCAGTAGGTGGAATAAGCTTTTCCTTCAGCTTTTCCTGGGTTTTAGCTCATTTGTCTCATCCTGCTCCCATGATTTCCACCCTTGCAATCCTGTAAACCCCAGATGAAACTCCAGAGAACAATCAATTAGATAAATCTATTATTTCTTACGCAATACAAGTTACTGATCCATCGAAGTTTATTCAATATGTTCATGGTCCTCGTAGGAGTTTTGATGACCCTCACTTTCACTTCAATTTTAAAACAACGGAGAAATCTTTAGCATTGTTTTATATTTCATTGCATGAAAAAATTGAGTAATATCAGTTAAAAGCAATCTTAAATATTGACTCAATTACTTTTAGGCTCTCTAATTATTACTTTACCAACATTTACACTTCCATTTAAACTTCAAGTTTTCTTACAATTGCATTCTAAAACCAGACACTAAGAGATCAGAATTTATCTAATTTCCAATTTCACTAATTATTTATCAGATCAGCTAAATCACTTTCATTTAGAATCATAGGCTTAGTTACATAAGATGGATTTTTCTCTCTATTAAAAATGCTAAGCTGCTTAAAAATAACTAATATACTAAATTTTAATCTCTGTTCAATGTTATTAACAAGTGATCTTAAACTGGCAAGAACAAGCTTAATTCTAGGCATATTCTTTTAATTCAAAAGTAATTAAACAGGAATGGAAAAAGCAAATTGTGTTATTGAATATAATAGATCCTGCAAAGTCACAGTAAAGCATTTAACATTCCAGAGACAACGCTGAAACCAGCCTGGTTTTGTATCTTCAAAAATGCTACAAAAGATGAACATACTGATCTTGTCAACAGACAAGACAGAAGTTAAAGTGCTGAAAGAGGCACAGTCCTTCAGCTGCCAGAGGTCAGCTTCAGTGTGGGAATGCTGCAGGGTTCACGGAACAGCCTTGAGGCATCAAAGCCTGGTAGGGGGACACAGTGTGCTGACACAGCTCTGCCAAGGGGACAGTTTCCTTAACTAGACCCCAAGAACCTTAAAACATTTTTAAAACACTGTGCTTGTAGTATTGAAAGAAAATTACCTTTCCCTGTGACAAACAATATGGAATACCAAGCTCTTCACAGGTGTGCTCCCAGGTTAAACCACAACTGAGCATTTCACTCAACAACTCCTGCTGCATTTATCACCTGCCTTTACACTTTCTCATATTCCATGTGTGGGAAGGCAGACCACAATATGATCTTCTACTACCATGCCTTTGAAGTAACGTCCTTCCACCCTGAGTGGTTTCCTAGATTGGAGGCAGCTCTGCAGAGAACCAGTGGATACAGTGCACAACCAGGGAGCAGAGCTCCTTGGCTGGAGAAGGAGCAGCTCCTCCTGTTACTGCAGTTGTCTCCTTCTCCCCAGCTGTGCATCACTCCTACAGAGCAGGATCCCTGCCTAAGACAAAATCACACCACCTGCACTTTGCAGATCTAGACTGCTCGTTCCATATTTCTCTGCTCCTGTTCACCAAGCAAAGTCAAATACTTTGGGTCTTTCAATCACCCATCACTGTTAACAACAGGAACACACTGCTGGAATTTTTGGTTTTGCAGACCGTTTTTCTAGCCTGATGATTTTGGGGCATTTCAGCGAAGTGGTAGAGAATAGAGCAATTACGTTATTTTTGTCCCATTTCCAGACAGAGTGGCAGAAAGCCAGTTCTCAGAACTTGTTTGAGAAGCCAACAGATTCATGCTTGTATCAAGTCCCAGCATCCTTGTGAAAAGCTGTCAGAGGGCAGCCAACGTAG
Source organism: Pedionomus torquatus (assembly GCA_013398155.1). Lineage (NCBI taxonomy): Eukaryota > Metazoa > Chordata > Aves > Charadriiformes > Pedionomidae > Pedionomus > Pedionomus torquatus. Next base: position 5,319 of record VZRU01004759.1, read on the forward strand.
CCCAATTGCTTCACCTACTGCCAAACATCAAGACAAAAAGCAACTCTGTTTCAGTCATAAACAAAACCAGGAAACTGTCACAACGCAAGCAGGCTTCCCCAAAATTCCGACTGCACTCAGACGTTCACTAATCAGTTAGTCATTACTGTAGATCATCATAACTAATCAGCTCACCCCCACATCTCAATGAAACTCAGATCCTTTTTCCATCAGCCCCATTCACCTGACCATATTTCAAAGTATCCCTAAGACACCAATACTTTGGTATATCTTTACAGGAAAAAAATCTGCAGAAAGACTGACAACTAATTTAGCAGGACTCCTTCATTACAAATGCTTACACAGCAACTCAATTATCCCTGGACTCTCAGACAGTCTTTTAAACACACAATGTCTGTACAACACTGGTAAGAACACTTACATTCATTTACAAGTAGATAAATCAAGACCTGTCTTGGAAATAAAATCTGAGATAAGCAGTAGAGGAAACAATGTGCCCCAGCTGGGTGTACCTGTGGTTTCTCACAGGTCTCACTGGACTGTGCACACTCAAAGCTTTCAAGCTTTTCGCTCAGCCATGAGAGCAAAGCACAACCTTTTATATGAACTGAAACTATTTGATAATCACTCTGCTTCCCAGACTAGAAGCAGTAATAGAAAAGCAGAAAATAGAGGGTGATGATGAAATTAAGATAGTTGGGAATGTATTTCAGAGAACTTTCATGCTTTAGTGCTGTTCCATCAGATATGAGATGGAAAGCATGACTTCAGGCATGTTTTGGACTAGCTATTCATCATGCCTGAAATCCGTCACTTGGAAGTAAGCTGTGTCAGTTCCCCAGCCCAGCTTTTTATCTTTTTTTCTTTTTTTTTCCTTATTTTTTTTTCCCCAGGTGGAAGATTCACTGTCTAATTAGTGATTGAATTAGTTCACTAATGGGTTCAGTGAAGGCAAGAACTAATGCAAGAGACATGCTGGGAACATACAGTCCCAGTGAAGGTAGGGTGGGGACATCAGGGCAGGACCACTCCTTCCAGATTTGATGCTCAGTTAGGTAAACAGAGGAGCTCAACTGTTCTTATGGTACTTCAATGTAATTTGGATATCACTGTTGTCCTAAGAAGCTGATGTGGAAAGATAATCTCTACAGCTGTCTGGCACAGCTTAAGCTGGGTGCCTGAATTTCAGCAGTGTGAATGTCTGAAAACCATGTGATGCCTCACAGACCACTGTTACTGTGAATTTATACCAATTGTAATGTCTGAGACAGTTTCTTTGATGCTCATAACTGAATTCAAATTAAAAGCAACAACCAGGAGACACAAGCCTAAGCATCTCTGCCTGCGGCAGAATAATTGATATATTAACTAAAGGATAAGGTGGAACACATCGTCCCTCAGGAAATGCATTTGCTCCAAAACACTTCAAGGCTGTCAACAATTTGGCTTGGATGTTTACAGCATGGCACACAAAACAAAATCATTGCTACAGCACAGTATGCAGTAAAACTGGGCTGTTAAAGCAATACTATACAATGGAAAGGTACATAGACAGCACCCAAAATAAAGAAGATCCCAGGTTGGAATCGCAAGGAATTTTATAGTTTAGGTGATGCGAAAAGGTCATTTTATTGTACTGTCTGACCCTGCTGCTTATAATTAATTACCACTGCTCCTCATTTCTCCATCCCATGTGAACACATACAACATGTATGTTACGGTGCTGTCCCCATACATGGGAGTCCACTATGGGGAGTTCTTCAGTTGTCAGAGCCAGGGCTGCCTGCCCTGGGAACAGCGTAGGGAACAGAACTTGGGAATGGATGGACAAGACGTCTGCTGTAAGGGCAGCTCAAGGCTTTGACAAGCAAAACAAATCTTGTACTACAAACTGGGGGTTGGCTACATCTTTTAATTAACCAAAACACCTATACTAGAATTATTATTTAGTATTCCTGGACAAAACTGGCTTGTTCTACTTAAAGCAGCATCAAAGAGAGAACAAATCAATGCCTGAACTAAAATGGAGTGTGTTTTCTATGCGGGAGAACAAAATTTGCTGCTCAATGTGAATACTGTAATTAGAGGTAGGAGGTGGATTCAAAAGGCACTCATATAGGCAAAAGTGACATCATCCATACTTAAAAAAAGCACAGGTTACATATTATGTGAACTATTAAATTCATGACAGCATTATATTACTGACTGCCCGAAGTATACCTTTCTCTCTCTAGGAAATTCAATAAATAACTATTAATCTCAAAGTTTTTATGATTTTCCTGTGAAAAGCCAATACCAATATCAAATAGCCAACCAGTGATTTGGCAGTAAACCAGAGATATCCATCAGTAACTGATACAAATCCTCCAATACTTCTTATAAAAATGCCCTGTTAAAACTACTGGACTTGTTGCCACAGAATATAACTCATTTTACATGAGTTCAAAAAGCAATTAAACAAAATAATGAGAGAAAAAATAAATCCATTTGGGGCTACTAAACAAGATAATACTAGATCTGGCTTAGAAGGTCCCTAAGCAGAAATTTCTGGAGCCTGGGTGATTACAGGGGTGAGGACTGTGTGCTTGCCTTTGGCCCTATGCTCTTCCCTAGGCAGGTTTTGCTGGTCACTGTTGGAAACAGGACAGCAGGCTGGATGGACTTTTGGACTGACCCAGTTGGAGAGATTCTAATGCCAAAAGCTCAGAAGAGACAAGCAACTCAATATGATGCTGCTTTAATATGCAAACAGCCATATTTGGTTCTTGTATAGAATCTAATGAAGTCAAGGAAAAATGCGTGTCTGCTGTCTAGGGGTAGAGTTCACCACAGCTGAGACCAGCAGAACACTGGACATTTAAATGACTTCTTCTTTTTGCTTCTATGTCCAAAAAATTTCACCGACAAAAATCAGTACATGCAGCATCATACGATAGGTCTTTTGGGGAGGTTGGGGTGTTTTTTGTTGTGGTTTTAAAGAGACTAAACAAACCCATTGAAGTCAAAACAACTCAGAGCCCTCAACTATATATTTATATATATATATATATTCTATATATATTTCAACTATATTTCCCTCCCTCCCTCAGGCCAAATAGTTTAGTTTCCTCATAAGAGGAAAAAGTCCAAATTCTGTATGAATGTAACAAGTAATGCTTGGAGAGCACAGGACGAAGCTCACACTGAATTGGAAATCTGTTGTGACTGGTGCCCTGGGAAATTGCTTGCTCTTTTCTCAGCATGGTTTGACTCCCTCAGCAAGAGGTGAAAGCAGGATAACAATCCATATTGCTGGAATTGATGTTTTTCACTCTTCTATAGTTCAACTCCCTGGAAGCTTCATTTCTCCATTGCTTATATTTAGTGACCTTGGAAAATGAAGATTATAATAATAGAAGCAGAACACTAAAAGGTTTATTGCTTTTATTATCCTACTATTGGGAAGTTGATTAAAAGCACATACACTTTCATAGACTACTCTGGGTGTACTCTAAGCTCTCTTCTCACAAAAGGTCACTGGACGGGATATTAAATGTAAACTTAAGTATTGAGCGCTCTTCATTTCCAGCACAGATGTCCTTCTCATGGCAAATGTCATTGGGAGTCATCTGTTTCTAATCCAAGAGTCCCTTTTTACTTCTTACCGAAACACAAAAGTAACAACATGGATACCACTTTGGTATGGGTGAGTAGCAGCATTTTGCATGAGTAGCAGTGACTTCAGCTGCTAGATTTCAGCCAGACATCTTGTTTGTGGTTGTTACTATGAGCTGTTCCACCAGGCCATAGTGAAGATACACCTGAGCTGGCTCGGTCCCCTCAACACATTCCTGCAGAGTGGCAATACAAAGTCAGAATAATTGTGTGAAAGGCACCTTGCATTTTCACAATGTTAAACTAAGGATATTTTACAAGGTTTGAAGATAGGGCCTTTAGTATTTCCCCGTTATAATAGAAGCTGTTTTCTAATGTCATGCCTCATGTAGCTACTAGCTGCGTCAGCAACAGGTAGGATCCGCTAATGTCTTCTCCTACCATGTGGAAATGACAGGACATGAACCATGATGTAAAATAGATTCTCCCAAACCCAGAAAGAGGTCAGACAGGGTGAATTTCTCTAGCCTGTACAAATTACTGGTTACAAAAGATTAGGTTGCAGTGGTCATCTGCCTAAGAGCAACCAGTTTTTTGCATGGGTCACACGTCTCCTTTAATATAACAGGTTTTATTTCATACCTGTTTCAAGTAGCAACACATATGCTCAAACACCAGGGCAATATGGTGTTTAATTGAGGATAGGAGCAGATTGCCAAACAGACACAAATAACTCACAGCAGCTAAAGCTATTTTCTCTCATGCCATCTAGCTCTACTCTCAATGCATCACTGCTGTTATGGCAGAATCCCCCACAAGGTTACAGAGCCCCATGCGTCAGCATCACTGCTCGGAACAAGACAGGGTGAGGGTCAGCTGTTTCCTTGCTGTTATTGGCTGAGGAAGTGAAGGAGTCCTGCTTGCTGACAGGCCTTATGCAATGGAGATAATCCATCTTTCTGCAGTCAGTTGTGGGTATCAGGAGAAGCTAAGAATAAACCAGAGAAAGCCCCCGGAAAGGTCTGCTAAGAAGTGAGCGGAAAGATACAGCATGCATACCCTCGCTTTAGCTTAAAACACATCCTTATACAACTTAAGCTAGATGAATGCAGGTCATATTCACATATTGCAGTTAAACTTACTGATTAACTTACCCAGGAAGTGTTAAAACAAGCAGAGGAAAGTAGATATAAGGAACAATAGTTACATCCCTGTTCATATAGGATACACCAGAGTTGCTAGGTTTAAGAAAACAGATAGGTGCCCCAGTCCTGCTCATTACAGAAAATTATAAAGCATGTTGCAGCATTTTAAAACTTGCTTATACACAAGCTGGATAAATTACGATTTCTTTGTTCTTTATTTTCTTTATAATAGCTTGTCTCAAAAGAGCTACAAAAATATACAAGCATATGCAGCAGAAAAAGCAGATCAGCATTGACCCTCATTCAGGAGAAGTCAATTAGGATGCAACTGGGCAGTCCTGGTCAGGAAGACACTAGGGAGAAAAGAGAGAGGAAAAATGGCTAAGACAACTGGTCTCTCCAGCTGAGGCAAATCTGCTGCTGCTGTCAATGAAATACATTTCATGTCTTTGACTGCAAACTGAGGAAGCATGCTATGATCAGACCCTGGAAATTAAAAAAATAAACCTGCTCTTGTGCCAGCTTTAAACTTCTTGTTCTTGTTAATGAGATAAAGAAATTTCCTTGCAAGATAAAGCTTTATAATGCTGTAAACTTAAGAAACATTTTGAAAGACGGGGTTGATGCTTATCTTCTGAATTAATGCTGAAGCTTTGGGGCAGTCTAGCTGCTAAATTAGTACTTAAACAGTACGTACAAACCTGTTAACTCTCCTGAGACATGCAAAGCAACTTGTTATCAAGGTCTTCGGGGTAAACCCATTAGGCCTGGGTTTGGTCCCACTTACTGTAAGCACAATGGAATTGCAGCAACACAAAAGCTGACAGAATAAGATTGGAAGCAAGCCCAGGTAATAAAGGGTCATATAAAATGAAAAGCTGACCTTTACTTGGTTTCATTTGAATTTTTGACAAAGGAAAACCTTTTAATGCCTTTCAAAAGAAAATGTAATGTGGAATCTAAACCACTTTCTCTCCAAAATCAAATGTCAGTAATATTAATTGTATTGTTTTACGTTGCCCTCCCAAAACCTGAATATACTGAATCTACTGAAGTATCAAATACCGGATAGAATCAAGAACAGTAGAAGCCAAATTTGGATGAAAAAGTCTTTTCTGGAAGTCACCAGATATTGGCTTCTTGCAATATTATCAAAATAACTATAGACAGAAGAAGCTTTTACTTTAATGCCACAGTAAAGAGTTTAAATTAGTTATTTCTAGGGAAACAAACAACCAAGCAAACCTCTGCTCAGCATAAGAAGCAACGGTCTTTGTAATGGAGCAGAAAGATGGATCCTCTTTTTTTTTTTTTCCCCAAAGAAATAAAGCTCTGAAGTAAATGCTGAGCACATTAGTAATCTGAAATCTTTCAATGCTCCAACTATGGTTAGGGGGCTGGAACAAAGGAAGGGGAAACGAATCTGTAACTCAGTAGCCCCCTTTCAGGCACTGCTGTTGGTACAACAAAAAAGCACCAGTAAATATTTAGCTTATCCGCTTTCACAGCAGAGAAACAACACCTATTCTGCAGTGCATCAACTCTTAAAAAGAGCAGAAAGAAACCACCCATGCGCACTGCTGAACACAGGCACAAATCGAGGGAGAGCAATGAGTCCTGACTGCCTGACTTCAGGCATGGCTTACTGAGCTGGGAACAGTCAGAAGGATGTGGTAATGGGCTTATTCTACTCAGGACCTGCTCTTTGGCAGAGCAGAGCACTGCCCAGACTCCCTGAAGACTTAAACTTAGACATTTCATTATCTGAAGGCAGGGCCTGTACTTTCTTTTTCCTGCCCCATCTCCTCCTCTCCCCACCTCAGTAACATGGTTGGTTATACATACTTGGTGATAAAAAGAAAACTGGCAAACCTGTGGATGTCATACAGAGAAAAAGATTGTTTCTGTTACCTGGAAAAGAAAATTGCAAGTGTCCATTGTTTCCTGTGAGACCCCCCTGGGGTTTTCTCCTTGTGTACTGACTTCTGTCTCCCTGATACAGTGGTGCCCAAACCATTCTCCAAGATTCCTACCTACCCTTTTTTTTTTTTTTTTTTTTTTTATCTGTAAAAATTAAGTATACTTTTCTGGATTTTAAGGGACAATGGTGGTACCGTAAAAATCAAGATGCTTAAAGACAAGACTACAAAAAGGAGATAAACCATCCTTGCTATAATTTTTTAGATTAAGTCTACAGGAGCTTTATAAGGCTAGTGAAAATCTTCTACACAAACCTTTAGGGTTCATGAGTTTAAACTTGTTTTCTTTCTGCTCCCTCCTCACTGATATTGCTTAAAAAACAGTGCTGAAAATAGTTGCCAGCAATGTAAAACAGTCTGAGTAAGGGCCCAAAAAGGCTTCTATGCCTACAAGTAACATTACAGCTCCTCAAGGCACATCATTTCTGCTCCTTGTTGTACTATTCCATGTTTTTAATTTAAATATGCAGTATACTTTATCACATGAAACCAAGATATACTTTATCACATGAAACCAAGATGGCAAAACATTGGATTTGATATGTGTGCTGGGACTGGTCTGCCTTGCTACAGGAAAAAGTTGTTTCTTGAGATTCTCCAAGATTAAAATGGGAGAACTCATGTTACTTGTCTCCCTGTTCCCAGCTCCAAGGGAAGCTCTGCCCCATGTCTTTTTTCCCCATAGCAGCCCACAGCAACCAAGTCAGGTGAGCAAACCCCTGCAGAAGTTTGGCCTAAATAACATGGAACTGTGGCTGGACAGCAGCAAGCAACTCATCTGCACACCAACAGGAACTCAATCCTTACCCAGATGCTTGTGCTTGCAAAATATTATAAACTACTGATTATCAAAATAAAAGCAAAGCTAAAAACCACACAGCCAAGAATTTGGGATTGCAACATTGCAACTTAAACCCTAAGTGCCTGAAGTTTGAGATTAGATAGAGGTTCTAAGAGTCTCTACACATATCTAATCAACAGAATGCACAGAAAAAATCGAGCCACTGATACTTCATGAGAGAGTGATAAAGTTCGTGTTTGGGTGAGATTACAGAGAACTGGCACAGCTAGAGGGCAGGGTAGGGGAGCAGTGCCATTCTGCAGGCAGTGGTGTGTTATCAGAAACACCCGCACCCTGGCACAGGCTGGCAGGCAGGGGGTGCAGGCCAAAAACCACCTATCTGGCCCCCTCTTCCCCTTCAGACAAAGGAACAGAGACCTGGGTCCATTCCAGCCCCAGAGGGAGGATGTATAGAGCTGGGAAGACACCACTTTCTGCTCAGCAAGTTCTTCTGCACCTCCCAATGCTTTTGGCTGCAGTAGTCTGCGGGGAAACTACCAGAATAACATTTCAGCTCAATGTCCAGCTCTGCAGTCTTAACTCAAGTTACAAAACATTTCTAATGCAGGACCAGGGAGGAGGATGCAAAACCATCTCAGTCCTATAGTCACAAGGAAGAAATGCTAGTAATAATGGAAAGCCATCATCAGTATTATTATGATAAAATGTTTGTAATTACTACCCTGGCAATTTTTCCAGATGGGCTGGCTTAGAGACAGGTCTTTTGCACTAATTACTAAAATGTTTTCTTTACCAAGGTCTAAATGTCCGTGTTTTCCAGATGAATAGCTTGAAGCCACTTGGTTCAAAGCTTTAGTCCCCTGAGATTCACCTTGGACAGTAAAGAAATGAGACAGATAACACTAAACTATTCTGTGTACAAACCCAGCAGGCTTTGGATGATGAGAATGCTTTAGGTAAAGTACCTTTCAATGAAAATAAATACAAAAATGAACTGGGGCTAGTTAGAAGTTACAAGAAGTCAGAAGCAGCATTTGCTAACAAAGCATTTTAAACAAATAAGCCTTCCTAAGGAGAGCCTTGGGTTCACCTCACCTCAACTGGTCTGGGACAGCTGCCTCGCCAGGCAAATGAAGGGCAGTGGGTTACCATTGGCACTTTCCCACTCTGCCACTGCCAGGCTTTTGGGCTACCATGTCCCCCCAACCTGTCCCCAAGGAGCAGCACTGGTTTTATCCAACCATATAGAAATACATTTGCCCAATATTTACTGACCAACACTTACTTTTCCTTGAGAGAGAGCACCAGCACACAGGGAGGGAAGCTCTTTGGAGGTGCTGGAACATTTGTTGTGTGGAGACAAAGCAGGGCTGGCAGGGACCGATACAGGATGAGTGTATGAGTGTCTCACTCTGAACACAGAGCCACCTACATGCAGGCTTCCATCAGCCTTTGCTAACACAGAAAGGTTCCCAGGCAGTTCAGCAGGAAACAGCAAAGTTCTGCCTCTCTGGCAGCTGCTTCAAGGAGGGTTTGAGGCCAGTGGATGGTGACAAGCTCTGCTGTGACTCAAGGTCTTGCTGCCATGCCTTCAGTGGGTTCCTTCAAAGAGCTCTGCACTTCTGAACGGCACTGAGCTGAACTGTTCACCAGGGAGGAAACTCAAATACACCAGGGAGACCTTTGGGCAAAGAGAGAGATAGAGGGGGAAGAGTGAAGAATGATGTTCATTCTTGAAATTTAAATCTATCTGTGGTTTCTACATAGTCTATCTCAAACATCTCCATTAAATTAATCCATTAGATAAAATCCTATTAATTGGATGACTTGGTCTGCTGAGACTTCCTCAGAGTTTGTGTTGTTTTAGTATATTACCATCAAACACAGATCTCTATAATTCAAACCTCACAACACCAAGCAGATATTGCCCACAATTAACAGCTTCAAATATGAGCAGCTTTTGTCACACAAACACCAACAAGAACTCATGTCACTCTCCAATCCACTTTACTTGTTTATTTATTCTGGTTTACATCTGAATTTCTTCTCTGGGTTCAACGGATGCAAGCTTGTGCTTGTTTGCATTGCTCCTCTGCAAACAGAACAACCAGCTCCATCCATGAAACTTTAAGCCATCACTAATGCTTTTCGGCAGTCAGATCCCTAAGCATTAACTTGGTAATTAAAGTAGCATATCTGACAAATTATCTGAAGGGAACATTATATTTCTGTGCAACGGGGAAAATTTCAACCTTCTGCAGTCACCAGAAGTCACTATCAAAGCCAGTATAGCATGACACATGATGTTGCAGCATCCCTGGGCTAGACAAAGAAATAATCTGAGTCACCCACAAATAGAAACAAATTCAAACGGTCATTAAAAAGCTAGCAAAGCTCACAAAATTAAATAAATACATTAATTAATTATATACTCCAGGAAATAGCAGAGTTGAATTTTCTGTAGTAGTTTGACATGCCTTTGGAAACTGCCATTCAGCAACCCAACCAAACTATGGCATGTTCTCATCTCTGCTTGCTCTCTGTGGTTATGCTTACAGCATCATCAGACACTTGTCTGAAACACCAGAAAGACGCAAAAAAACCAGAATGGAGGGGCAGAAGAAAAACAACACTAGTATCTAGCTTGCATATAGTTCTTATGCATGGACCTCAAACATAACCAAAAATATCCTTTTGTATGCATGTATTGTAGGCATAAGCCAGCACATGTATCAAGGAACACAGCATGGCTGGAAGAGGGAGTCAGTCCAGCTTGGGAGCCCAGTCCAGGGATGAGCCTGATAGTTTGAGGAACCGAACAGCTCTTGCTCCAAAATATCACTACTGCACAGCCCAAGAAAATAAAATTACCAAACTCAACCATGCACCCTACACACTCATAGAGATCACAGAGCATTGAAGCAGCACAAGCCACATCTCACTCTGCCACAGGCTATACAGCATCCAAGAAAGACGGAGATCTCTGCCCAAAAGTTTCCTGTGAGTATCTAACAGAATGCAGAAGTGCTAAATGAGTGGGAGGCAGAAGGAAAAGCAGCAGAAGTACAAGGAAGGCCATCAGCAGATGCATGCTGGTTACAGTCCACAGTGTCTGTGACACCAAACCAGACTCAAAGCAGGATCAGTACAGAAACAAGAGCGTGGTGGAGGCACATGGAAAAAAGGGGGAAGTTACTGAATGTGACTGATGTCAGGTAAACCACAGACATACTGACATATCAATACATTAAGTACAAACCTATCAGTGCTCTTTGAAGAGAGGAGAAAGCCAGGAGACTTGCATAGTGTGTTCTTGTATAAGAGGATCAGCTATTGCATGTTCTTGGCTCTGCATCACTGTCTGTTTCTGAGTGCCACAAAACATCTGGCTTTTGAAAGTCCTTTTTCCACCAGAGCGGACTCTGAAGTGACAACTGCTCTTTACCAGGTCATCCTACAAATATGGTGCAATTTCAGGTGCATACAGATCAAAAATCCCAGTGAAGACTTTGCTGCACTACTGGTTTGAGTCTGAAAGCACTCACCTTGGAGACCATCTTGGTGTGCAAAAGGCACCAAGATCAGGCTATGAACAGAGAGCCGGCTGCAGCAGCAGCTTTCAGGCCAGGACAAGCAACAAGTCCCCAGCCTCCAGCATCAGCAATGCACAGTGCCTCTGCTTCTATCTTTCATAAAATGACCTTCCAGGAATGCAATTTCCAAAGTGACTAGTCTTGCTGGTGACACACAGCTCGGGGAAACAGAAAATTTACAGTGATTAGAATAGATCAGATTTATGGACTAACAAGACAGATGATGCAGTGAAGCCAGGAATGAAATGTAATGAGGCCAAGAAAAAAAAAAATTATACACATGCTATATTCCAGTCTAAACAGCAGTGTACAAATAGAAAGGAAATACACTCTAAAACAACTCACATAACATTCAGTAGCATTGCAGGAAAACCAGAAAAGATCTTGCAGCTCTTACAAACTTGATCATACAGAGGAAAAAACACCAGGAGACTGTAAAGCAAGTTAAGAAGTACTGTTAAAACATCAGTTTGAACAGCACAAGAAGCCTATCTATCACAGGAGCACTGAAAAATGTGAGGCACTGCCAAACAGATCTCCAGAAGGTTCAAACCCAATCATGAAAGATTTCATAGATATCAGGATATTTGGGCAACATTAACATTTTTGCAAAATGAGACTTACTGTTACATTAAATCATTCTACAGCTCGTAAGATCTGATCACCTTCAGGTATGTGACTGACACATGCAATAGGGAAGGTGTCCCCCACAGTGAGAAGGTGTAGCAGGAATAAAAAGAGCTTTGAGGAAAAGAGGAGTGAGAAGCCAAGAGCTTGAACTTGTCCCTGACAAAGCCTTGGCACCCTGCTAATTGTGGCTGAACCATATGGGAGAAAATGCTGTATCAAAGGGTATATTGGATTAGCACAACAGTATTGCTGGGGGGACAAGATTGTGATAGGTTTCAAAGCACAGAATTTCTTTATAGATGGAAAGTTCCTTAAGATTGCAAAGTATTCTTTATACAGGCGTACACTGAAAATTTATATACTCTGAAAACATTTACATACATGCTTAACTTTATATGTATTAACCAATTAACATCAACTGGAATAATGATGTGCTTCAATTTGACACGTTAAGCATTATAAAAATCAAGTCGATTAGCATGTTGGTATATTTTCATCTCTCTGGTTCACAATATAATTTTTGCAGTTGTATTGAGGATAATGGGAATAACTGGAACTCCCAGAAAGCAAAGAGATGATGCAAGATTTTAAAATGCTCTCATAAGTAACAATTTTTTTCTAAAATATCCTTTTTACTTGGGCACTCATTTTTAAAGATCCTCTATATATATATTATGAAGTATTTCCTCAAACACAGCAACTTATTAGTTGTATTCCTGCCTAGTTTATTAATTGGGCTCAGAAGTAAAATTATCATTCAGATGGTAGCAGTTTTGCTATTAAACATCTAAACTATCTTGAAAGCTTAAACAAATTCTATAAATATTAAAGCTAAATATAATCTGCATTTGTTTCATGATTTTAATTAAGTTTCTGTTCCCCTGAAATGTGTGAATGTTTAAAGCCAGTACAGTAGTGGGATACTATCGGCATATTTAAGATTCTGTAGCATTTTTCAGTTCAGCACTGTAGTTGAGCTGCTACTTAACAACTCACAATCACCTTTAAAAAAATCCCCAAAAAATAATAAAAAGAAAAACAAACAACAAAAAGAAAAAACCAAAAAAAAAAAACAACAAAAAAAACTTAAATCAATTTTACACTGCTGTGGATGAGACAGCACAGGGTTTTTCCCCCCCATTTTTATTTCTTCTTTAAGCCCAGTTTCTCCAGACCTTCCTTTCCATAGGCAAAGCTCTGAGCCTTCAATTTTGAGCCAAGTGGACTACTTCTGGGTCTGACAGAGGAGCCTCACAGAGATTTCTATGCCTTTAGGAAGAAAAGTCACTTATGCTGACTTCACACTATTCTTTCAAATTGAGCCAGTTTCAAACCTGTTTAAGATAAATATTTATTCCTTGCATGAGTGTATGATATCTGAACCTTCCCCATGGCCTCCTCTGGCACTAAGTAAATCCAGGAGGACTGCTCAGGCACATCAGTACACGTCCCCAGCACATTGAACCAGCATCAAGTGTGCCAGTTTCGGAGCACTCTGCTCAAGCCAGGAGTGCAGGCAGGAGGCAGAGATGTCTGTGGTTATGGAGCCACAACGTTTCCCTGGCAGACACTGTGAGCCATGGGCTGCGGTGGGTACCAGGACCTGACGATATGCAATGGAGCCACTGCCCACACCACAGAAGGACACCCTGCAGAAGGGTGCAGTCAAACCCAATGCATCCTGGGCTACTCCTGGGTGCTTCTCGATACAGCCAAAACCATGCACCTGCTTCCTCTGTGGGAAGGAAGAGCCTCAGACCTGACATTTCCAACCACACCCTCACACAGCCAGAGAAAAACCCACCACAAACATGTGGTGGAAACATGATGGAAAAAAATACATAAAAGATGCAAGACATTGGATACAAACAAATTAGATGTCCAGTCCAGGACTGAGAATAAAACCATTACATAAATTTAATTAGAAAACTAGCCCTTAAAGTAGACTGAATTTGTTTAATAATAGTTTGTCAGTGGACTAATGTAATTAACTATTAGACAGAAACAGGGACAATGCAGTGGTGACAGATCCTGGAAAGAAGTAATTGGAGAAAAATGAACTGCAAGGGTTATAAATCTCAGATTCAATTGCAAGTCCAATTCTTAGTCCACAAGCAATTAAAAATGTTATCTCTATAAGTAACATTCTATAAATTACTTCTATTATATACCACATTATAAACACTGTACTGCACAACTTTTTCTCTGCATGGCTCTGCAAGCTGATTTGAGGGAGAGGGCCAGAAGCAGGGTTCTGCTCATCTGCAGAACTGCTTCAATGGGATTCAACTGGGAAGCAGGAAATAAAACCTAAAAAAAAACAGAATGAAAGAACATTTAAACCCAGTTTCAGTAATACTGGATGTTAGTAACTAAAGCAAAGGAAAATTATCCTTTTACAGAAAATGGTTTTCAGTTTTCCTTTGAATGGCATGTAAGAAGATAGTCAGAAGGTATCTGCGTATCTCTGAAGGCCTGATTTAAAACCTCTAATTCATGACCAACAGCACAGTTGGTGAGATAGAAAAAAACCCAACCTGCCAGAAAAACCCAGCCAAATACCCCACAACAGAAATTGCAACACAGGTTTGTAAGAAGGCAGGTTAACTTTCATTTTTATCTTTTGACAAGAAACAGCACAATTTTGACACAGAACTCCATTTTCTCCAGTGGACATTATACATCTCAGAGTAGCACAGACCACAAGAGCATTTTCAGTCCACCATCATCTAACATCAGTCTGGAATACTATCAAACTGGGGATATACAAAGTCGCAGGGTATGAGGACATCACTGTTTCTTCATTAAAATGTTAGCATAGACAGTTTGGGATATGTAGATGTTAGAGAAGACCCTTAGGAAAGAAAATAGAATAGACCAGAGCAAAGAGGGAATAATTAAGCCTTTTCTCAGCCAGAAAAAGCAGGCAATAATGTTCTCCATCACACTCAAATTTTCACCTGTGGAAGTTGGCCCGGGGTTGAAGTTAAGCTCGGTGCAAAGTGCCAGGTTCTCTGCCACCATGGCAGGGTAGAGCAAGTACATAAAACCACAGCAATTCTACACAACTTTGGCTTTGCTGTCAGTCATTTTCCCTTTTACAGCCCTCCTCTGCACTGAGAATGAGAAAGATGCAACCACCACCTTTCTTTCCATCCCTCACACACTCCTCCTCTCACATTGTCTCCAAATAGCTTTCCTATTTGTTACCCAATATATCACCTGTAATAATTTTGGTGCAGTCAACCAGTTTCTTCCCAAATGAGAAGAAGGTTAGTGATGCTCTCTGTTACTATATGCTTTGCATAAGAAAGGGAATGGATTTCTAAAATAACAGCAGACAACATTCCATTCCTGAAATACTTTAGAGTAGAAGACATCCCTTCTTCACTGGTGAAATTCAACTGGGCTGCCCACATTTTACTAGGTCAGGAGTTTTTTCCTGCCCTGGCACACAACAGAGATGTGGCCCAAGTGCCTCTAAGTCTAGACACTTCTCTGTAACAGAGCAAAACATTGTGTCTTGAAAAGATGGAGCCAGCTCCCCCATTGACAAACCATTGGCACTGGTGCAGTGCTGGGGTTGGTTTTTCCCTTCCCTACATCAGGCACTCGGCCCAGCTTCTCAGGAAGGGTCAGAGTGGCCTCAGCCATTCAGATTAATTCTAGCTGCAATTTGTGTCAAACTGCTTTTGGATAGAAGCTGGAATTCAATTAACAATACGGAAAAAAAAGTATTTTAATAGGTGCACTGGCTACAGAAGAAAACATCAAACATGATTTGCATTTAGATGAGCCATCATATGAAGAAAATATCCATAATTAGTGATTTGAGCCAATTGTTGCAGATTTATAATGTGATCAAAGGGCTAGAAGAGACTGCACTTCACCTACACCTTTGCTTAAGAAAGGATTGAGATAGCTTCTCTGCCAAAATAGAACAGCTTGCAACTAAGCATAATTTCATGTTTTTAGCCAGAGAATTCCCTGGGTTGTAGCTTTCTTTACACATTAATAGGAAACATTTAATGCTTAAATATTGGGTGTATGTAAATTTAAGATATGATGATGGGTTTAAATCTTAATATAGAAATTATGAGATGACACTTTAATTCTGAATGGGATCATTTCAAACATATGGATTTCAAATACAAATACCAGGTTTAAGTTAGTAAGATAAGTCCTCCCACCCCCACCAAAGAAACAAACAACCCATGACACTTCACACACCCTGGAGATGGAACTGATATGTAGGATGCCATCAACAAGGACAAGTACAGGGTAGATCCAAAAACTTAATCCTCAATGGCAGTTGAGCACATGGGGCAGGATAGGTAGCTCAGCACCACCCCCACAGCCTAATCACAGGATCAAAGGTGTCTTGCCCAAAACAGGTGGCAGCACCTATGCTGACCATGATGTCAGGCCTGTCTCAGCTCACCACCTGGCTCAGACACCTATTCTTCCAATCTCTGATGCTCACCAGCTGCCACTGACCTTCTTGACAAAGTGGGAAAAGTCTCCACATGCTACTTTCCCTGGCACTTCTGCCAAGTCAGTTACGCATAGCATCACAAACATGACCCATGATAGTCTCATGAGGCTCCAGATGCTCAGCAAGGCTCCTCCACACACACCAGGATGTCACCATGGGGCAGCAGATGCAGGGTAGTCCAGGAGAGAGCTCCCCACAGCCCCATCCAGCAAAGCTCTCCCCCTGCTCAGCTTTGAGCTTGCAAACCTGCTCCCAAACCTGCCAGTGGGATTGTCCCCATGCTCAGCTGGACCCAAGCCCTGCCACAAAGACAGTCTATGAGCTCAGCTTTCCAGTGCTACAGCCATGGTGCTACAGTCCTACAAAGTTTGGCTGAGGCTTCCAGCTTTAGTTCAAACAGGATTCAGATTCTTCTTGGCTTATCTCTTAACGCAAGTATAAATCACTAGCATTTTGTCTTGGCACCAGGCTTTATACTTACTTTGTGTTACCATGAATGACTGCCAAAAGGGAAGAGAGAGGAACTCAAGTCCATTAGCTGTACTATTTTTTCATGATCTTCCCAGAAGTCCTTGCCCACACTGTTCTGATGCATCTTTGCAGTCCTCATCCAGGCTGCTGAAAGCTCTTGCTGCAGCCCTAGTATGTCTACAGCTTTTAATCCTAGGTGACAGCTGTACAGGCAGCCAAAAGAGAGCTGAACCTCCAAACAGAGAAAAACAAATTCCACATTAGCTTGCTGTCCTTCATAGCATGGCATGCACTGCCAATGCTGACGACATCATATAAGGTACCGACTCAGAATATACACAAAATGAAGGAAGTGACTTTTCTATCAGCAGGAAACATTTGGGTTGCATTTAAGACAACTATTTAGGAATGACTAAGTGTACTTACCTCAGGAGTTCATAGTCACAAGTCTAATTTTGTCACAATCTAAAAGTGACTGAGCCATTTCTACTAAAATGAGTGTGCTTATTTCTGTCCCTTCAGGTAGGACTCACCAAAATAATGGGCTGAGTGCTCACAGAGGAGTGAAGAAACATACACCAGGGTCCCTGATACAGCCACTGCTTTGCAAAATGGTTATTTAATGTTTTAAGAACTATGAGGCTACACTTTGCACTGTTAGCTTTAGGACCTAGCCTACCTAAGACAGGAAAAGTGTAGCTATTGAGTTATTAGTCTTTCAAGACAGCCTCAGATAAAGTTCTTTAAGAACACTAAGCAATAACAACAAATAATAACTGAGTCCCTGAGCTGGTCTGGTTTTAGATGTTAAGGGGTTTTGTCTGGATTTTTCCATTTATTAGTCTTATTTTCCTCTTCAGATTATAACATTACTTTTACAATTATAGTAGTGAAGTAATCTTATGAGGGTTTTCTCCTTTAATACAGGGATACAAAGTGGTTTACACTGAAAAGTATGAAGCCTTAAAACTTGAGTTTCCCCTGGGAAATTTTGTTACTGCAAGGTCAGTATCAATGAATAATATTTAAAGCTCATGGAAATACATTTCTTATGGGGCAGTCAAAATGCTGCAGTCCCTAATGATCCATACGAGAGGGCCAAGAACTAATCAGCTGCAATTTCCACCAAAGTTTTAAACATCATGAATTTGGGAATGACAAACTACTCTTAACTCATTGTGGTCAAGAAATCAAGTTTGGGAATGAAAAACTATCCTTAACTCATTATTGCCAAGAAATCAAGTGAGAGAGCAATGGATATCTTTTTCGCTGAAATGTGCCATTACCTTCCATGGGATTTGCTGATAACAAAATTCTGTTTTCTATATTTAAGATTCCTGAAATCCTTTTAAATGAATTGCATGTAATTGTGATAAATGCAATTAAAAAGCTTCACAGAATTCATTTACCTTTCCCAATAATTTTCTAATGAATAATTTTGCAGGCACACAGCATCTGCTCCACAGCACGGGCCACTCAGACCTTTGAACAGCCACAATGCTGCATGTTGAAAGGCCATGGCCCCAGTCACCATGCTTCCGTTCACTCCAAAAGACCATGTTTATGTCAAGGTTCCTCACAATTTCAGCACACTGTTTGAGTGTCACACAGACAAGCTGTACAGCGGAGGAAGGGGCAGGGAGAAGGACCGGCTCCCCAAGGTCTGCTGTGCAGAAACACACACCACGGCTTGGCTGGTTTATTGGCCAAAAAAGGGAATTCAGAACAGCCTGAAGAGCCACAGGATGAAGGTGCAGCTGAAGGTGTGAATTTTACCTCTGGATTTACTCATGTTGTAAATGTCCACATCATTATGAGTCTCACAAAACTCATATTCTGTAATCAAAAAGCCAAATGGGAATTTCAATTTTTGCAATATTGCAGCAGAAAGGAGGAGGTTTTCCCATGGCTGAGAATCAACAGCTGAAAATAATATGATCCTAAAATGAATAAAACTTACAGAAGTAGTTAAAAGAACCATTAAAAATCCCTCAAAGTAAAGGTGCTGAGTCATGTTTTTTTCTAATGTGTGCCAGGACTGCACTGCTTAGAAAACAGATGAACTCTTTAAAAAAGATCTTTCATAACTCTTCTGAAAATAAGTTTTATTTCAGTTCCCTTGATAAAATTTCCACCGTGGACAATCAGGAATCGAACATGCAATTCTATGCTGGGTTATGACAAAGCTGGTCCTACCTAATGCCTGGTCAGAATCCTTAATGGACATCAATTAGTATACAAGGAGATGAATTAAACATGAAGATTACTTAATTCCACAATACATTTTAAATATGTAGATACTTGTATGTGATGAAACTTTTATTGCTTTTGCTTAGGAGATAAAAGGGGCTGGATGCCTCGTGTTAAAATGCATTTCCTAATTGGACTTTAATGAACCACGTCAAATCTCTTGATGCAGATTTCTCACTTCTAAAGATCACTGAAGTTCCTATCCCAGGAAGGAGTTGGCATCAGGATGTAAAGGTCTCCATTTTAGTGGCAGAGCTGTGCACGCTGTCTTAGCTTCAGCCAGAGGCAAAATATTTTTCTTTTCAAAATTTAGATGAACCAACACATTAGCCAAATGGAATTACGTTTAGATAATGCAAATACTTTATTTCATTTGCGAGGGAAAGCATTTAAGAAAAAGGGGAAAAAAAGCTACAAACAACCAAAACACTGCCAGTTGTTGGCAGATTAAAAACAATAGCAAATTCTGTATTCCAGAAGTATTTTTTCCCCCAAGTTTCCCCTTGAAAAACAAAATATGATTGTTTGGCTTTTCAAAAATTGATCACATTTTGACTACTAGTCTGCTGTGACCGAGGTTGTGACAAAGGCCTTAAACCCAGCAGTACGTTTGTGCTATTCAAACTGCCTGGAAAGCTGTTACTGGATTTTATTTTTTTTTAAATTTGATATTTTATTTTAAATACAAACATTATTATAGCAAAGAAATACTGTGTGTGATTCAAGCTGAAAGAAGTTTCAGACTAGACTAGAAGTTTGCAGATGACAGTGTCAGTGAAGGCACATAGGACAGCATGAATGTGCTCCTCTCAGTTCAGTCTCTCCTCTGAGCTGCAGCAGTGCCTAAACACTGCTGCTGGGCTCCCATATTCTAAACAGTAAGGCACACATGTATTCCTAATTTCGCAGGCCTATTGGATGTATTTTCTTCCTCTTAATGTCAACCTTTTCCTTTTATATACATCTCTCCCATTTGCCTCAAGGAGGCTTTTACAGCCACTGAGTCACACATTATGGATCTGAAATGCCAAATCAGGCTCCAGTATAGCACTGAATTATTCCCATCAGTCCCACATTACAGATTCAGGAATTTGGATTGCTCTCATTGTTGGTAGCTCCAAAATTAAAGAATACAGTTTATGACAACATTCAGTTCAATTTCATTGCCTTACACCAAACCTGAGATAGGGAAAACCGTGGCTTCAATCCAGACAACATTGTACTATACATCAATTTACAGGAGCACTCCTAATCTGTGATGGGCAACCACTTTGTTCTAATATCTCTAACATATCGAAGACTTGTGTCGTATGCTTATTCTTTTAACAAAAACATCCCTCCCCCCCGCCAAGAAATGGCAAAGTTAAAACTTCATTCACTGAGAAAACTAGAACTTCACTTAGTATTTTAAAGACTTCGTTAACAAAATTCTTTGTGTGTATCTACAAATGTTAAATTATGATGAAGACCTTAAAAAATTTGTCAGACAGATGGGCACATCAAAGCATTTCAAAAAGCAAGAATCTGAGACTTGAAAAGCTGTCAGAGAGCAGAAGTGAGAAGAAATAAACACTAATGAAATAACTGCACTGCCTGAAGAGATGTCTAGAACAGGTTTTCCTTTACATTATCATCCTCTGACCTTAAGAGAACTAAAATGAGGCTAATTCACTCTATGAGGCTAAATTAACTTCATAATATTTGTTATTTTATTACTCAGAAGTGCAGATTTCTATAAAAAGCTGTCTTCCATTTGAATCTCCTCTTCATTCTATACCTGAAAGATCTCTGCTGTTATTTCCAAAGGACTTGTCACACCAGCAGAAGAGGAGAAAATACTGCTTACATTCCTGTAAAGCCACTGAGAAGCTGCTGTGGTCACAGCATGGTGCCTGGGCTAACTCCAGCTGCTCACCACAGCCCTGTACCTCTGCTTCTGGGGACATGCCCATGCGGGTACCTGGTCCCAAGCCTTGGCCTCTCCAAAGCCACCAGCAGCCTATAACCCATAATGGTCTATGTATGTATAACTTAATGGCCACAGCTAGGCACAGCCATCAGTCAGAAAGGTCTTCAGATGTGTTGCTGGCAACAGAGCAGCTAACAGCAATTCAGCATCAAGCAGATGTACTGACACGTCAAGTTGTACCCCAGAAGAGATCCTGCAGCACAGCACAAGGTCTCCTCTCTTCCCTAGCTAGGTCAGATCCCTTGAATGGTGAGGCAGGGAGAAATTAGCCTGCTTTCTCTGAGAAATTCAACATAATTTCACATAAATAAACCTCTATAAATATCAGAACAAATGAATCAAACTTTTCTTCACCTGTAGCCTAAGGCTCAAAAAACAACATAACACCCTTGTAGTGCAACATCTCCATGCTTCAGACATTAGCTGTAGCAAAGCACCCACTCCATTCTACAGCATGATACAGCTCCATACATGCACCTCTCATCACCACCAAAGGCAAGTGTATGCAGTAGTCCAATGCAAAAATGTGGAATTATTGTTGACAGTAAAGAATTTTTGGAAGAAGGAAGCCAAGTTAGCAACTGACTCCAACTCTAAAACAGCAGAGCCTGCATGAGCTCTGTAGTCATCCTTGTACCTCCTCTGTGAGCTCATACACAATTGGTATAAGCTGTTATAATAGTTCCCTTAAGTTTTTAAAGTAGTATTTTTTTACCTGTCATGATATATAACAAATGTCCATTGTTATTCTATGTAATGCCTGCTGAGTTTGTGGTCAGCATGCTAATTCATTCAGAGCAGTAAGATTTGAACCCTACATGGAAAGGACTAAATCTGTTGTGAGCATCAGGATTAATCCCTCTGACTTGCCAAAATCTAGTCTCAGCCCTGTCTAAGGCTATTCACTGTTGTGTTAGCCACAACACCACCTGAATTTTAAATTTACTTGCTGCAAGAATATTGGAAGATGATGGCTTTAGTAGCTTATATTACTGAGTGTAATGCTTTCCAAAATATGATGGTTTTGATGCGTGATTATTTGAAAACCCTGCTCTTAAGATAAAGGCCAAATCAACAAACTGATACATTTCATTTAGCACAGGCCACTTGGGAGCACTACTGGAGGTGCTTACAAAAGCTCGTTTCAAGAGACACAATTGTACCCATGTCTGACTGCAGTTGTGGGTGCATCACTCTGGGGAAAATTGCTGTGGATAGAGCATTCCTAATTCATTGAAGGGTGCTGCAAACCCCCGGCTGCCAGGAAGGAAACCTCCTGGAGCCAAGGGAGCCTTGGCCACATGTCCTGGATTGCAGAGACAGTGCCACCACTCCATTGTCTTTGCTGGGTTGGATTTATCAGCCTGCGGCCCCAGGAAGGAAAGTCCCTGTACCCCATGAGACAAGTTTTCGTGTCCCAAATCCAGTTCCTCAGGCCCTGGAGCTGCAGCAGAAGGGCAGAGAAGGGGGAGTTCATTTTCTAAGTCCATTTGACATGGGAAAAGAAATACTGTGCAGAATGAAGGTGATCCCTTTGCCTTTGATGGGAATTCTTCATCATGTAGTCCTGGGTGGCAGCTGCACAGCCACTTTCCCAGTGCCATCTCCCACTGCAAGGGTTTCACAAGGAGACTCAGACCTGTTTCCAGGAGAATGTTGATAGATAAGATACCCCTAAACTCATCTTCCCTCCAGGGGAGGACAACTACTATAGCGGCTACAACAGCAGCTCTCAACTACTATGGAGTGCGTTTTTTACCTTAATGCTTGGTAAAACATGAAGCAAACAAACACTATCAGAAGCAAAAATACAATCACAGACCAGCTGCCTACAAGCTCATTACCACCCAGCTCCCAAAATAAATAAGAAATTTTCAAAACCAGAAATTCAAATAATTAAGGAAATTCTATAATGCCATTTACTGAAGAAATAGCATTACAAAACAATATTTGCCACTGCAGCAGATTGACTTCAGCACAGAATTTATTAACCATTGAGAAGCAACAATCGTGTTTTTTCCTCTCCAAGCAAAGCAAACCTTTTTGTGCTGAGCCTGTGATCCTTGGTTGGTTCACTAACATTGCGCTTAATGTTAGGGATGAAAAGAATAATGGGATTCAAAATACAGTATTGCTTCTAAACCTTAATAAAAGGAAAGCCAGAGTACAAACCTGGGTAATTACTTCTACTCAGAAGAAAATTACTCAGGCAGTTCCTCACTTTCAAGCACTTGGAGAAGAAAAAAAAAAGAAAAAAAAAAAAAAAGTTGTGCTAGGATTTGGTTTTATAATTGGACTGTTTTGCAAGTGCATGACTAAATAACCTCTGCAAACAAGAAAACAGGATCCATGCTGAATGAGTGCAGCTATTGCTCCTTACTTTCATCTGTTTTTTATTGTATTTTAATCAACATGTCAATCTTTAATTTCAAATTATATATTTCTCTGGTAGCCCCAGAAAGCTTTTCAGTTGCACAGAAGTTATTTTTATTTTGCAGGATATTACTGAGGTTAATCATATCAAAGAAATGTCTCTCACAGTATCCTGAGGGAAAAAAAAAATCTTAGTAAGGAGTACTAGCTAGCAGTATGTAAATTATATGTTTGCAAAACACACATGATACTGCAGTTTATGAGAAGTAACAGGTGAGTAAAACTTGTTGAGAAAAGGCACCAGAATGTTCCCATGATTATTTATTTATTGAAGCTGGAATGATATCAATCCATATATTTGAATATTGCCTTTGGGAACAAATCTCCATAACTAGGCAATAGCTGTGATCGCTTCCCATAGAAGTAAGAAGTAAAGCAAGTTCTTTGCTTGATCATACCCACCTTAGGAAGGACAATCCCAAGGCAGCATGGGTTTGAGAAGGATCAAGGTATCCTGGCTGCGGCTCGCAAACTGCAAATATGCAGGTGAAGCACTGAAAAAATCTCAGTCTCAGATTTCCATACCTTGGAGCAAGGTGTTACCAGTCCAGATCCCATCAAAAAAGTACATGGCAGAGGCAATTGTGTTGTTCAGTGCTGACAGAACTCTAACTGCAGACATTATTGCAGAAATTGACTATACTGTTAGAAGACGTACAGTGGAAGGCTTCTGGTTTAAATGGTGTCTGTGACATTTAACCAGTTTCCAGGTGTTGCTCCACAGCTGACTGTTACCTAGAGGACCAGAGGGTTTATTTGCTCAAAGACAGCTGCCTGTGGGTCAGCACAATCTGCAGGTTTTCAGCATTTCTTTACAGTCACACACTTCAATAATCACATTTCCTCCCACTGCCAGAACCACTGCTGGGAGGTACTTCATGGTACTTCACAACAAGCAAGGGCCATCTTCAGCCTCATAGTTGTGGTACCTGGTCTCTTTGAGAGAAAGTCTCTTCTTGGTTTTTCTATTTCAGCCTTTCTGCTTTACTCCACTGGTCGTTTTTCCCTGTTCCCAGCCTCTTCTGCCCTACTTGGGAAGATGAATCAGATACCCCACTAGATGCATCTTACAATGCCACAAAGGCACCTCTGAACTGGCTGAGCTCACTATTTGCCTATCTCAGGAAATCCTCGGCTACACCACAGCCTCTAAAGCAGCTCTTGTTTCTCACCACGTCTTGGTTGCTACTACAGGCTTAGTAGTTAAGGCTCTCTCATCTCCAAGGAAGTCCCATCTGGCCTCCTTAACTGGGTTGATTAGTCCAAACTACAGCTGCCATCAAATGTACAAGAATCACCAAGGGGTTGGGGATCAAAAAGCCCCAAAGACTGTTTATAGCATTCGTAGCTATGGCTCAGAAGCTGAGTGATAGTGCTCACATATTTACAATTTAATGAGGAAATAGATCCTCTCAGCAAACTGCAGCCTGCAGGAATTTTGCAGAACATGTCAAGTTCCACTAATAGAGACCAGTCACATACAGATGAAGTAAGTGACAAAGCAAATAGCTGCAAAATATATGTGAGGGCCCCATACACCCACATCTGAAATGTCACCCTGCATATGAAGTAGTTTATAATCTCCCATAATGCCCAAGGAAGTAAAAATGTATGGAAATGTGATTTATTTTCAACCACAACCACCAAAGCTCTCACAGAAGGGAAAATTTTCTGTTTCTTAAGGAAATCTGCTCAAGTATTTGTACTATTTTCCTCTGTATGCATAATAGAAAATAAAATAATTTCCAAAGTCACTTTGCATGGCACTGTGTATAAATGAGAGTAGTTCCGACGTCTTAACATAATCTGCTCTGTGTTAGCTTTTGTCTCTCTGGCACATGAATGTCACCCTTGATCTCAGAATTTGTTCCATTCCTATCTCCTTACACTCCTTAGGAGGAGTTTGTCCTCCTTCTACAGTTTCTTTCACCAGCACACAACAACATTAAATAATTCTAAAGATAAAGATGTTTTGAGTTAACAAGAGGAGAAGGCAAATGCTGCTTCGCCTCAGAGCCCCTCTGAAGCCCATGCAAGTTTTGCCACTCATTTCTATGGCATCCAAGCAATCACCTTGCAGCAACATCAGATCGTGAAATCTTTCTGTACTGGGAGAGACGGCACCAGTCCTTTTCTGCTATCTTTGTGTTCATACATTTCACAATGAAGGGCTGTGCTCCAACATGTTGCAGCGAGGTAGCCTGTGTGATGAGTGATTTAATATCGACATTTTCTCAGGTCCAGTATTTAGAAATCAGTCATTAGATATTCCTCCTCAGTGTAGTACTTACTGAATTCACGACTCTTTATAGTACCATTACTTCTTTATACACAGATAGTTTTTGAATTTCTACAGGGCACATCACATTTTTTTGCCAGGCTTACTTCAGCAATGAGTTTCAGTATATCAGTTTGGTGAGACAAAGAGCATTTGCATGTGAATAGCTGTGCTCCACCAGCAAATGCGTGTACTTCTCCACTGCCACCAAACCACAGGGTTCTTTGCTGTTGCATGTGCAGAAGGCTGAAACTATTTTTAACAGTCAATGATGTTGTGTTATAGACCATCAAATGCATAATAGCAAATCCTAGACACAAAAGCTATGATTTTTTCAGCTGACCACCCATACTATCACAATAATTTTCAATGCATGTGAGGCTGCAGAAGGAGGGCATCAGCTGCAGATTTATATGAGGAAAGGGCAAGAGTGTTTCATACTCCCTCGGCACTACCCAGGAGAGCAGATCAGCTTCCATGGCTTGTAACCCAGTTCCTGCTGTTGAGGCCCTTCCTCCTCATTCCATCCACAGATCAAGGTCTGTGCCAAAAGACCTTTTTGGACCCACTACAGAGCTGTACCGACTTCAGTCTTCTGACAGCTGCAGTCTTCTAAAGCCCGTCCAATGGTTTTCCTACGAAGGGATCTGAGCCAGCCAATGTTAACATATCTGCATTCTCAACATACTCTGCAAGCAATGGATATTTATTTGCAGTTACAGGGAAGGAAAACAACAGCACATGAAAAATTAAACTTCCCGCTCACACCTCATAGTGCCAGTCTCGGAGGTGAACTTGCTCAGTCTTATGCACTTAGGAACAAACTGCAAAGGGGATACAGCTTCATCTAAACCAAGATGCCATACAACACAACACACAAATACAGTGTCTATAGATAATTAAATGACTGTGGTGCTGCACTTAATTGAAATCTCCTGCAGGAGCCTGGCCCTTAGAGGCTTGCTGTTCTCCATCAAGTTGGGTAACTTTTGATTATCAGGTTTACAAGAATTTATGGTGTTGTAGAGTATTACAAGGAGATTATCTTTATATGGTCAGATCTGCAATATTTCCATACAGCAAAAAGGTCACAGAAATGTTCTGAACACTTGCCAGGATACACAGCTATAAATGTCATGACTCTTCAGACAAAATGTGCAGATTTCAAAGATAATGTTTTCCAAGCCCCTTAAATTTCTTACAAATTACACAATGATGCATCTTTAAAAGGTAATAATTGAGATGCTTTCCTGCTGGGAAAAAGCCCCAAATTCTTTTCAAGTATATGTATATTTATAAAAGCACTTGAGGCTAATCTAGAGAAAATGTTAACAGTCGTTTGTTCTGATGATTAGAAAAGAAGACAAAAGAAGATTCCAATTTTCCTTTTACTTTAGCATGTGGATGGACTTTTTGGTGTCCAAATCTTTTACCTAACACCCTGTTCTCAACCCAGTTCTTGGGCACCACCTTCACAACTGAAGGTGAAAAATACTGAATGAAGAATTGAACTTCTGTCCAGGGTGAGGGGAAGAAAAAGCTGATGCTAGTTCTAGAAAGGGGGAAATACAAGTCTTTCTCTCTGGGCTGTAACCTTACTAGTCTTGGGTTTATCACCATGACAGTGGGAGCCCTCAGTATCACCACTTCCAGCCATGCCCAGCCATAACAATTAACCAATTTGTGCTGCCTCAACCAGGCACAATTTGCCTCAACTAGTCTGAGGCAGTAAAACAACACTTACTTTGATGGCTCTCCCAGTTAAGCTGCTACTTAATAATCAAATCCTACCTGTGTTATTTTGATGTTTGTGTAAAATCATGTTCCGTAATTTCCATAATTGGACAAGGTAAGGAAAAATTCTTTAATTATACAACGTAAACATGAAAACATAAAGGATGAAACTCCCCAGCCTTGGACATAATCCAAATTTCAACCTGACTGAACACAGAAAAAATCCTCCTGCAGTGGTAAAGCAACTAGCTCACATCCCTGGCTCTCTGTGGTTGTGAGCACTGCTGCTATTGACGTAAAGCAAGATCTTTTTGTTAAGGTGCCAATGGTCTCAGCTCAAGCATGGAACATCTCTTGCCAGCTGAGCAAGGCTTCCTCTTCCCCAGCGATTGGTATTGCAGTGACTGCCCTGGTACCACACACAGCCTGTCTGCCTGACCGTGGATTTACATACTGCTTGATTCTGGTGCAGCCTTCCAAACAACAGATAAAATTTATGCATCATGTACAAAATATTAAAAGTTCAATCATGTCATTAGATTCTTCACTAATATTTTTCTGTAAGTGTGCCATGAAACCCGAGGATGATCTGATGAACCTGGCAAGTGTAGACCTGATGTGACAGCAGCCTCCTCCTGGGAACCCTTCACACACAACTGAACACCCTGCAGCCCACCAGGGGCTGAGAAACAGTTGCTGTGTGAACACATGATTTTGGCCTGCACTAAAGAGAAAAGAGACTTAAAGTTGCGTTTAAAAACCTCAGCATTTTCCAGAGGCTAATGGCTCATATACCATAACTACAGCCCAGGTGATGAATGGTGAACTGTAAAACTAATCGTGAACCTGCAAGCTTATCTACTTACATTGCAGCAATGATACCCATCTGTCCAAAATCCCCTGGTATCAATGCAAACTCTCTGCATTCAGTGCCTTATGTTTCTTGCTACAGCCATGTTATTTACTTTGATTAGCAATCACTTTGTATACTATTAGCTGAGCAAGCAAAGTGTGACTCCAAACCTCTGAAATAAGACCAAAGAGATATTAAAGCCTGCAGCACAATCAAATGGCCTTGCAGCACCCTACCTTCTCCCTCCCAGCTCCTCTTTAACCAGCTTTGAACTACAGGATATATTTGCTAAGACCCTTCCAAAGGTTCCATTTTACTATAGAAATAAACAATAGAATTTAGAGTTCCATGGAGCTATTATTAATACCCTTCCCTGGCTCTTCACTCTGTCCCAGACTACAAAGCTTGCAGCACTCAAGAAGTTTGCCAAAATGCACATGTAGGTTACTGAACAGTGTATTATAGACAAACCATCAGTTATTGTTTGGAGACCTTCACAAGAAGAGGATGGGCTGATGTTCCCACAGTAGAAGAAAGGGCCTAAAAATGAAAAAAAAGTAGGAAGTTCTAACACTACCTACACATATGCAACGATTATTACTTTCCTCCTCCACCAAAATAAAAAGTAGCAGAAAGCATCTTTATAGAAGAGTTTTAATCAGAAAGTTTGTTCACAAAAAAAGAAGAAAAAAAAAAGGTTTTAATAATATTTCTCCCCAAAACCACCAGATCACATAAATGCAATGAATGTTTATGACACGTCAGCAAGATCAGCGATCAGGTCTTTCACTGAGGAAAAAAGAATCATGTAATGAGAACTTTGTTTCTAGTCAGAGCCAGGACTAGACCTGTCTATCTCCTTGGCTCCACTCTGAGCCATTTTCCTCCCCAAACACTACATAGCTTTGCCCAAGGCAGCTTTTTCATGGCTTGGAGCTTTATAGAAGTTCCTCAACTACTTCTCACTAAAACATTTACAGATATAAGAGGACAACTGTCCTTTTGCTACCAAAGGAAGGAGGTGTGCAGTTCAAGCTTGTTCAAGGTTTTTCAATCTCTGTTAAGGAAATCTGTCAAAATTGTGCTGCAGACTCAGCGGCTTGCTACCTCCTGTTATTAGCAGCACATGAAGTGCTAAAGAAAGAACTCCCAAAATACAAACAACCCAAACAAACAAACAAAACCACATGCAGAAGCTTTAGTGATTCTCTGAAAGCCAGGACTATAGCTGTACATGCTGCAAAACCTGATCTTGTATCTGACCCAGCCTACAGGAATGTGTCTTTAGAGTGGAGTTCTCGCAGCTCTCACTGCCACCCTTCCCTGCATGTTCTGAGCCCTTCAGAAAAGGGCTGGTCAGAGAAAAGCCAAGAGTTGTCCATGGGCTAATGTAAATACAGACACAGGACCATCTGCATAACATGCCTCACCAGTTGCTGCTGATGTAGAGCCAAGATGTTCATAAGGCTTTTCAAGTCTTAATACTTTGCTGCAGTTTCTGGAGCCCGATAGGCCAGGGCAGTGAGCAGGTACTGTCCAAAACCACTTTTGAGAGGGAAACTCATAGGCTGCAGCTTTGAAAGGCTCTACATAAAACCCAACAATTTGACATTTCTGAGATGGAACCCAGCTTTTAAGATATCAGGGTAATACCTTTCCTAAAACATTGTGGAGCCTACAGACACATACTTTGCTCAGAACTGCTAAACCTGCACTATAGATTTGCAGAAGAGGTCTGACACACATTTACAGAATGGGCTGAAGAATCACAGTTTAGACAAAAATAACCCTACAAGAAAAAACTGTCAGAACTATTTCTGTTTTAGAAACCCGGCATTGTGTTAAGGTGAAAAACTGTGACTTCTATTTTAATCTTCAAGAAAGGCAAGCTTTGGAATACTTGAGAAATAAATACTGATTCACAAGGGAAGTATTCCCTCCTTTTATCCCCCTGTAATTCACAAAGAGGAAAGCATTTAGAATGTTTTCTTCCCAAATAGCACTCACTTGGTTATCTGGATCAGAGAGGTCTGCCTACAGAAATGATAATGAAACTGCAGAACTATTTCAGTACAATCTCCGCTTCAGTAAATTATGTGGCTACTTTAAATAGATGTTATGCATCAAACTGCAGTTCTCAATCATATTTTAGCATAACACTGTATTCCTAGAATATGTTTTCCACTAGTTATATGTTAAACTTGCAGCTTAAAACAATATATAAAAAAACCCAAACCACTATTGCAAGACGCAGTTATTTCTGTAATCAAAGCAAAGTGCAGAAGATTAAGTTTCTAGAAAGCATCATGCTGATAAGAAAGCTAAGAACAGGGGTCTTTGTGCTCATTTGTTAATTTTGAGTTTGAATTTGATCTGTTTGGCCAAACACATCCTTTGAGTGCCTTCACATGTGGGTTGTTCCAGGAGCTGTTCCCATCTGAAGCAGAATGCCAGCCCTTGGGAAGGGCACGGTTGTTGGTGCCTTCAGCCCTTCACCTTTGTCCTGGGTCCAGCAGGGATAGGGTTAATTCTCCCTGGGATCTAGCAGGGACGCGGGCATTCTACTCCATGTGAGCCATGCCCAGGGCAGGAGGGAGTCACCACAGGGGAGTGGGCATGTGCAGGATCCAGTGGGAAAGCAGTGGTATCATAATCGTGACTATATGTTCCTCTCTCGGTGTTATTGTTGTTGTTTTCTTGTTCCCTTTGCTGTTCTGTTAAACTGTCTTTGTCTCAACCCACGAGTTTTGCCTTTTCCTTCCACCGCTGTGGTGGTGTTGGGAGCCCAGTCTGAGAGCAGCAGCCACCTGGTTCTTTGTTCCATTCTGAGGCCAAACCACAACAGTCCTTTTTGGAGCTCAAGATGGGGCACTTGGAGGGTTGATATAACAACAGATCTGACTAGAGCGTGTTAAAACGAATTTGATATATGCATTTATTATATTAGTTGCTGGTCACAACGTTGCTTTGTTTTTTCTTTTTTTTTGGTTTTTTTTTTTCATGGCTGTTGTGAGAAGAGGTTTAAAGTTTTGCTTCAGCTACTTTGTATACTTTGGTCAGGATGTACATCCTGAAAGGGGCCTAGAGATAGTAGAATCTCATAGACTGGCCTTTCCTGATAAATGATCAATATCCTTGTGCTATTGAATACTATGTTTGCTCAGCAGAATGTTATCTGAGTCAAGGAAAGGATGTTATCTGAGCAAAGGAAACAAAGGGAGAAAAGGCAACCTTCAAAACAGGAACTTAAAAGAATAGGGGAGTACCATCAGGGCCAAAGATAACTAGCATTGGACATAACATTGTCAGAGGGGCAGTGAAGACTACTAAGTGGGCTAAGTCCATCTAGAGGACCACCTGATGAAGTTAACTGCCACCAGAATGCTTGTAATTACTAACAATGGACAGTAGAAGGGGGCAAAAGACTGTGGGACAACTCCCAGTCTAATCAACTAATCAAAGGCGTGTTTAGGATAATGACTTCTTGGAGTAGGGGTATTAAGACCTTACAAGGTAAAAAGGTGTAAATTCAATCTCTAATAGGTAAAGCGGTCCAGAAGGATGTGAGCTCTAACTTCTCAACCAATGAGAGTGGAGACAGAAACATAAGTGGCTGGGATAAAATGTATATAACCCTAAAAATGAAAATCAAATTTGTGCATCTAGTCTGGAGATGCACCCGATTCAGCACTGTTTCATAAATGTTTAATAAACCTCTTTTATACTTTGTTTTTAACCTTCACTTCAATTACTTTGTCCTCTCTTACATTCTACATGTGAGCCGGCTTTTCTCACAATTTGGGGGCTCGTCCAGGATCAGCACTCCAGTTTCTGTGAGACGGGACAGAGAGGGGAGAAGGCACGCCTTGCTGATTTTAGCTGTTTCCAACAGTCTCATCCTGTGAGGGGCAGTGAGTCCTATCCAGAGGTGATACATGCAGAAGAGGCCCTATCATATAATAAGCTAGCAGAAAATGAGAATAGATATACCCTGTTCACTGATGGGTCCTGCTGGATTGTGGGAAAGCATCAAAACTGGAAGGCTGCTGTGTGGCGTCCTACAAGACAAGTTGCAGAAGCCACTCAAGGACAAGGTGAATCAAGCCAGTTTGCAGAGGTGAAAGCAATTCAGCTGCTGTTAGATGCAGCTGAGCAAGAAAAATGGCCAGTACTTCACTTCTACACCAGTTCATGGATGGTGGCAAATGCCTTGTTGGGGTGATTACAGCAGTGGAAGCAGAGCAACAGGCAGCACAGAGGCAAACCCATCTGGGCTGCTGATCTGTGGCAAGATATTATTGGCCGGATAGAGAATCTGATTGTGAAAGTACATCATGTAGATGACCAAGGGCCAGATCACTGAGGAACGTCAGAACAACCAGCAGGTAGATGATGCTGAAAGGCTGAAGTGGCTCAGGTGGATCTCGACTGACAACATAAGGGTGAATTATTCATATCTCAATGGGCTCATGATTCCTCAGTCCATGAAGGAAGAGATGCCACATATAGATGGGGTCCTGACAGAAGGGTGAATTTGACCACGGATACCATTGCACAGGTCGTCCATGAACTTGAGACATGCACTGCAATCAAGCAAGCCAAGCGATTGAAGCCTCTTTGGTATGGAGGACGATGGCTGAAATATAAATATGGGGAGGCCTGGCAGATTGATTATATCACACTCCCACAAGCCCTCAAGGAAAGCACTATGTGCTCACAATGGTGGAAGCAACCACTGGATGGCTGGAAACATCCGTATGTGACCCTGGGCCCCATGCCACTGCCTGGAACACCATCCTGGGCCTTGAAAAGCAAGTCCTGTGGTGACATGGCACCCCAGAGAGAANTATCACACTCCCACAAGCCCTCAAGGAAAGTGCTATGTGCTCACAATGGTGGAAGCAACCACTGGATGGCTGGAAACATCCGTATGTGACCCTGGGCCCCATGCCACTGCCTGGAACACCATCCTGGGCCTTGAAAAGCAAGTCCTGTGGTGACATGGCACCCCAGAGAGAATTGAGTCTGAAAATGGGACTCATTTCTGAAACAGCCTCATTGACACCTGGGCCAAAGAGCATGGTCTTGAATGGGTCTGTCACATTCCCTATCATTCACCAGCCTCTGGGAAGACGGAATGATACAATGGACTGTTAAAAACTACATTGAGAGCAATGGGTGGTGGGACTTTAAAACATTGCGATACTCATTTACCAGGGCTACCTGGCTAGCTAACACCAGGGCATCTACCAACTGAGCTGCCAATGCCCAATCAAAACCTCCACATACCATTAATTGCCTATTAACCCCCACTTGAAAACCAACTGTCTTGAAGATCAGAGTGGCAGCACAGCAGTCCGCAAGCAAACTAGAAGCCAGATGTGAACAGGGCAAACCAGAAAACTAACCATTTCCAAACAAAGAAGTAGAAAATAAAAAGCAAAAAAGCATTAACTGAAATGAGAAAAAGGTGTGTTTGGTGAGCTTCACAAGTCACCATGCATCATAGATGTGATATTCACATCCAAAGCTTATGGGGTGGGTGGTGGTTGCTTTGTTTTGAGAATTGTTGTGCTTCTTTGGCAGAAGAACCACACAGGGCTTGAAGCTTGGATGCTTCTACTTGACAGAAAGGCTTCAGTACTGCCTACTGCCTTCTTTCCTCCCAAAACCATCTTACGAAATCTATGTAGCCTTTTCTCCTCTTTTACACTACATACATTCGTGGTCCATATGTGGCTTTCAAAAACTCATGACAATGTGCTAAAAATAGTGACTTACGACATAATGAGGGCTTTTTATAAAATAATTTGTTCAATGCTAAACACCAGAGGAAATCTAAGGTTACATGGGCTTAAGCAATAATTAGTAATCAGTATTTTGTTTCTGAATTCAGCTTTTTTTTTCTGCTTGCAAAAATAGGTAGGAGTAGTGCAAAAAGGTGTCAAATTCCACAATACTTATTAATTTCTTTGAAAAACATTTGAAAGGACTGCATTTGAAAAACTGAGGTGGAAATATGAAGCATTCAAGCTTCTAGGTATGCACATCTTTCGTGATTTTTTTACCAATGAAATGCAACACCAATACAATCATTAGCAGTCAGTACAGCTCAGCACCCATCCCCAACAATAATCAAATATATATGCTGAATTTCACATTCACAAAATATGAATATTTGAATTTAAGTTGGTTTTATATAAACGCACCTGTTACAAAAATACTCATGTATCCCTTACCAGCAAATTTTAAAATAGTTTTTCTTTTAATATTCCAAACTGAATTGCAGTACTTTAGACACACAAACATCTCCAATGCTTTCTCATATATGTATTTTCCATACACGTATCAAAAGCCTATGCTTGCTGAGTGGCAAGAGAGTAATAAACAGTTTTCAAAACAGATAGATTGTAATTAGAAGTAGTATTGCCTACTCTAGTTAGTCCTAGTGAAGAACATCACTATTCTGCCAGAAGGATTCCACCCTGGAGAAGAGGGGACAGCTTAGTTTTGCCCAGTGTTTCAGGCCCCCTTTGCCAGCTCCGCAGGGCTCACCTACTGCCCCCAAGCACCCCACGCCCCTGGCCCAGGAAACTCTGCTCTTGCCATCAGACAGCAAGCCCAGGCTTCAACTGGGCCATCAGGTCTGTGGGTGAGATTCAGGCCACCAACTGTAGAGGGCTTTAAAATTGATCGGGGAAGAGCCAGATGGATGAGAGAGACTCCAGGCTCCCAAGAGTGTCAGGCAATTTGTACTCAACACATGCCCTCTTCCCTCTGCTGTCATCCTCTAAACCACTTTATGTCAGAGATAGAGTCACTGGATACATCTTACTCAAGAAGGCTTTCTTAAATAAACTTTTCTTAGCAATTCCGAATCATGAAAGCTTTTTAAAAATAGAGTTCAATCTGATTCAAACCAAAACCCAACAGAAAGAAAAATGGCCAGGGAAACAAAAGAATCCCCCTCCAAAAGAAAACCCAAAGAAAAAAAAAATGGAACCCACAATCCTGCTATTTGGCCTACTTTATTTTTCAATTCAGTATCTAAGATAAAATCATACTTGACACACATTTAAATGATGCCAGTAATTCTAAGAGATTTTTTTTTTTGCATAAGCACTAATGTTCAGTTGTTTGAGAGGCACTTGGGACTCAAAATGTGTTTCCTGGACTCCGTTCATGCTATGTCTAAATATTTAGCTTTGTCCACGCTACTGATTCTCTCCCTGAATGTCGGAGCAGAACTGCTGCAGATCTCAGAACACAGAGTTCCTGCTCTCTACACGACCGTTTTCAGCTGCTGTAGGGCCTCCATGATCTGAGATGTCAGTGCTGAGCTGACAGGGAATGGCCATCACAATGCTTTATGGCCATGTGAAAACAAACATTTTGAACACACAAAACCACAATCATCTTCTCTCCCATTGAGCGCTTAGAGCAGATGAATTGTGTGAAGTGCAAAGCTTTGCTCCAGCACGTTAACCTCCACTGGTAGGTTAAACAATGCTACGTGTGCAGAATCAAATCCATGACATCATCCACAGCTATGGACATATGTAAGTGTTAATCCTGAAAACGTATTGACAAGCTTGTAAATAGCCCTATAATTACAATACTTGGATTAGGTTTCAAAAAATCATCAGTGCATTTTGCTCACTGACACAACAGTGTCCTCTGCCACATTAGATCAATTTGGTTTTGCTGTGTACCTTGTCACAGCACTGGTCATAATCATTATGATTATGATCCAGCCCCTCAATACATTTATTTTGTCTAAAAAAATAAGACTAGAAAATAAACCACCCACCCTTTTACCAAGTAGTAACTGAATCAAAACTCCAGGCCTTCATTGCTTTCTGTAAAGTAATTCGCCCATTTCTGACCCCTTGTGCCCAGGGCTGTGATGTGCCCCACGCACATGGACTCCAGCACAGAGGGGGCATCCTGATGTGCCTCCCCATCCTGCAGAATAAAACACTGCACCTTCCTAAATGCAGACATCTGCTATTCCATGCTGCTCTTCCAAGAATTAGAAACTGCTCTACTATTGCTTCACGATCACCTCAGCATTTTAATTTTATGTGATCTGATATGGCTTTGCACTTCCTTTGGGTCTGACTTGCTACAATGGATTTAGGAGGGTGGCTGATAAAGCATTAATACAGGCAGTGCTACAGGCTTGGGGAAGAATGGCTGGAGAGCAGCCTGGTAGAAAAGGACTTAGGGGTGTTGGTCGACTGTCGGCTGAACATGAGCCAGCAGTGTGCCCAGGTGGCCAAGAAGGCCAACAGCATCCTGGCCTGTATCAAGAACAGTGTGGTGAGTAGGACCCGAGAGGTGATCATCCCCCTGTACTCAGCACTGGTGAGACCCCACCTCAAGTACTGTGTCCAGTTTTGGGCCCCCTACCACAAGAAAGACATTGAGGTGGTGGAGAGGGTCCAGAGAAGGGCAACAAAGCTGGTGAGGGGTCTGGAGCACAAGTCTTATGAGGAGAGGCTGAGGGAGCTGGGGTTGTTCAGCCTGAGGAAGAGGAGACTGAGGGGAGACCTTATCGCTCTCTACAACTGCCTGAAAGGAGGCTGTAGAGAGGCAGGGGTTGGTCTCTTCTCCCAAGCTGCAGATGATAGGACAAGGGGTAATGGCTTCACATTGTGCCAGGGGAAGTTCAGGTTAGATATTAGGAAATATTTCTTTACTGAAAGGGTTATCAGGTATTGTAATGGGCTGCCCAGGGAGGTGGTTGAGGCACCATCCCTGGAGGTATTCAAGACAGAAGTTGACTTGGTGCTCAAGGATATGGCTTAGTGTTGGGTGGTGTGGTGTGTTGTTTATGGTTGGTGGGTTTTTTGGATTTTATTTTTTTGTGTTGTTTGGGGTGTGGTATTTTGGGGTTTGTTGTTGTTTTTGTTGTAGTGTGGGTTGGTTGTCGTGTGTGTTTTATGTGGTTGTGGGGTTTTTTTGTTTGTTGGTTTGGTTTTTTTCCCCATTGGTTGGATTAGATGATCTTAAAAGGTCCCTTCCAACCTAGGTGATACTGTGATTTTTCTGGTTTTATGCAAACAGAAACAAGGAACTTGCTGTTTCATGCACTGGAATTAAATTCAATGTGATCATAAGAATATGTTAACATTGTAAAATCTCTCA
This sequence comes from Pedionomus torquatus, assembly GCA_013398155.1. NCBI lineage: Eukaryota > Metazoa > Chordata > Aves > Charadriiformes > Pedionomidae > Pedionomus > Pedionomus torquatus. The sequence continues at coordinate 42,695 of VZRU01004759.1, forward strand.
TGAATAATTCAGGCTTTTAGGAGTGAAACACCGAAGGAGACATTTTCAGATGACTGTGTTGACAGGCTCTGATGTCCAATATGTTCAATGCAATGGAGAACGAGTTGGAAGGCGCATGAATGTAATTTTTCTAGCTAATTTACTTCTCATCAATAATAAATGGCATCATACATTCATTTTAAATTTCCTACTGGAGAGACTAGAACATTAATGCTAGAAATGAAAAGTGCATCACAATGACGTCAGTGCCCAGATGTAAGAATGAATCAGTTGTGTGCTTCTGATCAACAAACACTGAGACCATTTAAGAAAAAAAATCCTAATATGACCATAATATTTACAACAAGAAGTCAGGTGTAAGTTATTTCCTCTGCTGGCAAGCTCAGGTTGGTACAGGATATGCTTTCTCCGATGCCTTTAGGTGCAGGTGGGACCCTGGCCATGCTGTCAATCTCCAAACAGATCAACCAACTCCTGTGTTTGTTTTCACACAGCCTTCTATCACTCCCAGGCTGAAGTTATCACAAAGTCAAAAGCAATTTGCCTGGATCTCAAAGACTTTAAATGTTGGCTGACTCTGACTCTGCAAACAGAGACCAAGCAAATGCATCACAAACATGAACAGCAAAGGTTACAGTTAAGTCTCTTTATGCCAAACAAACCCTAGACAGTCTCCCTCACTTCTCCAAGATGCTCGATTATTAAATTCATCAAATCACAGTTATAACCTTAAATAATCTGTGATTTATGTAATCACACACAGATATGTTGAGCACAATTAACCTATGCTGATATATCTCTAGAAAAAAACCTTTTACTGTTTCACTTCTAATTAGTATATAGCAGATTTCTCCAATTGTTAGAGAAACAGCGCTCACCCATCATAGCAACAACCCTACTGGTCAGCAGGCCCTACAGAACAGGAGGGAACAGGCAGCTCAGCACACACCAAAAACGGCACATTTTTCTCAAAGTGGATGTTACACATCTCTACCATGCAGCTCAAAGTTGTTTGTTAGGTGGGGACATCTCACAAGTTGCAGAAAGCCCAGACCTTCCAATTCCCTTATTTTCACTGAGACTGCTGGGCTTTCTCTCTGAAACACTGGGTAAAGCAAAACAGAGCTATGCATTGAGGTGGGTGCTGCTCAGCTGCCTCAAGCATCCATCGGCAGCTGCCAAGCAATGTAGAATGATTCTTGGTGCACATCCAGTAAGAGGTTTCCTCTAGGCCACTCAGGACTTGAGGACAAACAGAAACATATATGGGACAGTGTTACCCATCCTAGTATGTGTCCTGGTTTGACATAAAACAGAATCAAGTTTCTGCTCAGTAACTTGACTTTTCAGTTAAGCTTCTTCTACCTAACTGAACTCTCTGAAACTAAGATTATATTTTTTAGACACTGTCCACTTCCAGAGACTGATAAGACTGTATGTTTATAATGAATACCAAGGAATTGTGGGCAGAAAGGCTCTTGCTTATACTTATTTCTATAATAGCCAAGGCCAGCTCACTTTGTTATTTTCCCCTTTGAAGGGTCAACAGTGGAGAAGTGTAGAGAGGTCACACCTGGGGGAGGAGAAGACAGGATAGGGGACCCAAAATGGGCCAATGGGGTGTTCCATCCCATTGGCATCACAGTCAGTATAGAGCTGAGGGATCAAAGAGTCAGCTCTTTCTTCAATGGTTGGCATCTGAGGAGAACTCGGTCTGCTCATCTGCATTTGATCCTGATCCATGTGTTCCTGAATCCACACCTGGAATCCAGTTCCCGTCCAATCTAGTCTGGGACTTTACAAGTGCTTGCCAGTATCATCCTGGGAGCTCAATATGGTTTTGTATGTATTGTGTGTATTTCATTATTTTCTT
>VZRU01004759.1:44575-109600 GCA_013398155.1 Pedionomus torquatus
TTTGTTTGTATTTTTTGTTTTTTTTTTTTTTTTTTTTTTTTTTTTTTTTTTTAAATTATTTTATTAATATTTTCATTAAAGCAGTTTCTTTTAAACTCATAGGTCTCTTTCTGTCTCCTCCTTTCCCTCCTCTTAGAGCATCTGCTGTTCATTTCAGTGGCCAGTCTGATCCAAACCGTGCCAGCAAACCACCCTTTTAAAGGAGAAAAACAAGCTCCTTGCCCCCTTCCTAGTACTGTGAAATTTTCCAGTCATCCCACATTTGCACTGGTAGCTCCTGGCACACAGGAGCCATTTACAAGCTCCAGGGCAGGGCCAAAGCTGGCTGGTAATGTGGCAGCAGTGTACGAAGTTTCAGCTCTCCTTTGGCTTTAAGTCAAACATACAGAAAACAAGTCACCAATCCCAAAGTGGAGTGCAGACCAATACTTTCAAGATTTGTGCAAGATGGAAGTCCCTTCAGGCGGGATTTTCAAAGGCATTTTTCCAACCAGTGCAATATTAAAAGGCAGCTCTTGGCACCAGAGGGTCTGGCTCAGTGGCTGTTCCTGTTAATGCACTGTGAGAAACATCTTCAAACTTTGCCTCTTACACATAGAGCTGTATTTCCAACACAGTATTAAACTGCACATGGCTGTACTACAAAACTAACTAATTTGATATTTTGACCATAAAACCATAACTCTGACAAAGACAGAAGATTTAAAACTACCTTTTGTATGATCTCAATAGGAGCTTATTATCTAAATGTCAGATGCAATCAATAATATTACCTTTTGGTATATCCCAGTGTACATGATTTATTTGCAGTAGTGTTCCATAATTACAGCTGATATAAAATGACTAATCAGCTTCATATTTTGACACTTAATTTGTCACATTTAACCATTTTATTTGCAACTTCCACCCTGTTTGTTATTTAACACATGCTTAAAAGCAGATGAATGATCTTCAGATAAGCCAGTGAAGCACTGTCCTTCATGTAGATTCTTATCTATATGTGTATATGCACATAATTACACACACAGAAGCTGACCAGTGCTTTCTGTTTACATACTAAAATATTTTACAGACTCGAAAAAGTGGCCTATTGTGAATGCAATTCACAGCAGGCAAAATGACTGAATATTTGACAAGTGACAGAGATTAATCCATTTTCTACTTCCTTTCAGCTCATGTCACTTATTTTATTGGATTACAGTTATTAGAAGCTGGAGGAGGAAAGTGGGCAGAAGAACGGGGATTAGGTTTAGTTGTTCATGCAACAATATAACTTACTCATTTTGGCACATACCATAAAGCCTATTTTTACCCAGCCCATTGCTGCGCTCTCCCCAAGATGTGCCTTCACCCACACACCACTTGTTCATGGTACAAGTCACATTCCTTATGTAATAGCAAGTTTTCCTTTACGTTCGTGGGCTTGTGCCTGAGCACATGAGAGGAGAGCAGCTGCAGGAGAGGAACCAGCAGGAGGCACTGACCATGGGCAGGAGGAGCTCCCGCAGGCGTGGGGCTGGGGTGCTGCTGAGGTCTTTAAAAGTCCTCGACAAAAGCACAGAGGAAAAGAAGCAGCATGGCCAATACACCCTTGAAAGTGCAAATCAAAGCCAGCCAGTGTGGTAGGCAGGAATTTATGGCATGAAAATCTCTCTCCTGTCATTCAAAATGGCCAGTGGAGTGTTTCAATGTTTTTTCTCAAGTCCCTCCAGGAGTACAATATCATGCTATCTGTATTCCTAAAATTATGTGCTTTGGCCCCATTGATTTTTTCTCCCTCCACATAAAAATAAAGTTTAAAATTAAAGGGAGTTTCTCCTTTTTTTCCTATAATTTAAAAGCTGTAATTATAAAACAGGTATAAAACTTCAGCCAGTCACATAGCTTGCTCTCTCACATTATTTAAAAAAGGATCTATTTACAAGACATAAAAACTGAAGTCAAACGAGGTTTTTAGTGATTTTTTTTTCCAAAATTCTGCTGCCATTGCTCATGTGAAAATCCTAAATGGCAAGTTTAAACTAGCTCAATAAATCATTTTACATGGTGAAACTGTGTTCTTGAGTATGTAAATATGTTTCATATAACCACTTTAAATTTATGGGTGTTTTTCTTTCTGGTACATTGGTTAACAACCATGATTACTTCTCTGTTTTAAAATCTTTATAAATATCATTCCAGAGATTTTAGCATTTCTTACTCAAAATATAAAAGATTTAAATTACCTATATTTGCCTTTATGTATTACAGACACAAGAAGCAGAAGGAAAAAAAACCAACACTGTATGTCAATATAGAAAAAATACAGAAATATATTAACCACCAAACATATATATCTTATAAAACTGCAAAGAGACTGGTGGAACTCAAAAAGCTCAGGACCATTAAGTCTGTAAGACGGCTGTGGTCGGTTCCTCCAGGCCAAACGCTGTGACCTGTCCCCTTCCTCTGCTGTCCACACCAGGTCACTCACTTCTCTGCACAAGTGCACGACACTGAAGAAAGGGACTTGGGAGTGCTGATGGACGAGAGGCTGGACATGAGCAGGCAGTGAGCACNCAGCCTTACAGTACCTGAAGGGGGCCTAGAGGAAGGCTGGGGAGAGTGTTTACAAAGGCCTTCTGTGATAGGACAAGGGGCAATGGCTTTAAGTTAGAGAAAAGCAGATTTAGATTGGATATTAGAAAGAAATTCTTTACTCTGAGGGTGGTGGAACCCTGGAACAGGTTGCCCAGGGAGGTGGTTGAGGCCCCTTCCCTGGAGATATTCAAGGTGAGGCTCGATGAGGCCCTGGGGAACCCGGTCCAGTTGGGGGTGTCCCTGCGACTGCGGGGAGGTTGGACTAGATGACCTTTGGAGGTCCCTTCCAGCCTGGATGATTCTATGATTCTATGACACGACTTTGAAAAAATTCATATAGAGCAGATGAGATGCATGATCATGTCCACAATTACTTTGCAAATTACTGTCAACAAGACTCAGCACTGAATATGTTTCCAAGAAAGGTCAGTTAAACATGCTAAAATATCATTAAATGATATAATAATTTAGATTACAAGGACAACAGGCAGCTTTCTAGATACCCTGCAAGAGAACCAGCATGTTTTTCTGTGCTATCTAGAGAAACAAATGCATACAAATAACTAATAATAGTAAAGCAGAGTCATTGTGTAATTCAAAAGATATAGAGGCTCCCCTTCCTACAGAGATTAAAATTATATAACAAAAATAATCTTGTAATGAACTAATTCCTTCACCATCATTATTATTAGCCTGTACAGTTTATGATAATGTTAACAAGGGTTGTCAAGACAGTTAGATGATAAAGCATATGCAGCAGACAGATTTTTTCAGTTTAGCATCTGAATTTACATTTTAACTAAATATAATGATTTAATATTAATTTCATTTGAATTAAAATAACAAAAGTATTTTCATATAAAGACCTTGTTCCCTATAGATCTATATGAATAAAGCTGTCATCAAAATAGAGTTATTTTAGCAGCTTGCTTTCTGAAAAAAACAGGAGATGTATGTGTGAAAGTGAGTAAGCCTGGCCAAGCAAACCTCAAATCCATTCACTTTATACCATGCTTTTCCCAGGGGCACAGACAAACCCTGACATGCCTTGCTGTGGGGAACAACCGCCTGAGATCTGCCTGGTCCTGCCTGCCCAGTCCCTGTACGGAGGGCTCTGCTGGCTCCTCTGAGCCCTGGGTGAAGGACACACCGTGGGATGGCACAAACAGAACAAACTGGCTTCACACAATGACCACCAGCTCTCATAAAAACAGCTCCTATTCCCACAAGAAGGAACAACACAGGTCTGTGCTGCTCCAGCCATGCCAGCATCACACAGAGGGTCTGTCCAGGGATCTCCATTGCCAAATCTGCAGGAAGCCAGGTTCAGCTCTGGTTGTGCCTTTGGGGACTCTGTGCTGCCCAGAGACCGGAGGGGCACCAAGATGGGGAAGGGGTGGCCTGCCTGGCTTCTAGCCACTAGCTAGAAGGTAGGTTCAGGACCCCTGAACTAGCGTTGTCAGGGGTCTTGCAGGGGCCTGTATACTACAATGTATATCAATTTTGTATTTTTCTATTTAATCTCAATAACTTAATAAGGTTCAGTAGTGTAGATAGTAGTAGATTTTTGGGCCCTGTGGATCAGTATGAGCATCCTCTAGGGCTTTTTTTCCTTTTCTGTAGAAATCATAAAATATACTACAGAGTATAGACACAATTTTCACAATGTAAGCTCTAATTAGACACCAGTATTATTGTTTCCAGAACAGACAGATGTTGTCAGCAGAGCCGCACTTTGCATCTGGAACAATTTAATATGTTATTTGAATAAGGGTTTAGTTTTAGAAAAACACAAACTTCAGTTCTGTAGTTATAGAAAATCTGGCTGCTTCAGGCAAAGAGAAATGCTAAAATGTTTTATCCTTTAATTTGAACACACCTGGAATAATGTTGGCACTACCTCCATACACAATGAACACTGCAGAATATGATAGGGAGGTAAGCTATGAAAATGGACAAAAGATTACCTCAAAATGAAATCAATGACTTTGGTACTGCTAATTATGATGTCATTAAAATGATGACATCATTTGTCATTTGTCATCATTGAAATTATAATATCGATGATGTCATTGTCTGCTGTCAGTCAGTAGAAAAGACCAGTTGTAAGGAGAATAACCAACTAACTGTGGCAATACTAAAATTGGAAACACCTAGAAAACTGCATTTTCCCGATGTGTTAGGAAACCAGGAGATAACTACTACAGCTGTGCTTCAGACCATCTATATCCAACAACACACTATGTCCCCAGCTAAACCTGTAATGTTACACTGTTCCTTAGGCAGAACGTACACCAAACTGCACAAACTTCTTCATTTCTGCTCCTACACCCCACACAAGCATGTTGCTCTTCTTGATGACTAGGGGTGTAGACAGAACTTCCAGCTGAAGTTCATCCAGTGCACATGAACAGATGCAGAAAACACTCCCCTGGGAATCCTGAAGAGAACCAAGGAAGCCAAGCTCACTGCAAACGCACCACAGCATTTTATGTTTCCATAGGTGGCTATAGCTGCTTTCCTACCATTCATTGCAAGGCTTCATGGTGTGGATGACAGCAAAGTATTAAATCTTTTTCTTACCCAAACTGCATAAAAGAATAAAATTTGGGTTAGGTATGCTGGCACACACACTGTGCATCTACAGGTCATATAAACAACAAATCCAGTAAATTACAGTCACCATTTTTGCCAAGCAAAAATTACATACATCATCACTTCAAGAAAAAAAAAAAGTCCACTAACTCTTGAAAGTCAATGTTGTATTTGTATAAAAAATAATCTAAATATTACTCTTTACAGCTAACATGAATTTGAGGAAAAGGAGTATGAATTTTATCTACTATGCTACTGAGAGATACTTAGCAGTAATTTAAAAGTATTCACACAATTACAAAAGAAATTTTGCATTACAGTTTATTACTGTATCCTGAAGTGAAAACATACCTTTTGCAGAGTTGCCCTATCCCAAATATGTACTTGTTTAAAATACAAGATTTTAAAAGACTGACTTTTTAGTAACCACAGGAATATGGAAAAATGCAAAAAAAAAAACCAAAAAATGCCCCACTATTTGCATTGTAGAGATGAGAAGGGGAAAGTGATCTTAAACAAGAACTGTGACCTGTTGCAGAGTATAGCCAACTCCCACAGGGAAGTCCAAGTGAAGCCAAGAGCATATGGTGGGCACAGAGACTCCAGGAGCAGTGAGAGCTAAATTCAACTGAAAATAGCATCACAGAAAAATCAAAATCAACAGGCAGATTGAAAAAAAAAAAAAACAAAAACAAAACAAAAAAAAAACGAAAAGAAACAAACAAACAAACAAAAACAATAAATAAAAATCAATCCATAAATCACAATTGATGATTGGAAAGACTAGGAAAACATGATTTAGGAGAGCACCAGAAGCATGGAAAAAACCCTCCTTAGGGCAAGGAAGACCATCTGCCACATGTGAGACCCCACTGCTAGTAGAATTTGGCTGAGGTTTCATGGAGACACTTAGAAGTGATTTTGCAATGCATAGTACAGTCAGGAAAGACAAGCACAGCTGACAAATTCCAAGTCACTGAACTAAAGACGTTGACCTTGAAAAGCATAATCTAAATGCATTGCTCTCACCACTTGGTCATGACAGTTAAGTTTTGCTGATTGTCTGCACTACAAATGTATAGAAATCATGATAAAAGAAGAGAAACTCTGAATTGAGCTTTGCTTTCCTCCACAGTGCAAAGCTTTCCTATGATGACAACCGCTCACTAAGATCATTGTTTATTTAGTTGCATTAATCTTCTCTCTGAAATTTGCATGTACATTTTTATTTGTGGAACCAAAATGAAGAACGACATATTTTAAGAACAGGCAAAACAAATTCAGGGAGTTTATTACCATGTTCTATCAATATAGACACAGATATCTCAATAGTAAAGCAAGAAGGCGGCCTAAATGGGACATTTCACCATTTGAATTTTCAGGCTCAGTCTCCATTTACAGGACTTTGCTTTGGAAAAGCTTTTGGAAAAAAAATTTAAAAGAGACAGAAAAGAAGATTTGCTCATTAGCAATTCCTGATGAGGTTGCATAAGCTGAAGATTTATAATGTTAATATTATCTGCTTCCATAGATATGACAAATATATAGCTTGTAATTACAAAAATTAAATATAACTAATAACACAGTTGAGTTTTAGATAATGAGATAGTATCTTGAAAAGCATAATTAGAGGATCAAGGGTGAATCTGAGGCCACTTCAGTGCCACTACTTTTCTAATGGCTCCAAGATTTCTATTTGCTAGTACAATAAAAAAAAGTCAAGTTAAAACCTAGTAAAAATTCAAGTAAGCATTGAGGTCACTTCATGTCTCTGAATAGGCACTGATTAAAGAAAAATGGTGCAGAGCCAGTAAGAGCAGCGGAGCACAGCAGGAAGAGCAGCACCAGCCAAAGTGGAGAAATGACAGAGCAAACCCAAGGGAAAACAGGAGGTGAGACCAGCATCACAGGACAACTAAAATCTAGCTTCTCTTCCAGCCCTACTGAGGGTACTGGCAGGGCAGTCCAAAGGCTGAGGGCAGAGGTGAAATCACACCTGTACTTGTTTAAGAAAACCCATAATAATTTATAGTCATGCAGACAATTATTCTATCACCTGATGACCCCTCCCCACCCAGGAAAGGGGAATCGAGGAATGCAAAGAAACATGAGGGTTAAAATGTAAATAGTTTTCATAGAATAAGACTATGTAATTAACAATAATACTAAAGAACAGCTTTGGGGGAAAAGGAAGGCCTCAGGGGTCTGGCACTGGGGCAAGGAGTTGTCTGGATCACTGCTATGTGATCAGTACGCTACGCAGCAAACTTTTCTAATTTATATTGAATATGACGTTCATGGTATGAAATAATCCTGTTGGCCAGCTTGGGTCAAATACCCAGGCCTTGCTCCTCCTTGTCACTGCATATGGCAAAGTTTGAAAATAAGGAGATCTTGAATCTCACAGAGCCTGGCTGGCCATGAAGTAAATATTTTCATTAATTCAGACACTAGAGTCTTCTAAAAGTGCAATTTTCCCAGCATCAGGAGAAAAGTTCGTCCTGGGCCTCTCAACCCAGGACAACACCATATTGAACTGTTGAAATACTCTTTATGNACCCCTCCCCACCCAGGAAAGGGGAATCGAGGAATGCAAAGAAACATGAGGGTTAAAATGTAAATAGTTTTCATAGAATAAGACTATGTAATTAACAATAATACTAAAGAACAGCTTTGGGGGAAAAGGAAGGCCTCAGGGGTCTGGCACTGGGGCAAGGAGTTGTCTGGATCACTGCTATGTGATCAGTACGCTACGCAGCAAACTTTTCTAATTTATATTGAATATGACGTTCATGGTATGAAATAATCCTGTTGGCCAGCTTGGGTCAAATACCCAGGCCTTGCTCCTCCTTGTCACTGCATATGGCAAAGTTTGAAAATAAGGAGATCTTGAATCTCACAGAGCCTGGCTGGCCATGAAGTAAATATTTTCATTAATTCAGACACTAGAGTCTTCTAAAAGTGCAATTTTCCCAGCATCAGGAGAAAAGTTAGTCCTGGGCCTCTCAACCCAGGACAACACCATATTGAACTGTTGAAACACTCTTTATGCTGTAAGCCCCAAATGCCCATTAATTGTTGTTCAAAAATAAGGGCACGGAGGGTCAACTCTTTTTGAAAACTTATGGCAAGTCTGAATTATGACTGCTTTGTACAGTAAAGAGAAAAAATGGTGAAACTGAGAATCAGCATAATCTTTCAGGCCATCTTTACAAATTCACAGTTACGTTCTGGTTTGGGGTAAGTCCACCAGGACCACTTCACTCCCTGCACTGCACCATTCCTACAAAGGCAGCTATATTATTCCTCATAAGTTAAATTTATTTTTCCTCTTGGCTAATGGCATGGTTGCGTACCAGTAATTTATCTTTGTAGAAACACTTCCTGACACTGCTTCATGATGTGTTCTTTAAATGATGCTACTTTCCACTCTTCCATTATCTCTTTCGGCTGCACATCAGTTCTGCTCCATAGGGCTCTCATCCTGCTGCTCTTACTCAGACAAGACTCCAGCAACGCCTCTAATGTTCCTAGAAGAGCAGGCTCACTGCACACAGGAGAGATTATTCCTTCATTACTGAAAAAACAAAAGGGAAACAGTTTTCTCTTTCCCACTTACAGCACTTCATATAAAAGCCTCAAATATAATTAAGTGCCCACTTCAAAGTACTTCCTCTTAGTTCCAGTATCTCTCCCACAGCTCCTCTGGTACCATGGAAGACCTTTTATTAATTCCCCTCTATATCAAATATAATTTTTTACTGCAAGGAACTGGGCAAAAATGTAATCTAAGAGAACCAGAGTGCACATGAACAAACTTGGAGCAGTCCCAGGAAAGGGTCCTCTCTGTGGCTGACAGCAAAGACCAAGCAAGGGCAGTCTGTTGGGTGGAAAACAGGTCTGAAAGTGCCTACACTTCAGAGAGGGGAGACATTCCAATTGCCACAGGGTGGAAGGTGCCAGAACCGTTCTAGGGGGCAGTTGGTGTGCACACTAGTCTGTAGATTAGTAAGGATACCCAAATTAGCTGAAGCCTGCCAGAGCATCCAGCCTGATTCACTTGCATGGAATCACTATATTATAACCTATCATATCCTATATTGGTGCCCAGAATTTGCCAGTTTATTCCATTTTGTCCCTTTGCATCCAGCTTTCTCTCTCCATCTCACCCTGCCCCACATTAACTTAATAAACCATAAGCTTCCCAGACATAAGACAGCTGAAGTCAACTGGGACCAGTTTCAGGGACTATAACTTTGTTGCTTATGCCAAGCTCCCCACCAGAGCTTACCATTCAGCGTTCCAGTTTGGACAAATAGTTTCCAAAAATTCAAACTATATTATTTTGATAAACGTTTAATAAATGTTTAATTAACTTGGGAGCGGGACAGGAGAGGGAGAATTATAAAAACAGAAACAACATTTTCTGTGAAACACAACTTATTTTTGAAAAGCTTTCCAAAAGCAGTCACTTCCTAGGAATGAGTTTTCTGCAGAATAGCTCCTTTGTGACCCATTGAGAAAGCATGGATCTAGCAAATACATAATAGTCGTTTTGTATGAGATTATTTTCCCTGAATTTTCAAGCATAAATGAATCCATAAGGGGCAAAAAGTAACCTCATATTAAAAAAACACCATTCTAGATGGGCTTTGGATAGATTCCTGACTACATTACTGACATTGCCATACATTTTTTGAACAGCCTGGGGAGAAACAAGAGGATAATCCGTCTGCATTTTCCCTGCAGTTTGTCAGTTTTATCACTTCGGCCACAACAATCTAAACCAGTATCAGCAACATCAGCATCTTTTGCAATGTATCTGGTTTTTTTGAGCAAGTCATTTGAAACCATGGTGAAGTATCCACCAGTACCTGTGGAGTCCCAACTATGACTCATTATCACTTCTAAAGATGTATTTTTGGATGTCGACAACAGTGATGCTGATGCTATAAAATAGATTAACAGCTGGATGTGCAGATTAACATTCCCGTCCTTACACAAAAATAAGCAGTCCAGAGGAGCTGGAACATTTACAAAACTGAAGCCAAGAAGCCACAGCAAGGGCACTGTTTCGCTTACTCATATTTAACATAACCCAGTCTAGGTATCACCTGACAACATGTATTCATTTTTCATTATTCTAACTATCCCTCTTTTAAAGCTGCACAATACTTTTTGCCTGTATGGAGCCAATATAGCTGTTGCTATCACTTTGCAATTAAAAGCTTAATTTCTGAAGGACTGGACGAAATACCTCATGTTAAATTCACATTCAATCATCTATCACTTTTGCCATCCCAATGCATCTTGTTCAGAGATCCTTCCCCCACCCCACAGACACCTACTTCCAGTGTTTAGGCTTTTCTCTGGCATCACCACCCACCCAGTTCCTATGTGATATGATTTCCTGTTCCTCCCAGTCCATCCCACTAGCTTGATTTCCTAACAGCCTCAAGCTCCTTCCGACCACCTCTCTATTCTCTAAAGTTTATTTGTTTGGCTCTTCCCTGGAGTACTCTCTGGAGCAGACTCCCTGTGCTAACTTTAGGCATTCGTGATATATAATGTATAGACCTATGTAATAATATATATGTATATATTAACCTGCCCACTTCTGCAAAGTGTCTACAGTTCTCCCACAATTGCCTCCAGAAGTCCTGAGGCACCACTCTCAGGTCTCCAAGACATCAGTCTCAGAAACATGTGACAGCATAGTACTGGGTAAATCACTTGGGGAACAAGTGATTTATTTTGTCTGAAATTAAGGACTTTGCCTCTTCACCAAGAAAACAGCTACTGCTTGAACAGGACAATGAGTAATCATATAATCAGGAAAGATGGTTTGCATGCAGAGACCTGCACATTTAATTAATAACAGAAACTTTTTAGCATCAGATAGATGTGCAAACAGGACTTTAAAGAACACTGGAAGTTGATGAAGAATGCTCAACAGCTGAATGACACAAACTGCAAGTGTTACAGGAGAGAAAGAGAGAGATATCAAAATGAAGAGTCACTTTTGCATTTGAAGAGATGTGAGTTAGCACAGCACACCACAGGATCATTATGTTCGGAAGTCCAAAAGGCTACCCATGGAAATCACAAAGAGTACTGCAGAGTAGACATGCCTGCTAGTCTGCAGAAGGGTAAACAACTGCCTGTTTGTGTCTAATGATCTCTATAGTGAGGGAATTACTGGTTTTGTGAGCCACAAAGATATGCGCCTCCCTGAAACAAGGTATCATAATCTGAGAATGCCCAATACAGACAGAGCACAGGAAAAGGCAGTTGCAATAGCACCAGGAATGCTCTGAGACCTACAATCAACAGACCTGACAACATCCCTTCCTGAAAGCATTACAGAGGGTCTGCACCACATCTCACTTTCACTGGTATTTGAGGAAAAAACGTTCCTGTATTCAGGAAGTGGACAGGATGGGAGCACAGATCCAGATATAGCTGTTTGCTGTATCCAAGTTGAGAAGGGACCCCACTGGGCTACAGCATTTTGTGTCATGAGCAATCCTTAATCCGTCCACAAAGGAAAAGGAATATGGAGTTTCCTAGATATTTTGCAGGTTAGAGATGGAAAGTGCATCCCACACAAGCTGGCAGTAGCTGTGCTCCATACCCTGATAACCAGCTCCTGCTCTGGCTTGTAAGGATGAAGCCCTCAGCAACTCCAAAAACAGGAGTAGGAGCCTGCAGCATGACAAACAGGCTATTGTTTCTTTAAAGCATTGCATTCGTTGCAGACCTTAGCTTTCCAGAGGCACAGCATAAACTTCTCCACAGCTGTATTTTCATAACCCCAGGGATGCCTCTGCTAAAAGCAGCAATCAAGCAGTAGAGTTCTGCAGGGCAAGTTCCAATTGAGCATAGATACAATGGCTAGAGAAAATGCAAGAGTAGGTAAGTAAATCAAGCATATATATTAGATACATAGCATCAAGCCCAGATTTCCTCCACTTTGACCAAAAATTATAACAAAGGAATCCTGCATTTTCCTTCCAGTCAAAACACTATATTAATAACACCCTTAACATCTGCATGAAGAACTGAGCTGTGGTGGGCAATGGGGAGCTGAGAGCTGGAGCAGTCTGCTGGTTTGGTTTTCCAGTCTTAAAACACAACTAGAACCTAATTCAATTCAGTTTCTATCAGTAGGAATTAGGGACCGCTGAAAACCAGAAAGGATAGAAAAAGAAAAAAAAAAGTCACAGAAAATTGTGGTCCTGATATCCAGTATAATAAACTCAGCGGAAGTGTACGGATCACCAGCAAATACGCTGCTGCCTATCTCTGTGTCTCTCTATGCACTCACACTGGACATTTGGCTTCCCAGGTAGGTGTCTGACAATTTAGAAGAAAGCTCAACCCCAAAGACAGTGACCAATAACACTCACTAGAAAAACAGCAAGGACGGCAGTGCATGGTTTACATGGAAGGGTAAGGCTCATTAATTGTCATGGACTTGTCAGAATTGGAAGGGACCTCTAGAGATCATCCAGTCCAAGTCCTCTGCTGAAGCAGGGTTGCCTAGAGAACATTACTCAGGACTGCATCCAGGCAGGTCTTGAAGGTCTCCAGAGAAGGGGACTCCACAACCTCCCTGGGCAGCCTGTTCCAGGGCTCTGGCCCCATCAGCGTAAAGAAGTTATTCCTCATATTTGAATGGACCAGCTTGTGCCTGTAACACCTCATCCAGTCACTGGGAACCACTGAAAATAGTCTGGCTCCATCCTCCTTCAACCCACCATTCAGGTACTTGTGAGCATTAATAAGGTCTCCCCTCAGCCTTCTCTTCTCCAGGCTCAAGAGTCCCAGCTCTCTCAGCCTTTCCTCATAAGGGAGATGCTCCAGTCCCTCAATCTTCTTTGTTGCCCTACGCTGGACTCTCCAGTAGTTCTGTGTCTCTCTTGACCTGGGGAGCCCAGAACTGCATGCAGTATTCCAGTTGTGGCCTCACCAGTGCAGAGTAGAGGTAGGTCGACTTCCCCTGACCTACTGGCCACACTCCTCCCTATGCACCCCAGAATTCCATTGGCCCTCTTGGTAACAAGGGCACATTGCTGGTTCATGGATAGTTTGCTATATATAAGGACCCCCAGATCCTTCTCAGAAGTGCTTTCCAGCAAGTCCACCCATAACCTATATTGGTGCCTGGCATTCTTCTTCTCCTGGTGTGGGACCCTACACTTGCCCTTGTTGAACCTCATTAGGTTCTTCTCTGACCAGCTCTCCAGCTTGTCCAGGTCATGCCCTCTGGAGTGTCAGCCAGTCCTCCCAGTTTGGTATCATCAGCGAACTTGATGAGGATACACTCCATCCCCTTGTCCAGGTCATTGATGAATATGTTGAACAAGATTGTTGATGCATATGTTGACCTGGTTATAGGCCTCCAGCTTGACCCTACTCCATTAATTACAACCGAGTTCTGTCACACAGACAACTCTCAATCCACCTCACTGCCCTCTCATCCAGTCCACACTTCCTCAGTTTCTTTATGAGGATGTTAGGGGAGACAGTGTCAAAAGCTTTGCTGAAGTTCTTAGATAACATCTGCTTCTCTCCCCTCATCCATTCAACCAGTTAGAATGCTAAACAGTTATTATAGAAGGCTATCAGATTGGTCAAGCATGATTTACCTTTTGTAAATCCATGTTGACCACTCCCAACAACTTCCTATTCTTCAACATTTTTGGAAATGACACCAGAACAAGTTGCTCCATTACCTTCCCAGGGCCAGAGGTGAGACTAACTTGTCGGAAGTTCCCTGGGTCCTCCTTCTTGCCCTGTTTGAAGACTGGAGTGATATTGGCCTTTCTTCAGTCCTCAGGCACCTCTCCTGTTCTCCGTGACCTTTCAAAGGTGATTGAGAGCTGCCCAACAATAACATCTGCCAGCTCTCTCATAACTCATGGGTGCATCACTCAGGGCCCATAGATTTATGGATGTCCAGTTTGGCGAACTGGTCCTCCTCTACTGAGGGAAGAATTTTCCTTTCTCCAGACCTTCCCCCTTGCCTCCACGGTCTGGGATTCATGAGGGACAGCTTTAGCAGTGAAGACTGAAGCAAAGAAGGCATTCAGTAACTCCATCTTATCTATGTCTTCCACCACTAAGGTGCCCACATCATCCATCAGTGGGCCATCTGTAGTCTTCCTTTTTCTACTGATATACTTAAATAAAGACACAAGCAAACCCAACCTTTTCAGTCCCATTTTGCCAACCACTGAAATACTGTCCCAACACAGTTACCAGCTTTAGCAGTTGGTAGCCAAGGCTTCAGTTTGATCTGGGAAAGCAAGTAACACCCTGCCAGAAACTCCCCAGAGCTGCCTTCATGGACTTCAATTAAAAACAGCAAAACAGCCCAACCACCTACAAACCAAATCAACTGTGACCCATCCTAATGGCCCCCTCCTCAAGTTTTCTAGTCGCAGCAAGGTTTATCCCTGACCACAAAAATGGGAATAAATACATCTGCGCCCTGCTGCACAGGAAAGAGAGTGGTGGAGGAAAAAACTTCAAACTGTATGCTTCAGAGCCCCCCAGAGAGCACACCCTGCAGATGACATACCAGCTGTCATGGAAAATAGACCCTAAACCTCCCATCCTTCACCTTTCACAGGCCCCCTCCTGTCAGCTGCCAGCTCACCCAGCTACACCAGCACATCTCTCATGAGAGAGATTCCTCACACCAGCAGAAAATCAATCACTTCTGACCTACCACAAGCATTAACAGCACAGTTACACAAATGTGCCCCCAAGTGAAGAGTGGACTGGAAGACCATTGGTTACATTTTATTTGGGTACTTTTTTTAATGTGTTTTTTTTTTTTTTTAATTAAGGTAGGGGTTTTTTTGTGTGTTTGCTTTTTGTTTGTTTGGGGTTTTTTGTTTTGTGGGTTTTTTGTTTTGTTTTGTTTTTTCTTTTATGTTAGGCTTTTTAAAACAAAATATAGACCATCAGGTTTGGAAACAATAAGCCCATGCTACAAAATCCATTCTCAGCTGAGCTGCGCATTGGTAGAATTGCCAAGGTCCCTTCCTCTGTTTTCCTCTGTCATGCTCTGAGACTATTCTTTCCCAACACAATCATTCACATTTCCATTTTTATTTAATTATACTCAGATATGATGCAACCTGTATTTAACAATGCATTAACATTTTCAAGGGAAATATTTTTCCGTTATCACAACTATGTCATTATTCTCTTTCTATTACACATACTTTAAATGTCAAAATCCATCTCCTAGAACTAATCAAATATAAAACAAGCCTAGCAGGAGAAAGTCAGCTTGAAACNCAGCTCTCCAGCTTGTCCAGGTCATGCCCTCTGGAGTGTCAGCCAGTCCTCCCAGTTTGGTATCATCAGCGAACTTGATGAGGATACACTCCATCCCCTTGTCCAGGTCATTGATGAATATGTTGAACAAGATTGTTGATGCATATGTTGACCTGGTTATAGGCCTCCAGCTTGACCCTACTCCATTAATTACAACCGAGTTCTGTCACACAGACAACTCTCAATCCACCTCACTGCCCTCTCATCCAGTCCACACTTCCTCAGTTTCTTTATGAGGATGTTAGGGGAGACAGTGTCAAAAGCTTTGCTGAAGTTCTTAGATAACATCTGCTTCTCTCCCCTCATCCATTCAACCAGTTAGAATGCTAAACAGTTATAATAGAAGGCTATCAGATTGGTCAAGCATGATTTACCTTTTGTAAATCCATGTTGACCACTCCCAACAACTTCCTATTCTTCAACATTTTTGGAAATGACACCAGAACAAGTTGCTCCATTACCTTCCCAGGGCCAGAGGTGAGACTAGCTTGTCGGAAGTTCCCTGGGTCCTCCTTCTTGCCCTGTTTGAAGACTGGAGTGATATTGGCCTTTCTTCAGTCCTCAGGCACCTCTCCTGTTCTCCGTGACCTTTCAAAGGTGATTGAGAGCTGCCCAACAATAACATCTGCCAGCTCTCTCATAACTCATGGGTGCATCACTCAGGGCCCATAGATTTATGGATGTCCAGTTTGGCCAACTGGTCCTCCTCTACTGAGGGAAGAATTTTCCTTTCTCCAGACCTTCCCCCTTGCCTCCACGGTCTGGGATTCATGAGGGACAGCTTTAGCAGTGAAGACTGAAGCAAAGAAGGCATTCAGTAACTCCATCTTATCTATGTCTTCCACCACTAAGGTGCCCACATCATCCATCAGTGGGCCATCTGTAGTCTTCCTTTTTCTACTGATATACTTAAATAAAGACACAAGCAAACCCAACCTTTTCAGTCCCATTTTGCCAACCACTGAAATACTGTCCCAACACAGTTACCAGCTTTAGCAGTTGGTAGCCAAGGCTTCAGTTTGATCTGGGAAAGCAAGTAACACCCTGCCAGAAACTCCCCAGAGCTGCCTTCATGGACTTCAATTAAAAACAGCAAAACAGCCCAACCACCTACAAACCAAATCAACTGTGACCCATCCTAATGGCCCCCTCCTCAAGTTTTCTAGTCGCAGCAAGGTTTATCCCTGACCACAAAAATGGGAATAAATACATCTGCGCCCTGCTGCACAGGAAAGAGAGTGGTGGAGGAAAAAACTTCAAACTGTATGCTTCAGAGCCCCCCAGAGAGCACACCCTGCAGATGACATACCAGCTGTCATGGAAAATAGACCCTAAACCTCCCATCCTTCACCTTTCACAGGCCCCCTCCTGTCAGCTGCCAGCTCACCCAGCTACACCAGCACATCTCTCATGAGAGAGATTCCTCACACCAGCAGAAAATCAATCACTTCTGACCTACCACGAGCATTAACAGCACAGTTACACAAATGTGCCCCCAAGTGAAGAGTGGACTGGAAGACCATTGGTTACATTTTATTTGGGTACTTTTTTTAATGTGTTTTTTTTTTTTTTTAATTAAGGTAGGGGTTTTTTTGTGTGTTTGCTTTTTGTTTGTTTGGGGTTTTTTGTTTTGTGGGTTTTTTGTTTTGTTTTGTTTTTTCTTTTATGTTAGGCTTTTTAAAACAAAATATAGACCATCAGGTTTGGAAACAATAAGCCCATGCTACAAAATCCATTCTCAGCTGAGCTGCGCATTGGTAGAATTGCCAAGGTCCCTTCCTCTGTTTTCCTCTGTCATGCTCTGAGACTATTCTTTCCCAACACAATCATTCACATTTCCATTTTTATTTAATTATACTCAGATATGATGCAACCTGTATTTAACAATGCATTAACATTTTCAAGGGAAATATTTTTCCGTTATCACAACTATGTCATTATTCTCTTTCTATTACACATACTTTAAATGTCAAAATCCATCTCCTAGAACTAATCAAATATAAAACAAGCCTAGCAGGAGAAAGTCAGCTTGAAACAAAATCTTAAATGTCCTTTCTTTAAAAAAGATCTTGCTTATTATTTAATTTACATTCAGGTTTTGAACACATCTCCCCGGGACAACATATGGTAGCCTAACAGGTCCATGCCTGCCACAGCTGTGTTGAAATTACTCCCAGTCTGAGGCTGCACATGTCGTATGGCCAAATGCTGAAGAATTAACCTGAGTGTTATGAAAGAGGGAGTGAGGAAACACATCATCACCATCTCTGATTTTATCTTCTCTTTCACTCCCAACAGACCATCCCAGGAGAAGTAAAAGTTCAAAAAAAATGTTGATGCAATGAATTATTATTTTATGAAAATGGAAGTGTGTCAACATTGGATGGTTAAGTGTTTGAGAATAACCTTTTCCATAAATTCTTTTGACTACACAGTTTGCCAGAGCTACTTTATTCTTCCAGTAGTGAATTACTGCCAACATTAATCTCATATAATGCACAAATAATTGGTTATCTTTTAATGCAGCTGTTAGAGTTTATCTGATACTGTAATACACTTAACTAATTTTACACTTGTGATACAAAAGTCTTTCTTTGGGTTGGTTTTGATTCTTTGATTTTTTTTTCTGGTTTGTTTGTTGGGGTTTTTTAACAAGAAGTCCCAAAGTAAAGCCTCTCTCCATGTTGATATCATTCTCTTTAAAGTACTGAGCAACTGAGATTACTTTGCTGTTTGAAGGTTTGAAAGTAGTAAACAAGTTCAACACATAGCTTTTATTTTTTCTGCACTCTGAATCAGTTCAGAAAGCATGACTCCACAGGGTCACAGTCCAGCTTCTGACAAACGTTTAACAACACACAGATCCTTTCCTGGCTGAGTAAGGACAGTGTCTCGGCTGGATCAAATGAACAGTCTCTTCTGGGATTCCAAAATGTTCATGCAATTCAGCAAACTAAATTGCTTGGCTCTTTTTAGGATTGAGTTCCTTCAGGGGGTAAAGAAATACTTCTAGTCTTAAGACATCTAGAGCCTACTTCCAGACTACGTCTGGGACCTTGCTTTCAGTCCTAACTTGATCAGCCCATTGAGGTTACAAATGAGACCCCGTGCGTTGGTATACAAACACTGGGTAACATCAGTTTGTATGTTTCTGTCCAATTTACCTCCTTCTTGATTTAGATAAGAAACTTGATATATTTTGTATTAAACTTGCCAGGGCCTTCATAACCCAAAACCTCTGATTTTCTCTTATTTTGGACATTCAGTGATTGGAAAAAAAAAAAAAAACCAACAAAACAAAAACCAACCACATTTAAAACTGTAGAATATCATAGATAAATCTATAGCTATCTTCTCTGCAGAACAGTACTTTGGCCAGTGTTCGCTACTAGGTTTGACTTGTTTTTTTGGAGCAGCTCTGGTGTCATCTTTGGGGGCCCTCAAACAGATGGGAAAGAAAATGATACCCTGTGTAGTGTTATCTAAACCTACAGCAACTCTGTAAATTATCTGTTCATCATCTTAATGCGCAGATGAAGATGAGGCAAAAGAGCTGACAGTGACTTCAAATAGCTGTCTTCTCTTTTCCCCTGTTCTGATGGAGAATATTCTGCCTTTACTAGAAATCATCTTAGACTTTAGTGAATTAATCAGTGAAGCAGATTTCACAACTTACACAAGCAGCCAGCTCTAATGCTTCACAGTCTCTGTAATTTGAAAATATTTCCTTTCAAAATTCATTATTTACTTCTCTTTTTTTTTTCTGCAATACCCAGATAATAATTCACAAAAATTGTCTTCATAAGAAACTTCTATATATTGAAAAGTCACAGTTCTCATTCGTCTAAAGAAAACCAGTTCCTTCAGCCTGTCCTCACCAATCACATATTCTGTATCTCTCATTCCTCCATCCTTTGAACACTTTTATTGGTCTGCAGATTTCTCAACAATAAAGCATAAAACTTCACCTCTTGAGGTTAATACCAAAGCTCTTGCAGTCCCCACTCTAAGATTCTTAGTGGCCACATGAAGCATTTCCTTTATATCTGCACAGATTTACAGTGTAAATGGACCTAAAACCCAAAAGTTTTTACCTTGATCAGCCAAGTCCCTGTGTCCAGGAGCCTGTGCTTGGTAGTCAATGAGACTGTCCTCAGCAAGACTCCCCACTGGGTGTGCCTGCAGAGTTTACAGCAAATTTTAACACACACAAACTTTTCATGAAGGTCTAAGCCTTGTATATTATAAGGATCTTTATAACAGAGATCTTTATAGACATTCCTGTAATGTGCGGTGAATCCTATTACATTACTGCACCTTCCTCCTCGATAAATTTGAAGATACTGATTTGAAAGATCATCTCCAGTATCACAAAACAAAAATGTATATGTATCATAGGGTTTTGTTTAGTAAAAGTTTTCTCCTTCATCAATCTCCACACTTGTCCCAAATGCCTATTTGACACAGCTATTGCCAAAGACAGACATATATATTCTTTAACAGAATGAAATTATTTTAGGCAAAAAATAAAATGCATTCCAAACTGTAGAACTCTTAAACAAAACTTCACTATATGAGAAAGACAAACAACTTTATTTGCTTCCCAGCATCAAATATATGGTGACCCAGGAGAAATCTTGTGCCCTTCTCACTGGACAATACAAGGCTCCAACTGCTGGTTTATGTAAAAAATTTATACATGCAGCTGCCACAGTATCCAAAGACAGAGGAAGCACTAGTAAAAAGAGAGCATCCCTGGGATGGAGAAAGATGCTGTTGTTATTCCTGTGTCACTTCAAATCCAGTTGAAGTTACCATGCTACAAAACCAGGCACCTTCAGGGCCAAAAAAAATTTAACATGGTAAATGAACTGATGGCAGGCGTTTGCACACTCAGGAAATCCCTTCTTATCTGAGACTCCAACAAGTGAGTTTTGTGAAGCTGCTACAAGTATTTATGGAAATACAATATTTTTTTTTAAACAAGACAATTATGAACAATCACCAAGTCATTCTGGAATTGAGTAATGCGCTTGAGCATGTCTAAGATTCTATATGGTAGTTTAAAAATAAACCCAGATTCCACCACCCATACATATATAGCAAAATCACATCTGTAAATATGTCAGGGACAAAACGGAAGGAAAAGACAAGGCAAATGAAGAAAGCAACCAACAAGCACTGAGAAAATAAGCAAGCAAAAGATACCACATGGCTAACTGTCACTAGGTGGCACCAACTTAACTTCACTTCTAATCATCGTCTCCCTCTTAAATGTGTACTGAAAACATGGTGCATGGTTTGCCACCTTCAGAAAAACCACTGACATTTCCATGGAAATGGGAACGTCCCCCGAGGCAGCTCCGTTTGGAGCCGGCTGCTCTCCAAGTGCTGGGTTTTGGAGAGGCAGGTTTTGCAGAACAGATTTTTCCCGTCCCCTCTCAGGGACCTGGCGCTGCTCATGGTGCAGCGATCCAGGCTCCTTCATTGCTCACCAAAGGGTGTAATGCATTCTCTGAGTTATCAGTGCAAGAGATAAAATTAGAAAGAAACTGATGAGAGACTGTTGATGAACATAAATTAAAGAAAAGGCCTTTAATCTGCCAACTCAGTCTCTTAGCACAAGGTGAAGTAAAAGGTGGCACATTGAGAAATATAATTACTTACCTTCCAGCTGAAATAAATTCTAAGATCTTAAGCCTAGCAGGCAGCTCTGAAGCATGCAGGAGCAGCAGGTAAATCAAAGGTAGCTACTCTGCAGGCTAGATCTTAAATCTCTTCTCATTCTTTTCTACGATTCTGTAAGTTGCCAAGGGGTGACTGGAGGGTCATTTTCTTGAAAATCATGACAGCATACAGTGTAAGAAGCCCAGCAAGAAGAGTGTTCTGACACCAGTCTTGCATCAATCTGGACACTTTTATCCTTTGACTGAGGCACGGGATTTATAATTTTGGGAGAGAACTAAACGGAAATGCTCTTTTCTTCACTACAGCAATGAGTGAAGACACCAGACACCACAGTAAAGGCATTGAACAGCAGTGGCTCATCACCTTCCACCTTATCTATGGGCACTGATGAAGAACCCTCCAGCACCTCTAAATCAAGGCTGATTCAGAGATATAAAGGAACTGGCTCAGGGAACCTACAAGGAGCTTTACATCCTAAAGTGAGCTGGTGGGTAAGCATAGAATAATTATTTCACCTGGACCTCAGCAACATGCAAGACAAAGCACTGCAACACAGAGGGTACGTGGATTTATGGTGGCTAAGGGACTGCAGTGCCCATTTATCTCCCAGCAATGCAGACAACTGACTTGTTGATTTGCTGACTTGTCTTCAAATTTACCTCTTCCACTATAATTTCTGCAAATTCCTTGATGTCTTGGCTATTTCCCAACAGAACTAAGAAACAGAAAAGCAGAAATCAAATGGTGTTAAGGGAGATGCAGAAATGAAATGGTCGAAGAACTGACATAAACCTGGGGAAATTGATTACAAAGTTGTCATTTAAAATGTCATCAAGAATAGAGTCACACATATCCCAAGGTCTTTACTACAGAAGATCTAATACTGAATCAAAAGAAGGAGAAAGCAACTTTCAACTTTTCACACAAGCTGAAAGCTAATCAAAATGCAGCCATGAAGACAGCATTTCTTTTAAATGAGTATCCCTTGTCAAAATGGTAATAGCTTGCAGTTTAATTACTAATGGATGATGTTTTGTTCTAAAGCAAACAACATTTTTTCTCCTCTTAAGATTTACTTTTACAAGACATTAGAAATATTACCAAAAATATCTGAAATTACTAAAGTTACTGTATGGCAAAACTTCTTAATAAAGAGTATGAAGTGAACATTTTGGCACTTAGTATATGCACACATAAATTAGATTCATTACTCCAATAGATTTCTGGGATTGGAGCCACAAGGCCATAGGTTCCTTTCTCCTCTGCATGCTCTGAGCTAGACACCAGGTTTTAACTGCTGTGCAAAACTTCAAGAAGCCACTCAGAAGATAGCAAACCAGGCTTCTTTCCAAAGAAGAAAGTGGTAGTCTGAGCTCTGTCTCATACTGAGGGATCACCACCAACAAAAGCCCAGCACATGTGAACTTTTGAAGGGAAGAAACCTGGGGACTGAGAAGAAAACAGGAAATTATAGGAAAGCCAGGGAACATGCAGTGCATGTAACCTGCAAAGAGTAAGATTATAAAAGTCATGCACTGAAAAGCACAGTCTTGCCCTGTAATTTTTTTGGAATGTAAATTTGCCCTGTAAATCAAATTTTTTGGAAAACATTTCTCTTCAGGGGAACAGAGTGAATTTACTATATCAGATTAAACCTTCCCCAGGAATTGAGTGAAATAAAGGACAGGAGAATTTTGGTAGCACCCCTGTGCTGAGCCAGGCCAGAGCAGAGCTCCAGATGTGTTCACAAGCACTAATCTGCTGCTGCTACAGCAATCCCATGTGCTTCACGGGTGACTGAGAGCAGGGCAGAAGCTGTGCAAGTACCAGCAGTGGGAGCATCCTTCTGTGGACCAAGGAGGTGAGATATACTGCTAGTTTCACAATGTCGTCTGCCATCCCCATCACTCTGGCCAAATGAACAACTTTTTCATATGCAACGATTAGCAAGAGTGCCCCATGCCC
The DNA here is from genome assembly GCA_013398155.1 of Pedionomus torquatus. Classification (NCBI taxonomy): domain Eukaryota; kingdom Metazoa; phylum Chordata; class Aves; order Charadriiformes; family Pedionomidae; genus Pedionomus; species Pedionomus torquatus. The sequence goes on from VZRU01004759.1 coordinate 67,757, forward strand.
TTTTAAAATGGTTCACACATTTTTTCCCCCAGAAACGCTATAATTTCCCTAGAGCTGCTGGAGCAAGGCTCACCCCCACAGGTGCAGCCTCCTTGTGCATTCCATCCAGCGCTTCCGCAGAGGCTTTTCTGTCCTCACAGCAGCAAACACCAGGTCAGGTGTACAGACATTGAACTTGCCCAATACTTTATGCTGGCCCTGCATCTGCCTGACAGAGAAAAGCAGTCCCACCTCTATGATACTGTTGTCAAGTAAACATTATTGGATAAACAAATAGAAATAATAGGTGGGGAAAATATAATCTTCCCAATATCTTAAAACACCAGAAGAGAAGATTAATATCTTTCTTGGTTTGGAAGAAGGAGAAGGCTTGGGTCCATATTCACTAAAATTACAGCAGGACTTTCGAAGTATGTACCTCAAAAGAGAGAATACATGGTTACCACTTACCAGCAACAGCCTCTGAGGACATAAAAGAAATAAACAGCAATGACCTAAGGAGAGCAAAGAGATGTTATCATCAGAGGTACCATCAATGCTCTGATTGACAGAAAGGTCACTACCAGTGCAACCTTAGGTCCCTCTTCTGGACTGAAACAGAGATTACAGCAGAGTTTGAAAACCCATAACAATTGCTACGGCTACATGTTGTGGTTTCAGTTGAAAGGAAAGAGCTGGCTTTTCTCAAAAACATACTCAAAAACATACTCAAAAGGGAGGACAAGCTACCATGATTACAAGCAATACTGAATTCTTCTTTTTTAGATTATAAAAATGGTTTTCAGTGTCTAAATCAGACGCGTTCCTTCCTGCCCACCCTGTTCCAATAAAACCAGAGGCTCCAGGCTGCCCCAGCAGCAGCCAAACAAGTAACAGGAACTTTATGAGACAGTCCCTGAATACATGTGGCCCTGAGTGACTAAATCACAGCTTGCTTGGCTTTCATTCTTTCTACACACATTCATTGTGAATTCAAGGCTTCATGCCCCCATCTCTAAGTAAATTCTTAGTCACAGTCCCAGGAGAGCCAGATGATTCTCCTCCCTTTTATTTAAAAGACTGACGATTGTACAAAACAGCTTGGGGAAATTCTAGCTTTTGTTCACACTTGCAGTCAGCTCAGAAGTTTCTATGGGGATTTTTGTGCTGCTTGTCCATGCAGCCAACTTGATTTGTTACTTGTTTTGTGTTGGTGACCTGGCTATTGAAAACCAGACATGTAGCCAGGCTCCTCCCACTGATGAGCCCAAGACTCCTACCTTGGAGGCAAAGACTGACAGCACTTTTGGCCTGGATTGACCCCTGGCAAGTGCTGTGGACATTTCCACACCAGCCCCAGTGCTCTCTCTGGCCCAGGAGGCTGCTGTGTCACCATCTCCCCACACCTCGCACCTTCAGATCCCTCCCTTGCCACATGCAACCTGTGTTCAGCATGATGCCACCAAAGCCCGCTGTGGAAAGTTGTAAGCTCTTGCTTGTCACTGGGTTTGGATATTTTCAATTGACCCTTATCTCAGAAACACCACCCATCAGAGAGGTCCAGCCCTGCGATTCAGGTGGATCTAGCCTTTCCCAGCACAACCACAGAAAGGACGAAGGCTCAGGCCATAAATCATAATACCCCAGGCATCAGCCCCGGTTGGCAAGCATCGAGCTCTCCAGTCCCACAGGAAATGCTGCTGGATCCAATTGCTCTTGCTCTACATACTGCTTCAAGGCTTGGCCAGGCCAAAGCTGCATCCTGAGCCAGTCCTCAAGCATTTGGGGTAAAGGACACCCTTGGTGGGTTCTTTCACTAAGTCAATAACGCAGCATTCAACTCCAGTTCAATGGGTTTTGGCAGGGTTTCTGCCCCAGGCTGCAGAGCTTCATAGGCTGCTTTTGCCTCTGAAATCTGCCTGTCTCCACCCTGAAAGAGCTCTGAGTGGAGGAGGTAACCACAGGCCTATCCACTCTGAAATCAGTTTAGGTTTTACCAGGCTGTCAGCAGCCATCCCTCTTGTAGCCCAGGCTTGTGTGGGGTTTGGAATAATCCAGGTTAATGTCTGGACTGAGATCTCTGTACAGAACCTTCTCTTGGCAAAGCTGATTATGCCAAGAGAAGATTCCTTTGCAGTGACTTTGCAGTGCCCTCTTGTCCAGCTTGGGCACACACAGCATTCCTGCAGCACCAGCCTGCAATGGGTTATAGTGCAGCCGCAATCCCAGATCCCATTTTCACAGCATCTCTTCTTCCCTCTGAGGTTGGTATGTGGGAAGAAAGGAAATTCTACAACATCTCATCCCAACACATTTCACAGCCAGAATCAGAAACACTCAGTGTGACATAGCAAGAGAGGGAACAGCCTGCAACTCTGCACAAGGTGTGTTACAATCCCAAAAGGGCTGGAGCTCCAGCCACAAACCAGAATTGGCAAATTAATAATTTACATTACCAAAGGAAAAAACCCCACACAACCTTGAAGACAGTTCTGAAATCTCTGACTTCCAAACACTAAAAATAATACCATATCCTATTAAAATACAAAGCAAGCTCAGTGTTAAATACCAAGACAATGAATTTATAGAGTTCAACATATGGGATTGAATGACAACAAAAGAATATATTTTCTGTCCTGAAGACTGGCAGATTCTCTGCCCTAGAGGGAAGCACTTTTGAACAGACTTTTTTATGCAAAGAGAGTGATAATATTTTCATATGGAAGGCTTGGTTGTGTTGGGGTGGTTTTTTTTTTTTTTTGTTTTTTGGTTTGATTTTTTTTGAGAACTGACACATGCATTTTGAATGTAGCAGTAAATGTAGGCGCTTTCACAGCAGTGTGCTTGGCGCTAAAATGTTCAGATGTAAGACAGACTCACAAACCAGAAATACTGGAAACTACAAGTAGATAATTGTTGTCCCCACTGGCTCATGGGCAGCTGCCTTAAGACCAGCCAACAGCATTCACATCTCTGTTTGGGAAATTTTTCTTCAGGTTGGGATTTTTTTTTTAATTGTTTGTAACATTATTTGTCCTGAGCTGTGCAGCATCTTCTAATAACTGAAAATCTTAAGAGAGTGTAAAGGGAAATCACTGCCTGGATCTCATGCCTTTGGGCCATGGCAGCATCGGTAGAACAGCCACCCAACACAAAATCCAAAGAAAACTTGTAGCAAAGTACAGAAAGCCTCATAGCACATATATGTCCTTTTCAAGGTAACTGCCAGGAGGTGCCAGTGTCTGATCCTCCCCACTGAGATAATTTTCACCACAAAACATTTATCCCCTGAAGGGAAGGAACAGATACAGTCAAATTCCAGGAGAGCACTCCCTGGGTATCCAGGGAGTGACCCAGCCACCATAATCATGGACTGAGTTTGTATTGCAAACACAGTCTATATAAGATGTGGAAAGCATGAAAAAAATCAAAGGTACTATGTATTGCAAGCAAGGAGATTGAGCATCCACCCTAATCCTTTTTTCCTTCTGTTTTCCTCTCTCCAACTGCAGTTTCAGTAATCTTACAGAAGGCAAAGAGTAGCCAGTGTCTATTAGTGAACAATGAAACCAGAAGAAAACTTCTAGCCATCGCAGAAGTAACAGTCTTGCAAAAATAGTAGCTGGGGCAAAAAATACAACATTCAATGGGAACTGATCAAAGTGAGAAAGTGAGATCTGTTTCCCTGCACTACCAGGAACCAAATGCAGAAAGCTGCATCCTCTCCTAAGATTTTTTTTTAATAGGCTGTGATAATTAGCCAAAAAATGTGGCTTGCTTATGGAAGTCCCTCAGGTCCACCACTCCAGGCTAATGTGCTTCTCTTCTACATCAAGAAATATAGTTTACCTGTTCCTGCCTCCCACCTCTTCTTCCTTCCTTCTATTCACCATAGGAAACCACATTCATTTCCTTTTCTTAACCCTGTAGCAACGTTTCTGTAACTATTAAAGAAAGGAGTGCAATCACAACAATTCCTGTTCTACCAGTTCCAGTAATAAAAGATCAGGCTACACATCTCCTGAAAATATTCATAGCATCACTTAAACCTTCCCCTTACACCTTACACCTACTGAAGCTAAACTGCACATTTCCTGACAGACATCATGACAGACATCTCTTGTCTCCCATCTTTCATTAGCTAATTTCAAAGCAATTTACAAAAAAGGTCCACATCAACAAGATAATGATGACTTAGAGAAAGAAGGGACTTGTCTGTCACGAGGGGGTAATGAGTAATTTTAAGATCCTAGGCTCACCTAGCTTAACATGGTTTTGCATGTGTCTGGCAATTCTGATTTCTAGTTTTAGTACATAAATGCTGACTGTCTCTTCCAGGATCTTGCATCCAACTACAATCCTTCATTTTGTGAGACAGTTGTAGTGGTGAGCTATATGGATAACAAGTTATCATAATAATTTCCAAATATTCCAAGCTCTGTGCAGGAAGAAGATATCAAGCCACAGCAGCTAAGCTGTACCACTTACAGGTACTCACAGGTAACTACAGTAACAGTAAATTATATCACATTGTCACAGTACTCACACTTGTTCCATCTTGACTTTTATGCAATCTACTGGTTGGGACTGATGAGATCCATGAGGGCATCCAGTCAATACCCCTCTGTCCTGGGTTGAGAGGCCCAGGACCAACTTTTCTCCTGATGCTGGGAAAGTTGTAGTTTTAGAAGACTCTAGTGTCTGAATTCATGAAAATATTTACTTTATGGCCAGCCAGGCTTTGTGAGATTCAAGGTCTCAGTGTTTTCAAGACTTGCCAGGTGAGGGATGAGGAGGAGCAAGGCCTGGTCATTTGACCCAAGCTGGCCAACAGGATTATTTCATACCATGAACGTCACATTTAATATAAATTAGAAAAGTTTGCTGCATAGATGGCTCTCCCTTGATGGTGGCGATCCAGACAACTCCTTACCCCAGTTCTGGACCCCCGAGGCCTTCCTTTCCTGCCGAACCCCTTGCACTCACAGTGTCTGACATTTGCTGTCCACTGCTGGGAGTACACAACTGCCTGCTGAGAGAATTGGCTGACTGTAATTCTTATAATTTTATATCAGTGTCTGCATTAATGCTGGTTCTTTAGTATTATTGTTAGCTATTTAGCCTTACGCTATTAAATCTATTTACATTTCTACCCTCGTGTTTCCTTGTGGTCCCCAATTCCCCTTTCCTGGGTGGGGAAGGGTCATCAGGTGACAGAATAATTGTCTACATGACAATAAATCATTATGGGTTTTCTCAAACCATAATGCCCTCCCAATGCACAGCCTTGATGAAGTATCCCAGCATGCTTTCTAGAGCTTAGTCTCAAAGCAGATGGCAGAACTCCTGCCCTTGCATCTTCTGAAGGGATTCCCAAAAGTTAACATCCTTGTGGTCATCTACTTTGGGTTTTGATTTTTCACCATATAGTTTTTACTTCCTCTACCCTGACTTTTCCTCTGTCTGTTTAAGGCCCTGCCCCTGGCTCTGCTTGTAGCTCCACACCAACCCACCCCAGAAATGTCCCTGGCCCCAGGGTCACCACAACTCCTAATTCCCATCTCTAACACTTTGCTAACATTGCTCCCCAAAATGAAGCTGCTATTCCAGAGCCACTTGTGCTATCACAGAAAGCAGCATCTTGCTACTCCTTTCTTCCAGGACTCAGCACTGACACGTTATTGTAGTTGTCATTTAGGCTGCCTCATCATGTCACACAGTCATGATTATTTGTTAGTCCTTTATTACCACTACATCTCCCAGAGCTTTAGTAGCCTTTGCCCTCTCAGCTCTGATTTATTTATCTTGGATTACAAGCCCTAAATTCATTATCTTGTCCTTTCATGGAATGAATCTCAAAGTAGAATTTTGGCTGCATTTGAAATTTCTCTAGATACCTTTGAATTTTTTCCTTGGCATTTAGAGAGGCATCTAATTTACTATAATCTGCCAATTTTGATGCTGCACTATTTGTTCATTCTTTTAGATAATCAAGGGACATATCAGTATCAAGGAAAAAAAAAAAAGAAAGAAAAAAAAGAGATGAGTTTCTGTAACTTCTTTCAAATCATTCTAGGAGTAAACAAGACATCCTCTTTCTCATGACACTGAAGGTGCTGAAGCATTTAATGGGTACTGAAGCCAGGGAAGACCACAGCTACCATTAGCCACAGCAAAGCTCACAGACTCCCCAGCAGATGTTCAGGCATCCTTCCAGGGAATTCTTAATATGATTTTGCATTTAATTGTCCTGATCCAGAAGAGGAATAACAGAAAAACAAAAAATGTAAATTCAGGATTGAAAACAATAACTCTGTATTGAATAAGTTTTAATTCCAGTCATCAGAGCAAGATCCTGTAAGGCACAATAGGGCAGTTTCTTAAATATTCAGGAGCAGAAATAAGTCATTAATACTGTACATATTACTGATGTTTAGAAATCCTTTGAAATCATTTGGAAATCCTCCAGGACTTGCCATTTAGCCAGTTATGACTTACTGCAGTGGGAAACACACGCTGCATGAGAATGTTTAATATGCATAGTCATTATCTGCTATACATTTTGAAATGACACTCCAGAAGCTGGGAGAAACCATCCGTTTTTAGAGATAACTAGAAGAAGTCCAATATGCAAAATTTCTTGCAATTATAAACACTATATAAATTAAAAACAAAGCCAAGAAATCTTCCAAGAAACCGGTAAGAGAGAATACATCTTTTTGAACATTAGAATAACAAGATAATAAATTATTTTAAGTGATAAATCCAGGCAGGAGCAAACACACAAAAAAAATCCTAAAATAATCCAGGATAATTCACAGTGGCTCAAAAATACTTACAAAATGTTCATAGCTCACTTGGTCAGAATGCTGATTAACAGATTATGAAACTGCATCAGGATGTTATCAAACTGCAGGCTCAGATCCCCTAAACTATTCCAGAAACCGTTATATTCATGAAGACTAAATGTAAAAGAATTTTACATTCTTTCCTCAAAAATGGAGAGAAAACTGAAGAAAACCACAACAGTATTGATGACAACCCACAGTGTTTGGAAAATACAGCAAGGCAATAGCTAACCACCTCTATCCTCAGAGCACTTATCAGGAATACAGAGTACATGGTTCACTTTTCAGCATTTACAAGGACAACCACCAAAAAGTCAGACTTTCCCAGATTTTTTTACAGAGTATTTTGGATTTCAGTTCTATTAAATTATTCTTTTACTGAACATAATCCCAAATGATAGCCACTACATAGTGCTGAAGTTTACTTAATTTCTCATTATTACTAGCCATCTCAAAATCATTACCCTTTCCCCAGCATTATTTATGCAATCTATTATTTTCCCACCAGTCTCAGTAGAATCACAATTCCTCAAAAGTTCATTTAGCTAATAGGAAAAAATGTTATTTACTGACTCAGTGTACTACGCCCAGCAGTATGCAAAATAGGGAAGACAGAGTTCACAGCCCTGTGGTCTAAGCATATGTGACACTGAAAATAAGCTACAGATGCAAAATAGCATTTCAGTAAAAATAAATAAGAAAATGCAACTGCCATGGTTTTCATGAGTCAGGAGAGTCCAAGCTGTCAAGTAGGGTGCAAGGTAATAACTATCCAGAATACCCAGTTTCTGCCTACTCAGGTCATTTGTGCTCAGGTTCTAGCCCTGCAGCACATTGAGTGAGACGTTAAGAGGGGAAAAAAAAGAAGATACATAACAAAGAGCAGAGAGGAGAACAGTGAAGAGAATAAGTTATTTCACTATAGATTTTTTAATTCAACTTTTCTTCCAAGGAAGTCTAAAATAAACATTTATCTCTCTAAAGTTGCACTGCTGTTCTTTGAAGATATTACTAGAACACAGCAGTGGCCCAGAATTTGGCAAAAACACCACAAAAAAGTTCCCCACCAACAGTTTGCCCTGCTCCCGCTGTGCATTCAACAATCTTCTCTTACCCACACATTCAACCTAACCCATTTGATCTCTGACTTCAAAAATTTCATAAATCCAGGCATAGATGCCTCTGTAACAAACTGTGGGAGCAAGCCATTTCCAGAGATCATACCCTGATCAAGCTCTTCTGGAACAACACATCCCACCTCCTCATATAGGTCTTTCATATATATATCTTTTATCCTACTCGGTGCTTAGGGTCAGCCCATAAGGAGGCTCAGTCACTCAAGAAGTTAAAATAAACCAAATTTATGTTTACCAGGCACTTCCCAAATGATTTAACAGATATTCTCAGTTCTTACATTAAGCACTTGCTGCAATTCCCATGTTAGAAGAAAAAAAAATAAATAAAAATTGTCAGACACACGGACATCTCAGGAGTGACAGGCTGCAGATCTCGTGGCTGCAGAGATCAGGCACTTTATCGACAAGATATAGCTCCTCCTGGAAGCATTTCAGAGTCTTCCAAACAGCAGCATGAAGAACACAGGCCCTTGATTAGTTCCTTTGCTAACTCAGACTCTTTGTCATGACTACACCTGAAGCTCTTGAAGCTTTTTAAGAGGAAGAAGTGAATGAACCTTCATTCCGATGTGCAGCAGTTTGACACCTTGTGCCACCTACTAAGCTTGAAAGCTTCAAAGTATAGCATATTGCTTTCCCCTTTCATTCTGTCTCACCTGACTGCAGTACTTGCATGAATGAATCTGCCTTCCTTACAGCCTGGAGAAAAAACTAGTGACACCATTTTTTTCATTCAGGTTTAGCTGAGAATTTGGATCCCCTGGTTAGGGCTTTAAATGAATGTGCCCTTTCTGAAATGCAGTGAAGTGCTGAGAACAAGAGGTAAAGCTGCATGTTGTGGCTCTCTCAGATAGCCATGACATCTGTTGAGATACCAAGTACCTACCCCATGAAGATAAATTCACAAAAGCAGCTCAGCAAGCTGCAACAGTTTCAGTCCTGGGATCCAAAATCAGACAAACTGTATGCAAAAGCCATATGACTGAATATTCTGCATTTTAGGGTCAGTCAGCAAAGCATATGGAGGACATTTTCCTGAAGCTTTTAAAAATCTCTCAATGCCTCCTTTACTCAAAATGAACTCTGCATTTAACTCTAAACATTGTATACAATACACAGGCATTAAATATTAAACAGAACACACAGCATACTCTGGAAAGTCTGTGATCTTCTAAATTAACATATGACAGGGAAATGCCTTCTACTGATCGATTTGAAAACTTGGTTAAAAGCACACAGGCATGCGGTAATAAATTCCTACACAACTCTCCATCCAAAAGCATTTTCATTTCTCTTATTTCTGGTAATGTAAGATGCCTGGAGATAGACCATTCCCCAGTCAGAACATCAACACACCATATTTATTGAGCCCAGAAACAAGCAATTCTCAATGATGTGGTGCATTTAGTTCTGTTCTACAGAAACATCCCTTTGCATGTGATTCTCTGGGATCAGGGACAGGGGTCTGTAATTGTCTCCCATTCCTCAGCTCTTGCTTCATTTCCTGTGGACTGACAGCTCGTGCCATCTGAAAACTTTCTTCTGTGTTGTTTTGCTTTTCAGTTTTCTCATATTCATTATATTTCATAGGACTAGACAGGACAGTCATTCAGGAACCAAAGTGAAAAAAAAAACCGAGAATGCCCTGGTCTGGAGTTTCTCTGGTGTTTCCCAGTTTCTCAGCTTATCTGCTCCTTGTCTCTTTTTCAGATATACCCAGACCTTTGGAATGCCAGAGCTGAAAAGTCTCTCTTTCTTCCTTGCATCTTCATTTTTAACACAAGTTTCTGAGTGAAGGTTGCTCTTTTCTCAAAATGAGTTTTCATAAGGATGTGTAATGAATTCTCACAGGTACCATTTGCTACCTTGTCTTCCAGACCTGCAAAACTGTGTGACTCTCCCTATCCAGCTGCTAATGGTCACCCCACTGGAAGGAGCTCATATTCCAGGATGACCAACCTGGCCAAGGAGGCAGGATAGGACACTGGTTGGAAGGAAAAGAACAATTCAAGTAAAATACAAATAAGAGCAGAAAAGTCTCAGTGTTGTGAGATGACTTAATTCTCAGAGGTCAAAAGTAATTAGGCAACTTGAAAATCTTTTAGTTGCTGCTAAAGGATTGGGCTGAAGGCAGGGGAGACTAACACAAAGTGAGCGAAGCTTTGAGTATCCAGGAGACTGGGTCTTCCCTTAGGGATTTGTCCAGTGATACATGTAAAGGGAACACTGGCTACACACTTGCATACATATATACATACTTATATATGGGCATTAAAATATATCTCACATATATAGATATACACACGTAGAGACGTATGTATATAAAAACATCCATTAAAGTTAGTACTTGGATATTTCAACTCAATATCAATTTCAATGTCATCCTCTGTCTATGGTGGAGCCAAAACACAAAATATTTAAACCAAGCTGTGTTTACCTATTCAGCTGTTACATTTCCCCAGAGCCAGCAGTATATAAGATTTTTGCTATTAGAGACTTAGTAAATCATATTTTATATCAGTGCTACATTGCAAACCCTCACGGGATTTATTTATTTGTTCACTTTTCCTTAGGTCAAGTTAAAATTTTCTTGTGCAGATAAATATAGCTTCAGAGCTAAAAGATGACCAGAAGCACATTCAATTTGAAGTTTCTTTCTTCATACAGTCTTGTAGGTTATGCTACCTGATGGCCAAAATTGAGAAGCTAAAATCCATCTTCAGAGGTAATTAAAAAAATTCAACTGTGAAATGAAACTATCAGCATGCCATTAGTGTTACCAAAGCTGTGAGCTTATACAGTTCTCACCAGTGTAAGTCCCTGCGGAACTGAAAGCTTTACAAAAGATTTCAATCCAAATCAAATGAATATTTGAGCATGCCTGCAATACACAGAAGGAAGTTATTTTATTTTATTGAGGCATCATACCAGGAAACACCACCAGACCACCCAAGATGCCAAAAAACTAAGACTTGTGGGATCAAGGACTTAAAAAGCTATTAAAGATCTCCAGCACACTCCTATAACCTTATTTGGACACTTCCTCTTGGTGGGCTCATTGTTACAGTGAAACAAACTGCACAAAAGCAGGAGTTTTTCTGCATCCCACTTGAGCAAAACCAGCTCTTATACACAAAAATCCTCATGAAAATAAATGCTAAAGCATGGCTGAACAACTTTATTAGTTAACCACTAGTGCCCTAGCTGGGCTTACCATTTATTCATAAGTATCCAAATACTTAACTGTGCACAAGGGTGCAAGACGTCCATCTCAAAATTTTGAAAATTAAATTTCCATCTTTGATTAAAAAAAGTAAAATATAATCCCCCAACCCCATATATATGTTAGAAGGAAGAGATTTCTGTTTCTAACCATCTTTAGCTTGTGAAACACCTTGTCAGTGATACAGGTTCTGGAGTTCCTACAGAGTTTGAACCCCTGACAGTGCTTATTGTCTCTAACTGTACCAGGAAACTTTGGTTTGTTTGAAAGAGAAGAAGGAATGAACCCTGATGGGCTTTTGGACATGAACTTACTGTGCTACATTTTAAACATGGGTTCCAGCATAAAAAAGTTATAATTTAACACTATTTTAACACATGCAGCCCCAGCACTCACTCCAGCAGTAGACTGGATAAACAGTCCCAGGTTATCCCCGTGGGCTGAGATTTGCTTGCCTAGAGTCCAGCTACACTGCTGTGGCCCTGGAAATCATTTCTGGTATGCTGATTTGAGAAACCCAGTATTACAAGCTCTTAAGGTATAGAGTAACGGCGTAATGACGTTAAACAATAAAGGTCATCAGCTAGAAATTACTATTGAAGGAAAAACAAAAGCAGGATCACACAGAAAGATCACATGGAAAACACATCTTACAAAGTGTTCCATAGGAGTAAGAAAAAACCTTAAATATTTTGATGATGCTTAAATAAATATACTAATTATATTAATATTTTTAAATTAAAAAATCAGTTTTTAAAATAATTTCTAAATCTGTAGCAAGTTCACATTCTTAATCTTTGTAAAAGGGGTTGAAGTTTGTGTGAGTTTGATATTGCTATTTGAGCACACACATGCTGACAGTCCAGCTCTGCATTCAGCATCCTTAGCATCCTTATACAGCAGCAAGAGCAGAAGTACTGACAGTTGACAGTTCTGGCCCTGATTTTGTGTACAACAGGAATAACAAGATTTATTCTCCTTGTCAAGAATGTACTTTTAAATCTACTGCTCACTGTAACAGTGTAACTGCATCACTTAGTTACCCACTGAATTAAATGAAGTACCGTTGCAAGAATCCATATTAAAGTGAAGACAACACCCAAGTCTTTAAACTAATACCTTTCAACTGCTCAGCATCCCCCGTTAATGTTTCCATTCAAATTCACTGGGCTTTTACCAGATATAATAATGGAAATGCTGAAACCTCCAACCCCTGGGCCGCTGCCCAACACATACGGACATCCTTAACAATGGACACTGCTTCCAGACACCAGCTGCTGACAGTCACCCTCTTGTGAGGGTGTCCTAATAGTGTCCTAATGCTCCAGGCAAGTCAGCTGTGTTTTCCTGATCCTTTCTTGCCTTCACTTCTACCTTCAACAGCTGAATTTTCTTCTTAGCAACCACAAAGCTCTGTGACATTCACACTTTTATCTTCATTCCTAGGCTGCATCAAAAGGAACATGGCCAGCAGGTCCAGGAAGGTGATTCTAACCCTCTATTCCACACTGGTGAGACCCCACCTGGAGTACTTTATCCAGCTCTGGAGACCTTAGTTGTAGCAGGGCCAGAGGAGGCCATGAAGATGCTTTGAGGGCTGGAGCTCCTCTGCTGTGAGGACAGGCTGAGAGAGTTGGGGGGGTCCAGCCTGGGGAAGAGAAGGCTCTGGGTAGACATTATAGTTGCCATTATAGACCTAAAGGGGTCTACAAGAGAGAAGGGGATGGACTCTTGAGGAACTCTTGGGGATGGACTTGTGGGGGGACAGGACAAAGGGGAAAGGTTTTAAGCTGAAAGAGGGGAGATTAAGATGAGATTTCAGGAAGAAATTCTTTCCTGTGAGGGTGGTAAGACCCTGGCCCAGGTTGCCCAGAGAAGCTGTGGCTGCCCCATCTGTGAAGGTTTTCAAGGCCAGGCTGTACGGGGCTTTGAGCAACCTGGCCTAGTGGGAGGTGTCCCTGCCCAGGGCAGGAGGGTTGGAACTCAATGACCTTTAAGGTCCATTCTAACTTGAACCATTCTATGATTCTGTGATTTCAGAGAGGTTTGATGAGTACCACAGGAAAGTCAGAGATACAGTGGAGCATAAGGGAAGGCAAGAGCCTCCCAGTCTGCCCCAGGGATGGATTGTCATGGAGACAGCACCTCCTGGGTGAGGAGGCTTGCCTAAGCACATTACCACTCAGTACTGATGCTCTCATGACATGGTTTAGCTGACTTACCACTGGGCAGGATACTATCCAAAGGGACTGGAATGAATGTAGATGGTTAGAAAACCATCTTCCTGTAAATTATTTTTGCTGGTGGCACCAATGTTTAAATTGCACTTCTTCCTGTTACTGAAGAAACAGGCCAGGGTTTAACCTCTGCCAAGTTAACTGGGCTGTGAAATCAGACAAGAGGCTGACTGCTGTAATTGCCTATGTCCTTTTAGTGGTGGCATGGCACACCCCATCCACATGCTCCTAGGTGCTTCCTTAGCTCCTATGTCTTTGCAACATTTACCATCAAGACGGAGAAGGCAGGTTTTCACCAAACTCATAGAGAGGCAGAGGATACATCATAGAAGATACATCATCATGAACAAACATGTCCCACAGCAGCCTCCATTCTTTGCTCTGTATTCACCAGCTCAGAAGTGAACAATATTAATTTCCTTTTCTTTTTTTTATCTCCATCCAGATGTGTTTTTCTTTTCTGTCTCTCTTCGGGGTCCAAAATGCTTGTGCTGACATCCAAAACAGAAAAGAAGCTATGTATGCACAGACAGCCACTAGGAAAAACCAGTCAGTGAGAAGATGCTCTTTCAGAGGGCAACGCAGGTAGGAACCCAATTTGTTTTTCTGAATCACTCTATGAAGGTGCAGGCCTTTCTTCATGCCTCAGCCAAGTTAGTTCTGATGATCAGCTCCCGGACTTAGACACCACAAATGCTTAACATCAGGGTGCCATCTTCCTCCCCTCCCATTAATCCCCAAAAAAATCTTCATCTTTGCTAGGTCCTGTCTCTAAACAAGGGCCCTTCCTCATTAGACAGCTTCCCCTACACACAGTTGCACAGGACAGATAACACTTTGTATGAAGACACAGAACATTATGGCAGAAAGGAAAAGCACACTAAATCAAGGGGAAATCAGGACCTCCCCCATGCAAATCCTATTAAAAATCTCCATAAAGACTGTGATTTTCCAAGCAAGCAACCTTCTCAAAAAGGATTTGAGAAATAATGATGCCTCTTACAACTCAGAGAAACAACCATATGGGTAATTATATCACTTATAATAAAAACCAGCACATTCTGACATGTACAATGCAAGTGTGAGTGTTTAATATCACACCCCATGATAAGGAATATACTATTTTCTCATTCCGTAATAGCCGTCTTAGAACTCGAAGCAGTTAATAAACATGTTCTTGGGCAAAGTGCATAGTAACCAGTTACCTTCCCACAGACAGCTGGAAAGCCAACTCAAAGAGGTCTGCTACCACAGAAAAGCATCAGCCAGCAAAAATAACACACACAGCCTACCCTGAAAATTTAAAGTTTAGTTTTGCTGAAGGAAAAAAGAAATTAATGTATCCTCAGTAATTTCTAAACCATCTGACATACATGAACTTTAATTCTAGGTTGCAAAGTCAGAGCTATTAAAAACCAGGGTTTCTTGGAGCAATTTAGTGACTTGCACTGTTCTAATTTCAGCTCAAGTTGGCAAGGAGAACTGGGGAAAAAAGGAAACAAAATATCTATGCATCCATGTGATCTTATTTTTTTTCTAGATAAAAATTAGTTCCCACACATCAAGTCAGATTCTGAAGTGCCACACTCATTTTTGGCTCCTAGCAACTGTTACATAGATCTGTTCCAGAAACAGAGCACTATTTTTGTATGCATTTCCACAAAAATACTCTTTTGTCTGTTCCAGTTCAGAATTGTATCAATATGGAGAAGACTAAGACTTCTCAGAAACATCTACCTGTTAAAATGTGAAATTTAATTGAAAATATCCCTGAGATGGCAAATTTTCTACAGCTTCGATCAGCCCCAATAATTTCATAATAAAAAGGAATAGTCAAGGTACCAAGAAAATTTCATCTTTCCAAAGAGACCTTGAAGACCAAGGCTCTCTATCACATCCCTTTGCAGGCTCTCCCCTATACAAGCAGCTCAGTAGGACAAACTGTTTGTTCTCCACACTTTACATTTATCATATATAATGCTCTTAAATCATACTTCAAATCAGACATCCATTTTCCCTCCTGCCTCAGCCCACATCCTTGAACAAGCAAAAATGGAAAGGTTGGGGAAGAAGAAACTAAGCCAAAAGCAAACCTCCTCAGGCACAAATTTTGGCTCTGTTTCTTACCATCCTGAAAGGCCACGGCCACCCCCGGGTGACATGATGACTCTGGGGCTTCTCCTCAGTATCACCCATGGGCACCCAGCAGTGAGCACCAGGAACCTTGAGCGAGTGGGTAGAAGAAGAGGATAGAAAAAAGTAAATTGTAGCTCCAAGGGAGAAGTGTAAGCTCAGCCTCAGGCATGTGATGATCAAATGAAAGGCTGAACTTCACCGTAATGATATGAATCACATATTTGGCCCTCAGACAAACTTCTCTTTCTTTGCTGTTTAGTGTGAAAGCATTTTCACCAAGAAATCCTGTTGCACAGCCAGGACATGCTTCTCTGAAATATGTCATGCATTCTAAGTAAACACTCAATCACTGCCTACCTACCCAGAACACACAACCTTTATGAGGGAAACCATGCATCACAGCTATTTTTTTTTTACCAAACTGACACCCTGAGCACATGAGAATGGATAAGAAGGTATCAGTCTGTGGGCGAGAGGTCATTACAAAGCCAAAGTAATTCTGCAGCAATACATTCTGGAGCAGAGACCTGCCACAACAGTCTCCAGGAGGTCCACGTGAGCAGGTCCAGCCTGACACCAAACTTCCCTGGCTTTCAGCAATTCATACTGTTACCAGTTTCTCCCTGGATTAACTGTAAGAAGAACATTTCCTGGACTAATTAATGATATCACAACAGAGCCACAGGAACCAGGGTAATACCAGCACAGATGCTTTGCATTAACACAAAACTGCCCTAAAAGCAGAGGTTCAGCAGAAGCTAAAATATCATGATCTGTGAACTTACAAATAAGTGAATTACAACAACACATGGCCAGGTCTTTCCACTATCTGTGACAGAAAGAGGATAAATTGGCAATGACATTTCAGAGGTCACACCAAAATGACTCAAGAGTCTCCACTCTACTTACAAAAATTACAATTAGCAAAGAATCGCAGGAATGAGAACCAGATGCAGTTAGAGAAGCATGAGCACAGCATGTTTTGGCAGCCACATGAGAGCTTTAATGGGGTAACTGTCAGGTACCAGCAGCATCATGATGACAGAAGGGAACAGGAGCTGCCTGATCTCCTGGGTTTTGTCACAGAACTGTTCAAAGCAGTTTGATTTTCTTCATGTGGGGAAGGGTTACTCTGATGTTCTATTTAAGACATGAGTAAGTCTAATATAGATCTTTATTTCCCACAGACATACTCTTATCTCTATCCTGTGAAAATGTTCTCTTGCGCTGTCAACACTAGGGCCTGGCAACAGAATTGCTTCTTATAAGCAAGTCAGGCTGTGGCAAGAGCTGAAGAAGTTCAAACCAAAATGCAGGAGCATGTCTCTTTGAAAGCCTCCTCTCTAAAGTTCCTAAGGAGCAGTATCTAGAATGAAAAGCAAGAGAGGAACATGGAAAAGTAGATGAGAAGGAGAATGAAAAGAGGGAATAGTATCATTTCACTGTAGGAAAATTCAGAAGAGATGGGACTGATTGAGAATACACCACACAGTGAACATGCTGACCACTATGATAAATGCCAAAAAAATGTGACAGATACAGAGGGCAGAAAAATGTAGCCCTTAATTGCATGCTATTTTGATGCAAACAAAAAAGAATGAAAATTAAAGACTTCTTACATAAACAAGGCTTGCACTAAAAGTCAGGGCCTCAGGTTCACTCGAGTTCAATATGTGGGTATTAGAGACCACTCAGAGAGGCAGGGAGTGTGTCACCAGCCTGCCATATCCACGCTGGGTCTTTCTGCCTTGACTGCCTTTCCCAAACATAATGCACCAGGAGACATGCACTCTGAGCTAAAGCTACACGTTATCATGGGGAGTGGGGAGGAACTATGACAAAGTGAGCCCCTTAGTGGATGAGGGAAAGTCTGTGGATGTTGTTTACCTGGACTTTAGTAAGGCATTTGATACAGTCTCCCAGACTGTCCTCCTAGAGAAACTGGCTTCCCACGGCTTGGAGGGGAGTACTCTCCACCAGGTTAAAAACTGGCTGGAGGGCCGGCCCCAGAGAGTGGTGGAGAATGGAGTTAAATCCAGTTGGTGGCCAGTGATGAGTGGTGTCCCCTAGGGCTCGGTATCGGGGCTGGTTCTGTTTAACATCTTTATGAATGATCTAGATGAGGGGATCAAGTGCACCCTTGGTGAGTTTCTAGATGATGCTAAACTGGGTGGGAGTGTTTATCTGCTTGAGGGTGGAAAGGTTTTGCAGAGAGATGTCGACAGGCTGAATCAATGGGCTGAGGCCAATGGGATGAGGCTCAATAAGATCAAGTATCAGGAGCTGCACTTGGGTCACAACAACCCCATGCAGCACTACAGGCTTGGGGAAGAGTGGCTGGAGAGCTAGCTGGCAGGAAAGGACCTGGGGGTGTTGGCTGACTCTCAGCTGAACATGAGCCAGCAGTGTGCTCCGGTGGCCAAGAAGGCCAACAGCATCCTGACCTGTATCAGGAACGGCGTGGTGAGTAGGACTCAGGAGGTGATCGTCCCCCTCTACTCGGCACTGGTGAGGCCTTACCTTGAGTATTGTGTCCCCTTTTGGGCCCCTTACTGCAAAAAAAAAAAAGACATTCTGGTGCTGGAGCAGGTCCAGAGAAGGGCAACAAAGCGTGTGAGGGGTCTGGCGAGTAAGCCTTATGAAGAGAGGCTGAGGGAGCTGGAGTTGTTCAGCCTGGAGAAGAGGAGGCTGAGGGGACACCTTCTTGCTCTCTACAACTACCTGAAAGAATATTCTGGAGAGGCGAGGGTCAGTCTCTTCTCCCAAGTCACAGGCAACAGGACAAGAGGAAACGGCCTCAAGTTGCACCAAGGGATGTTCAGACTGGGTATTAGGACGTAATCTTAATGAGGCTCTAATCCTGTTAAGTTTCCATATGGACTTTAAAGGAGAAACAGGTAAATTCTGGCTCACCACAGCACTAAGTATATGGGTTAATTACAGGCAGCCTTTCTTTGCAGTTATTTTGCATAGAAAAATAAATTCTCCAGACATATTATAAGCACACTACCGCTAATTCCCTGAACAGGGTGTGCCCAGCAGTGGCAAGGGAAGTTGAAACAAGAAAATAATTTGTACAAGTGCTGTGAGAAGACAAAGTAGCTGTACCATAATGAAAATGTGTTGGAATGAATTCATTGCCATCTGTCTTTATTTTCCTAACCAGTTCAATCAGACACCACAAATATACTAAAACATGAGAAAAATATTTAAATTATTGGTGCTATATCCTTTTTCAACAAGTACATCTCAGTGTCCCTGTTTTTATTGGTATTGAATGCCCATCAATAGCAGTGAATTTGTTCTGAAACAGCCTTTGGAATATATCTATGCACAAATCCACATGATTTTATCAGCATGATTCCAAAAAAGCCCACCGTAAAAGTTACAGCATGACAAATATTTTTAATATATTCAAGGCAGCACGACCAAAAAAAAAGTCAAAAGAAACTTTGTTCCTCAGTGTTCAAGTAATTATAAAGCCCGACACCAGCTTGTAATTGTTGGATAGGAAAAAGTTCAGATAGTTTTACCACAACAGTTCTTATGCAAAGCATAATCCTGCCGAATGAGAAGGAAATGATAGAGAAAGAAGCAAACTGAGGAAGGAAAATCGACTGTAAGAAAAATACAGAAAACAATATGCAGAAACCATCTGAAAACAATGAATGGTAGAGGAAGAAACAAACACAGAGCCCCGTGTCCTACAGAGCTGCAGGGGCCAGACCTCCCCCAGATCCCATCCTTCTTCCATGGCCTCTCCCAGGCAGCCCTGGCCATTCTCACCACGTGGCATCAGGACAAGGAAGGGGCAATGAGGACAGCTTTGAGGGAACACTACACTGCCTGGAGGTACGCCTGGGGAGACAGGCCTTACTAGGCAAGGTCAGCCTGAGCCCAGAGTCAGCTTATTTCTTTCCATCCTTCACACTGGAAGGCAGCTTCAACCCTTCCAGCCCAAGAAGACAGAGCCACAGCCAGCGCCAACCCTCCAAGCAGGTCCTGGCCATGCCAAGCTGCCAGAGTGTCCATCACACAGACACAGGCTGCAGCCCAAACCTGCAGAAATTCCTTCTACTGCCAACAGGGCTCAGCAGCATACTGCAGCTCCTTGCCTCACCAGGTGAGAATTTATGCTCAGGAACTGGTACTGAATGAAGGTTTACAGCATGTAACTGCTCCAGAGCTTGGCATATGTCAAAAAAATGTACAGCATCATAAAGTTGAAGTGCACCCCCCCCTCGCAGCACACCACTGTACCACTCCACAGTTGTTTTCTCGAACACCAACAAACACCAAGGAAACTCTAAAATCTTCTCACACAGACCCACCTTCCTCTGCTCAGCACTCATGGTCCACTGGGACGTCAAAGCGGGGCAAATCTTCAGCAAGAGACAGCAACTAGAAGGATGCAGAACAGAGGACTCCTAACAGCAGGCAGGCATACGTGTGCACACTCAAACCACCCAGCATGGTCCATGATGACAGCTTCAAACAGTCTGTAGCAGGCTTGCTGGCAGAAATACAGCAACTGGAGTGCAGGCAGAAAGTTAATCCCTTCTGCTCCAGCTGAGCCACTGCTCGCAGCGGCAGCTGCCTGCAAACCCAGGCTTGGGTGGCACCTCTTGCTCCTGGTACAAGTCATTCACAGGGACAGAAGAGTATGAAAACCCATGGAGCTTGGTAGTTCAGATGCCTACTCCATATCCAGCTTTGGGAACAGGGACCAGAGTCACAAGAGACCATCTGATGTCTAGGGATTTGCAATCCTGTTCATTAGCAGTTATTTAGGGGAAGCAGCAATGTCTCAAGTCCTCCCCATCTGATCCATCTCAAAACAGGCTCCTGTGCCCAGCACTCTCCTCCACCCAGCATCACACACAAGGAATGCTGTTGCTGCCGCCAACATGAGAATGGATGGAGACACCAACAGCAACAAGCAAATTTCACGCTGTACATGGTGCAGCTACAAGTGTGTTAGCAGAGGAAAAATCAGCACTTCACTGAGGTTCATGACTTTTACAGTGGAAATACATGAAGGAAAGCTCTGCCAACTCTTGGCATTTCTCTTTTTTTAGTCTTTTTTCCTGAGTTTGTATTTTTCACCACATGCAGACAATACTAAATTTGGAATTCTTCAGCTGTGCACAGCAGTAAAAGCATGTAGTACTCCAAGGCTGCCTCTTGTGAAATCTGAGTTTCTGGCATAGCATCTTTCCTGCTAGCACAGCCTAGAGATACAGAGAATTCCTCAGCACAACCTAGAGACTAAATTTATTTTATGTACATAAACATTTCAAAATAACTTGGACTGGAGCTATGCTGTCAGGCACCCCAGAACCCAATCACCACTGTTAGGCTGAATGCCAGCAGTTGAACGCTGTCGTGGAGCAAGTGCTCCCCGAAGAGCAAAGAAAGCACTTCAGCATCCTCCTGAGACACCAACAATAAACAAGTTGATAACATAAAGCTTCCTGAAACATGATAGCAAGGAAAGTCAGCACCGGGGAGTATGAAGCTAAAGAGCAGCTTTGGCTGCAGTGACTATGAGGTGCTGGAGTTCAAGATCCTTAGGGCACCAAGAAGGGTACACAGCAAGCTCACTACCCTGGCCTTCAGGAGAACAGACTTTGGCCTCTTCAGGGATCTGAAGAGTGGCAGAGTATCATGGGATAAAGATCAGGAGGGAAGAGAGGCCCAAGAAACCTGGTTAATATTCAAGGATTACCCCCTCCAAGCTCAGGCACAATGAATCACAGCAAAGAGGAAATCAGGTGAAAACATCAGAAGGCTAGCATGGATGAACAAGGACCTCTTGGACAAACGCAAACTCAAAAAGACCTACAGAGGGTGAAAACTAGGACAGCCAGCCTGCCAATAACACAGAGAAATTGTCCGAGCAGCCAGGGATCAGGTTAGGAAGGCCTTGATAAAATTAAAAGCCCTGACAGAATTCCCTGCTAGAGTTAAACCTGGCCAGGGACATCAGGGTCAATAGGAAAAGCTTCTGTAGGGACTTCAATTATAGAAGGAAGATGAGGGAAAATGCAGAACCTCTCCTAAAGGAAACAGGAGTCCTAGTCACCCAGGATATGGAGAAGGCCAAAGTACTCAATTACTATTTTGCCTTGGTCTTCACCAGCAAGCATTCTAGCCACACCATCCAAGTCATGGAAGGCAAAGGCAGGGACTGAGAGAATGAGGAACCACCCACTGTAGGAGAAGATCAGATTTGAGACCATCTAAGGAACTTGAAGGTGCACAAATCCATGGGATCTGATGAGATCCATCCACAAGTCCTGAGGGAGCTGGTGGATGAAGTTGCCAAACCACTATCCATCATATTTGAGAAGCTGTGGCTGTTTGGTAAATTTCCCACCAACTGGAAAAAGGGAAAAAAGAAAGACCCAGGGAACTACAGGCCTGCCAGTCTCACCTCTGTGCCCAGCAAGATCATGGAGCAAATCTTCCTGGAACCTCTGCTAAGGTACATGGAAAATAAGGACGAGATCAGTGACCGCCAGTATGGTTTCACTAAAGGCAAATTGCACCTGATAAATCTGGTGACCTTCTATGATGGCATTACAGAGTTGGTGAATAAGGCAAGAGCAACTGACATGCACCCGGACTTGTGCAAGGCATTTGACATTGTCCTGCTCGACATCCTTATCTCTAAACTGGAGAGACATGGATTTGGCAAGACCCCACCTGAAGTACTTTGTCCAGCTCTGGAGTCCTCAGCACAAGAAGGACATGGATCTGTTGGAGCAGGGTCAGAGAAAACCATAAAGATGCTCTGAGGGCTGAAGCCCCTCTGCTGTGAGAACACGCTGTGAGAGTTGGGGGGAGGGGGGCAGTCAGCCTGGAGAAAAGAAGGCTCTGGAAAGATCTTAGAGCCCCTTCCAGTTGTTAAACAGGCTCCAGGAAATTTGGGGAGGAACTCTTGACCAGGGAGGAGAGCCATAGGATGAGGGGGAAGGAGTTTACACTGAAAGAGGGGAAGATTGAGATGAGATTTGAAGAAGAAATTGGTTTTTTGAGAGTAGTGAGCCCATGGCCCAGATTGCCCAGAGGAGTTGTGGCTGCCCAATCCCTGGAGGTGTTCAAGTCCAGGTTGGACAGGGTTTTGAGCAAACTGGTCTGGTGTGAGGTGTCCCTGCCCATGGATGAGCTTCAAGGTCCCTTCCAACCCAAACTATTCCATGATCGCTTCTGACACCGAAAAAAAAATGGAGCATATGCCATGTAAGGCCATTCAGAGGAGATCAAAGATCATAAAAATGCTGTTACTGAAAGGAAACATCCAAACATCTTTCTGAAAAAGAATGGGGAAAACAAATGAAGGAAAGAGAAAGAAAAAGAAAACCTAAAACATAAAAATACCTAAAACATAAAGAAACATTGGAGAGAGCTTACTTCAATTTTATCCCTTTAGCAGTTCAGTGCTGATGCTCTAGAAGATTTTGTTAACTGCTTTGGCTGCAAACCCCATTTGCCATCAGGGGACCAAACACCCCACATTATCAGGGGAAGGATGTTTGAGTCTAGGAAGGTCAGCACAATCCTGGTGGAGGAGATCCTGAACAGCGCAGCTTGAGAGCCACTCAGATCCATAATTTTTCATCTCAGTCCTTTGTCAGAGAATAAGTTTTTCCACATCCTTTCCTTTACAGAAAGCTCATTTAATTCAAAGTGACAGATGAAATGAAATACCTCCCATTTGAAGAAAGCTAAAGTCAAAGGAAGTTTCAATCTCTGGATCAAAAATTAGTAATAAGTTACTCTAGCCCCTACATCGATTTAATTGTAAAAAGGTAATTAAAAACTGCTCTACTTGGAAAGACTTACAAAGCATGCCAGAAAGCCAGTCCCATGTGGTGAATAATGGGATAGCTGAGAGTTGTTCCAGTTTGCCTTTTTTCTTTATCCAAACAGTGGGTTGATGGAAACCACAAATGCAGAGAGGATATTTTATACAGGAGTGCTCATTATGGAAAGATGGCTTAAGATGCAGATGTTGAAGACTGGAATATGCCATAATCCTCTTACAGAGGGTAATTCCTACATTTTTTGTACCCTGAACATTCTCTCCCAAACTCTTCTTGCTTGACAATGCATCTAGATTAGCTCCTAAAAAACAGAAAAACAGTCTTCCAGAAATATTAAAAAAAACCCAGGATGCCTGCAAAACTTGTGACAGGCAGGATGGTGTCTGTGGTTTGTGTACAAAGACATGAGGTAAATGTGAGCAGAAGTTATCTACTATAAAATATTCAGTAACCGGCCCATTATCAGATACTCTCATCATGATAACAGCCTCCCAGTTGGCATTTGGGTATTAATATTGGTATGTTGATAGCTTCCTTTAATAACTCTGGCCTAAAAACATAAGCTGCTTTAAGATTTTTAATTATGGCTGGATTGTATTCTGGACCTATAATCCTTTTCCATCAATTGGATTAATGCAAATAGCAATTGAAAGGACGGAAGAAAATAATCCAGTGAAAGCAAAACAGCCTTGGCAAAGGAGCCACAGACTCCGAGAGCCTCTGGCTACAGTGGGACTCAAAATCAGACCCATCTCATGACCCAGGTCCCCTTGAAAAAATACCTAGGAGTAAAGGTATTATGCTGCTCTCATGACAACCTCTGCACTGCCTACACTTTTTTTCCAAAAATCAGAACATATTTTTCACCATATCATGTTGGAGTTTTGTTTGTATTAGTATAGACTCAGGGCAGGCAATGCAACCAGGCTACTGAGTTGATAGCGTCATCTTCTAAAATAACTGCTCCTCCATCATAGCCTAGGAAGCTTTTTGATTTCTTAATTTTTTTTCTGGTCACAGCAATGACTCGGCACAGTGCACACCAAGCCTGATCATGGAATCATAAAATTGTCTAGGTTGGAAGGACTTGGGAGAAGAGACTGACCCTCGCCTCTCCAGAATATTCTTTCAGGTAGTTGTAGAGAGCAAGAAGGTGTCCCCTCAGCCTCCTCTTCTCCAGGCTGAACAACTCCAGCTCCCTCAGCCTCTCTTCATAAGGCTTACTCGCCAGACCCCTCACACGCTTTGTTGCCCTTCTCTGGACCTGCTCCAGCACCAGAATGTCTTTTTTTTTTTTGCAGTAAGGGGCCCAAAAGGGGACACAATACTCAAGGTAAGGCCTCACCAGTGCCGAGTAGAGGGGGACGATCACCTCCTGAGTCCTACTCACCACGCCGTTCCTGATACAGGTCAGGATGCTGTTGGCCTTCTTGGCCACCGGAGCACACTGCTGGCTCATGTTCAGCTGAGAGTCAGCCAACACCCCCAGGTCCTTTCCTGCCAGGTAGCTCTCCAGCCACTCTTCCCCAAGCCTGTAGTGCTGCATGGGGTTGTTGTGACCCAAGTGCAGCTCCTGATACTTGATCTTATTGAGCCTCATCCCATTGGCCTCAGCCCATTGATTCAGCCTGTCGACATCTCTCTGCAAAACCTTTCCACCCTCAAGCAGATAAACACTCCCACCCAGTTTAGCATCATCTAGAAACTCACCAAGGGTGCACTTGATCCCCTCATCTAGATCATTCATAAAGATGTTAAACAGAACCAGCCCCGATACCGAGCCCTAGGGGACACCACTCATCACTGGCCACCAACTGGATTTAACTCCATTCTCCACCACTCTCTGGGGCCGGCCCTCCAGCCAGTTTTTAACCTGGTGGAGAGTACTCCCCTCCAAGCCGTGGGAAGCCAGTTTCTCTAGGAGGACAGTCTGGGAGACTGTATCAAATGCCTTACTAAAGTCCAGGTAAACAACATCCACAGACTTTCCCTCATCCACCAAGGGGCTCACTTTGTCATAGAAGGAGATCAGGTTTGTCAAGCAGTACCTCCTCCTCATGAAGCTGTGCTTGCTGGGCCTTGATCACCTGGATGTCCTTCATGCTCTGCATAATGGCACTCAGGTTGATCTGTTCCATGACCTTCCCAGGCACCAAGGTAAGACTGACAGACCTGTAGGTCCCCAGGTCATCCTTCCAACCCTTCATGTGGATGGGCATCACATTTGTGAGACGGCAGTCAGCTGGGACCTCCTCAGTTTGCCAGTACTGCTTGTAAATGATGGAAAGTGCCTCAGTGAGCACTCTGCCAGATCCCTTAGTACCCTCAGGTAGATCCCATCTGGCCTCATAGACCTATTTATATCCAGGTGTTGGAGCAGGTCTCTCACCACTGCCCTTGGGATTACGGGTTTTTGTTCTGTTCTCCACTGCTACCCACTAGCTCAGGCATCTAAGTACTCAGGGAACAACCTACTGTACTCCTAAAGACTGAGGCAAAGAAGGCATCAGCCTTCTCCTCATCTTTTGGCACTATGTTACCTCCCACATCCAACAGAGGATGGAGAGTCCTTCTCTTGCAGGCGTACTCCAAGGACTCCTCTCATGAGGGGACATAAACTCAGAGAAAAGCAAATTTTGTTCAGTTTACAGCTCCTATAATACCTTGCAAGTGTGGTAAATGAAACAAAGCACTACATATTAAAATCACCATCATTTATGCAATAAATCTGACACAGGAGAGCACCTCTCACCACCCCTGGTTCATGCACAGATGTACATGAAGAGGGCAGCCTCTGCACACCAGCTTGAGCAAGGCTTGAGGGGAGGAAATTCATGTCCTGCAGCCAGCAGCTTTGGCCATTTCATTCAGTCTTCTCTCCAGTGTAAAACAAACAAGTAATAATACAAAACATCCTCATTAGTAATAAGACAGGCAAACCTCTGAAAAATTCCCCTTGAAGGAAACAATGCTTTCAGTGGCAACTAGAATAATACATGGTACAGTTCCCTCAAGACAGACGTTGGCATTTCCTCACTGTCACTGAAAGCACATTCCATACCACCACCACCACCCCTTTTTAAATTTTATTTCAATGCAGTGAAAGAATCACAGTTTTCTAATGCAGTTCCTGTTCTTGAACAGGACTTCAGATCTAGAAAGCAGGTTTTTGACCATTACAGATTCAGACTGCAGCCAGTTAAGAATGGACTTTCATTTTTGCAGCCTCCACAGGTCTCTTTAGGTGCAATATTTGCCCTTGTAACGTTTTGCTTTAATATCAAATTCCTTGTCCTTTAGCACTTATGAGGATAACTACTATACACACAAACACTGTGTTTGTGAAAAACACTAGATGAAAAACCTCATGTATTTTTTTTAAAGTGCCAATTTGTGGCAGAGAAAACACAGAATGTGGCTCTACATTTGCTGAAGCAGACAGGTGACTACAACTGCCCTCCAAAAAACCCTAAGAATTGAAAACGTTATTTCTTGAAAAGTGCTTTAAAGTACTAGAATAAAAATCACAGAATTTTTTTTTTTGTTAAAAAAAAGCAAACCCAGAAAGATTCAGTTTTACTTTTTTGCTTTACAAAAGAAAACCCAAACTAAACAAAAGCCCAAACCATAAAAGTTGAGACAAGATTTACAAGTTTTCCTCTTATATGAAAAAGACAATTTCCCCCCCAAACTTTATGTGATTAATAAAGAGCAAAATGTGCCAAAAAACATAAGTAGAATGTCAGTAACAGACTATATTAATCTAAACCGAATCCCACTGATATCAGGGGTCAAAATTAGATCCCTGCACTATTTAAGTCCTGCAAAGACATTTCTTTTTGGAGGTCTGGAGAACTGCAAATGTGAGTTCTTGCCACTGCCTTGTTTTCGCTGATGAACTGCAGCCACAACACAATATTTGGACCCCATCTCATACACAAGAATAGTATGTGCATATACCAAATAAATAAATTATAAAATACTACCAAAAAACCCCAAACCACACAATATTTCTTGCAGGTATTTTACCTCATTATCAGTTGTAAATTGAGCTCCATTATGTCCACATTGCATGCGCTGTGTATGTGACAAATACACACAGCATGTACAATGAGGACACCATAGAGCCAGAACAAAGAGAATATAGTAAGTTGTATCACTAAGTAAAAATCAGTGTCTGGCAGCCCAAGCAGCGCAGCAATGCTGGGAACTGGAAGAAGAGCTGGTGTAGAAAAAGTAATCCCAAAGATTCAGTTGTAGAGGAAGTAGCTATCTCAAATCTGGTAAGTTAAATGAACAGGAGTACATCAAAAGACCCTTACAAGAAGAAAGCACACAGGAAATAATAAAAGTTTAATTGCACTTATTAATATATTAGTCTAACAGTTCTGCAGTGTTACTAGAAGCCAACAGATCTATCAGTGCATTAAGCACCAGTTTTAAAAATGGCTCTGCATTGGTGTTTTTTTAAAGACTTGTTCTATCACACAGATCTTTAAAATCACATTATTGATAATTGCTAGTGACACTCTGCAAAATAAGAAAAAAATCTCCTGATTCTGTCAACTGCAAAATATTTCAAAACTTTTTATAAAACAGCGCTAAAGGCATACTCTCATAACTTTGTACTTCACGCTTACTATAAAACTTCCTTTATTTAAGCCCACAGGTCTTTTATGGTTATTGTAACTAGATATTCATAAAATCTCAGAAGAAAAGCGGGGCTGGAGACATACTAGCACTCTCTGACAATAGATGTAATAAATACATTAATAAAGTTTAAAATAAAAAAGACCAGCAAAAAATAAGATTATAAATAGAGTAATAGCACAACACATTTCCTCCTTCCATCTCTCATTTTGTCACCAACAACATGAGAAAGATGAGATTTTCCACATGCCTTGAGGGCTCACAGAACTGTTCTTCCTGGCATTGGGATAATGGCAAAGTGGTTTCCAAATGAAATGACCCTCATAAAAGCAATATTTTCCGGAAATTTCTTCCCATTAAAGCTTCCCGAGAAGTCTCCTCTTTTATTGTCCTAATGGAGAGGAAACATCATATGGAAAGCAGTATGGTATTCTTAGCCTCACAATTTTTTCAAAGCCATCATCTGTTGCCAGCTTCAGCCCTCTCCTCAATCATTAGGAAAGCAACAATTCATAATATTCTTTGTAGTTAATATTAGGTTCTTGCCATTTCCTCACCCTCCAGAAATCTTTCATAGTGTCTTTTGTTTCATCTGTCACTACATAAATCAAAACCATATAAGCATCTTTCTTTCACAAATGCTGAACTTAAGCTAGAGAATTTAATTTTTCTTACCATTAATCGTTGCCTTTTTAAATATTCTTCAAGACAACTTCGAGCACAATGAGCCGCCTGAATATATCTTCACAAATCTGAGTCCCTATATGATAAGACAGCATGTTTATTCTCATACTCTTCAACTTAGTATGAAAGGTTTATCTCAATTGAGCCCATTTCTCAGGAGTCAAGGATACCCCTTTGCCAGAAAAAAGGTCAGAACTTCAAGAGCGAAGGTAGAACCTAGCTCTGTTATGCAAACACAGTCTCGTTCAATAGTTGGTTTTTCAGTTTTTCTAATAACTGGGAGATTTCTAATTCATTGCATTCCTATGTTGCTATGGCAGCATAAAGTATAGTATAGCGGTTTCTATGAATCCTGTCACATTCCAAAATGCAATTCTTCTTTCCAAGCATTAATTGCAGAATGATAAAGTCAGACTCAAATTCTTCCATATGTAATTACCAAAATATATTTTCTATATCAAGCTGATAATAGATCCTATTCCGTATCCACTACATTCAAATGAACAAATGAAACCACCAAATGCCAGAAGTACATTCAGAATACTTAAAATTCCATATAGTGAAGCCACTGAAGATTTTTGAAATACTGAATTATGAATCCTTTAACACCTCAGGCCCACAGAGCAGAAAATTATGATAAACTATACAGGTTAGGAGGTAATTTTAAAGGTCATTTGAAAACTTTTCATATGTTTCCATAAACTACTAGAAAGGCAGAAATGAGAACAACATCAAGGACTTCAACATATATTATTCTATCATGCTGCCATATACAGTATTAGCTTTTCAGTTATGTAATGCCTATGCACATTCGGTTTCTAATTTTATAGAAGAGGCAGCTCTTCTTATTATATCTGAAGAACATATCCATCTACAGGGCAGATTAACCATTCTGTTACTCTCAGACCTGTTCATCAATTGCACAAAATCAGGTTGCTAATGGCAGTTGGCACTCACACAATTTCTTTCTCTGAACAGCTTTATCAATGTTACAGTGAACACTGACTTTTTTTTTTTTTTTCTCAATAGAAAAAGGAAAAACCCTGAAAGGCTTCAGCCCACTGCATGTCCATATGTACCGATGCGGGTCTTGCACCCAGCGACAGGCTTCTGGAAAGCAGAGACTTACCAGCCCAAATCTGGAGATGTGGCACTTTGCCAGGTTTCTCTATCTAAACTCCACATGGCAGGGAGCAAACATACCCAGAGATACAGGACCCCTGTCCCTGCATAAACAGACTGGTCCAAAGGGGCATTTCTGACCCACAGTCCCAACCTTGAGCTGAAAGTCAAAGCTCCAGCACCCCTAAAAAGCTGGTAGTGTGAGGACATGTATGAAAGAGTCCAGAGTGTCAGAAGGCTGAGATCTCTTGCCCATGGTGAAAGAAGAGATAAGGGGAGAAAAACACCACCTTGCAAGGGAAAGGTGGCAAAGGGTGCTGCCAGCAGAAGCATCACAGCTGGAGATGACACTGCAAGATGGCTGCTGGAGAACAGGATTTAGAAAGCCACCGGGTTGATTCGACCTTCTGCCTCATTAAATGATTGGAGTGATATGGGCTCCTGCGGGTTTCTGAGCTCGCCCTTACTGATGGCCACGTCATTGTGTCAGACCCAACATTTACACTGCACTGTTAACATAGCCCTAAAAGACTCTTGTTTTACAGAACTGACCTTCAGAGCAGCCCATTTGCTCATACTTCTCAAACTGAAGAATTATTTTAAAAGAAGGATTATTATTAATGAAAACCGGAAAGCTAACATAAAACTCACTTTTCTTCTGGGGCGTGAATCTAAAGTCTAATAGTTAATAATTTCCAAGCACTACTTGAGCCAGCTCCAATTTTACTAATTAATGAGCAACAATGCTCTTTGGTCTTTAAAGCATTCTGGCAAGAGAAATCCCCAAACCAGGCTTTGAAGAGGAGATGATGCCCATCCTGTCACTCACACTGGCTGATATGCTTGGGCTCCAATGCTTGAGGTGAGCATTTTCTTCTCTTTGAACCAAGGCTGACTTGGAGGGCTGCGTCATAGCATCTGCTGTGCCAGCCAGCTGTCCTCTGACTAAGAGGTTCAATCGTGCCCTGGGGTGCACTGTGGCCTTCCACCCCACAGCCCTCCATCCATCACCTGGGAGCGGAGATGGAGATGCCTACATGCTCTTCACTTTGCAGTTCCTGCAGGTCTTACCTGCCCATACAAGTATCAGGGGCCACTGTCCTCTAGATATGATTACTTGGAGTAGCACAACATTTACCTTTATGAAAACATGTCATTTCACATAGAAAATGTCCTACTAAATAGAGTGAAAAATGATTACTGAAATCAATATAATTTTCTTTTTTCAAACAAATTTTAAAAATCAAGGACTGGGAATGCTAAAACAATTCTAATTTCTGCAATGGAATTTGAACAGACTATGATGAGCAAACAGGATTTCAGATAACAATTTTTTCTTTTCTTTTCCAAACTCTTATGCTATCAAGCTTCATTAGAAATTCTACAGAAGCCAAGTCCCTAATAGTTTTCATCTTCTTTCTGGGATTTCATTAGACCTAAAAATGAAGAAACTTTTTTTCATAAATAATTTCATGATACTACAAAGCATCAATGTGAGTTTCCTTTTTAAAAAGAAACAACGTGTGTAAAATACTTTACTTAGCTACCAGACCTACTCAACCCCCAACATTTCCATTACCATTATAAAGCCTCACAAAATCACCAGGCAAATACAAGCAGTCACTGCTTCCAACCACAGTGTGTTCTTCATGCCCTGATTTCATTTTTTCACCCGCATCTCTTGTTCCAAAATAAAACCAAGAACTTCACACAGAAAGTGATCAAAAACAGGCCCATAATAAAAAGCTTCTCCCAGGTTCACAAGCACACAGATGGGCAGGACCAAGCATGCTCAGCCCCCATCTGAAATGTGACTTCTGGCTCTATGAGAACTTACTGTTCCCAAAGAGAGGTATCTGACTCATGGATCACAGATATTTGTGAGTCAAAACAAAAGAACCCTGGATTTATAGTACTCTGTTTTCAGTACAGGAAACAAGGTTCTAATAGACCAGAAGCAGGAAAAAAGCAATAGTCTCTGCTCTTCAAGGAGAGCCTATCTTGTACATGTGGAGGGCAGTCAGCTATTAAATGGGCAAAACAAAACAGCAAGACACCTAAAAAAAGCTTCATATCTACAATAACCATTCTTTTGGAAAATAGTCTATAGTGCATGGCTGTTCTGACAGTCAGTTACTAATAATGTGTGCTATATTAAAAATATTAGTATCTGAGCACCTAGTATCTGCTGTGTGAGAGAGTGAAATTTAGCTGAAGACAATAGTGAAAGCACTGGGGAAGCACATAATCTTTAAAAAAAATCTGTACCTGCACAACAGGAGAGCTCAAGCATGTATTTTCACTGAACAATTCAAATTGACAGTAAGCACTGCACAGAGACATCTATCGAAACACATCTCTCTTCAGAGCACAAAGCTCCACACAGAGATGGAGGTGCCTGGCTCAGACACTCAGTTCCTTTCCCCAGGCATCACCAGGTCTGGGGCAAGAGTCAGCAAACTCCCTGCAAAGCTGTCCACATTTGGTCTCTCCTTTTTGCCTTCTCATTGCTACCCTACCACACTGCAGCCAGAGCAACACAGAGATGGGATGCATCAGCTGGATGACACTCACCAAGGAAGGATGGATGGGTAGGGAGCTGTGAGAGCAGCTACAGCACCAGGCCTTCAGCTGGAGTGGGTGGAGTAACCTGCATGCTCCACAGTCACACCTCTGACCTAAGAGCACAGCATTTGATGGATGTCAGTTCTAATCTAGTATGGTAAACCCCATATTCACAAAATCACAGAATTGTAGGTGTTGGAAGGGACCTCTGGAGACCATACCAACCTGCCAAAGCAGGGTCACCCAGTGCAGGTTGGACAGGGTCATGTCCAGGTGGGTTTAGAAGATCTCCAGAGATGGAGACTCCATATCCTCTCTGGGCAGCCTCTGCCAGGGCTCTGCCACTCTCACAAGAAAGAAGTTTTTCCTCATGTTGAGACAGAACTTCCTGTGTTCCAGTTTGTGTCCACCATCCCTTGTCCTGTCACTGTACACCACTGAGAAGAGCCTGACCCCATACTCTTGAGATCTGCCCTTTAGATACGATCATTGATAAGATCCCCTCTCAGTCTTCTCCAGGCTGAACAGACCCAGGTCTCTCAGACTTTTCTCCTAAGACAGGTGCTCTAGTCCCTTGATGATCTTCATAGCCTCCACTGAACTCTCTCTAGCAGTTCCCTGTCCTTCTTGAACTGGGAGGCCCAGCACTGGACCCAGAACTCCAGATGTGGCCACACTAGGGCAGAGCAGAGGGGGAGGACAACCTCCCTCCACCTGCTGGTCACACTCTTCCTGATGCTCCCCAGGATGCCATTGGCCGCCTTGGCCACAAGGGCACATTGCTGGGCATTATTGTCATCGAGGACTTCCAGGTCTCTACAGAGCTGCTCTCCTGCAACACATCTCATCATTTCACATTTACAAGAGCAAAGAATCAAAATTCCAGAAAGAAGATCAGCATTTTGATAGCTAGGGTAGACACTAATTAAACACTGGAATCATCTTAGGGATAGTCATAAATACACCAGTTACTTCACAAATATCTCTTTAGCAAAATTCTAGGTAGGCTACAACCTAGCAATTCAGTATTAATAGGCACCCCGTGCTATATAGCAACAAAAAACCACCCATAATACTCAATGCTGAACTAAATGATTCCCGAAAAGGCTACGTTTCATAAGCTTCTGCAAACTACATTTTATTAAATTTCCTTTTAAAATTACGGTTTCTCAAATGTTTAGTAAGCCATATCTTTTAGTGCAAAATTAATTCCATTAAATTGTAAAAACCAGTGAGATAATAGGAAAGCCAAGGAAATCCAGTGCTGATGACTACAGTTAATTAGAAATATCTCCAAGTCATCATTATGGGGCAAACTATTCTGAATATGCAAGGTTCACAAGTTTCAGTCATTTGTGTAGAATTATCAAAGACTTTCTTTAAATAAAGTTTTAATTACCATTTCTGGAAACTTGGAAGCTGACCTACTTTTTTTCATTATTAGGTCAGGAAATACACCATGCAAATTATTCTGGATTAATGTGTCAGATGTTAATTTCCATATTAATTAATTGGTTAATTAATATGGTTAATAAGTTGCATCCACAATGTATAACACCATCCATTAGATAATAAGAAGCATTGTTATTATTTTTCAATGCACTGGGTGAATATGTACACCTAGAAGCACTATTGAAATGGTAATGAATTATACTTTAACAGAAAAAGCTGAGATGTTGCCTCTGATCCACAGCACATAGTTGAGTTAGGTTATACGTTGCTACTGTACTTGGAAAAGATCCTTTTTGCATGATACAAGTATTCATAAAACTGGACATTGCATGGTGCTCCTGAAGGTCAGGGTGAAGATGGGGGAGGCAGGGAGGAGAAGGCTGAGCACATTTGATTCTGAACACCCTCTGTTGCAGTGCAGTTGCACAGTAGGTAATCCAGCCTCCAATCAAGGGGTTTCATGCCAAGTGGCACTACTGCTGTGGTGGGGGCAGCATTAAGGATCCCTTGGTGACTATACACAAGAGGGGTATGTGGACTCCAAGGCTCCAAATTAAGAAGAACATGGGGTCACAGGGCTAGGCTCAGCAGGACATGCACCCCATCAGCAGCCCCCCAGGGAGCCCTGGCTGCACATGGGGAGCCTTCATATAACATGTGGAGAGGCCGTGTCTTGGGTAGTCGCAGGCTGTGCCTGCTCCTGCTGGGATCTCCATGTGTGGGAAGGCTGGAGGCTGAAAGCGCCATCTCCCACAGAGCTGGCAGCTTTGGCAGCTTTTTGCTGTGCTGCAGGGACTCACCAGAACCAGTCAATCCCAGGCTCCACCAATCTTCCCAGTGCAAGCTTTCCCTACCCCAAGGTGGTGGCATGGCAACAGTCCCATGTCACCATCTACAACTGCCAGCAGACACCTCTGTGGATACACAGAGAGACAGTTGTCACTGTTAATGGCACTGGGGCCCTCTACACCACACCCTCTACCTGCAGGATCCCCTCCAGCAGCTGTGGGGGCAGCAACCACTTCAGGAATCAACTGCTGGGATTTGAGCATAGTAGCTCACACTGCTGGGGAACAAAACCAGAAGGCCAGCCACAAAACCAGGCTCTGTCTCAGCCAGGAGATAGCACTAAATGAAGAGTCAATTCAACTGTTGTCTCCTTGAAACAGCACAACAAAAAAGGAGATGTGCCTACTCAGCACCTTAACTACACAGCAAGGCCATGGCCCATTCCAGAGGATAGGGACTGGTCCCAGTTGCAGGAAGAGCCTTTACAGCCACCTGCCAGTGAGCCAAGCTATTGCCCTGCAAAGCATGAAATGGGTGTTTTGACTCTGACTCTCCTGGTTGGGTACCAGAACCCCCCAAGTGCAGTAGGAAAACAACAAGTGCTGCAATTGGGTACCCAAACTGTTGCCACTGCCAGCCAGGACCAAATATTCCCCTGAATCGTAGTGGGCAGCACTCACACTTCCACTCTGAGCTCCCCACAGCAGCACAGACCAAAAAGGGCCCTTCACCTTGACTCTCACCTGTCCTGGCATCTGTAACAATGGCTGCCTGTGTCATTTCAAGTGCTGTAATCCACTAACTGCATTTTTCACAAGTGTTGGTAAAACCCTCTTTAATGAGTCAACAACACAGAGCTTTTACAGTTCCAGATAAAAGATGGAAAACAATACTGTCCTCAGTACTAATCAAACCAGGTCTCTTCAAAACCAGCCAATCCTAGAACACGACATTTTGATCTCTCATGGTATTTATGTAACTTTACCTTTTACTCTACTGTTGCTTTAGCATTTTCTCAAAGATATATTGCTAAATCACAACTTCCACCTCAAACATTCTCCATATTTATTTTACCATGTAAGTTAACAGAAAAAATGCACATTTAGCATAACTTCATCCTTGTATCATTATGTGATTTCCCTAGTGGTTGCACAATATGCAAACATGCATCTTAGAACAGAACAAAAACCACTCAAGCAGAGCGAGAATGAAAGAGCCACCATGCACAATCACACAGTATGTGGCACCCAGTAAATTCAAAGCACTTTGCAGAACATGAGATGTCCCTCCTAAACAGGCAAGAAAACCAACTCTCACTGCCCTCAGGCATCCTGGACAGAGCCCAGGAAGACTGGAAGAGTCATTCCATCTCCAAAGACTTTATTATCTCATAATTTTGGGGAATTATCTCAATACACTTTTGGGAAATAGAAGCATAGACTCAGTAGACCAGGAAGGACAGAAAGGGAACATGGGAACATTTCCAGGACAGCCAAGGCATTGCTGCTGGCCTCGTTTGCTACCAGAGCTCCTGATGAAGGTATCAATGAAAGAGACTATCAGGAACTTTCAGATATTCATCACAGAACAATTCATCCCAACACCTTTGCAGTAAATCACTATCCAGTCTGGAAAACTATAAGTACATCAACATGATGCCATCCAGACCTGGACAGGCTTGAGAGGTGGGCCATTGCAAATGGCATGAAGTTCAACCAAGCCAAGTGCAGGGTCCTGCACCTGGGACGTGGCAATCCCATGCACAAATACAGGCTGGGCAGAGAGTGTCTGGAGAGCAGCCCTAAGGAAAAGGATTTGGGAGTGCTCATGGATGAGAGACTCAACATGAGCCGGCAGTGTGCGCTGGCAGCCCAGAAAACCAACCATGTCCTGGGCTNTTCCTGTATCTGAAGGGAGCCTACAGGAGAGCAGGAGAGGGACTCTTTGTCAGGAAGCGTAGTGATAGGACAAGGGGTAGTAGTTTTAAACTGGAAGAGGGGAGATTTAGATTAGATATTAGGAAAAAATTCTTTGCTGTGAGGGTGGTGAGGCACTGGAACAGGCTGCCCAGGGAGGTTGTGGATCTCCCATCCCTGGAAGTATTTAAGGCCAGGCTTGATGGGGCTTTGAGCAATCTGGTCTAGTGGGAGGTGTCCCTGCCCACGGCAGGGGGGTTGGAACTTGATGATCTTCAAGGTCCTTTCCAACTCTAACCATTCTATGATTCTATGATTCTATGATAAGATAGCTGAAAGTGGCAGATGAACTCATAATAGGTTAGTCAAGAATGGACGTAAATCAATAATGTAGAGTCACACTGGAAATGGTTAGCTACGAGTAGGGACTCTTCCAGCTATCATGATATCCCTTCTGAATATAAATAATGTCAGCTATTACACAGATGGCTCCGCACTGTCAACATATTAGCAAAACAAATTATGCAGTTTGTACACTGTTTGGAATGTTAACTAACAAGGTAGATCAAAGGGCTATAATTTAAGTGATCTTCTAATTTTGTATTTTTTTCCTAATTTTATTCATAAGGGAGTTTTCAAGCAATCTGCAGCCTGTTACATGTCTACATCACTGAAAACATGAAACAGTTTCAGTTAACTCAGTCTTGTGGAAAAATGTTCTTATCACAAACAGAACGAGACTTTCACAGATGTAGTTTAGTGACCACAAATAAAACCCAAACTACGTGGAGATGACCTTGAAAGTTACCATGTTAAAAAGTTGTACAAAGTAAAGGTTTTTTTGCAAGCGCAGTGGAAAAACATTTTTTACAGAGCATGTTACTAAATCAAAGCACCGGGGGCTATTAATGCATACCTGATACTGGAGCATGCTTTATTTATCTTACAAAGTCTCCTGAATATAAGCAGAGTATAATGCTCAAAATACTACATAAAAGTTAATCCTGTAGTACTTTGCAGGGAGACAGCTGATAAATCAGATTAGTGAAGGAAACCCAGCACAGAGGATGGAGACACAGCAAGAGGAGATGAAGGCATTTCTGAGCCTGGTGCTGTACTCTGCCAGGAGCCTGCAGGGACCCAGCATGGCAGTTGCAGCAGCAGTATCTTCTCCAGCACCTACCCTGCAGACAGGCAGGTTTTTATCTTATCTCTTATTCATACTTCCTTTGGAGCCTACCGGCCATCACTTCTGCCTGCACCATTGGCGGGGCTGTCAAGGGCATAGGAGTCCCCTGTCCCTGTGTTTCACACAGTCCTCCTGCAGGCTCACAGACAGCAAGGTGAGGATCATTTATTTGGGAATCAGTAGCATGTGATTATGTGAAACTGCAGCCCTGTACATATCTGCAGTCCCAAAAATACAACTTTTATTGTGCCGCTCAAAGTAGTGCATACAGCAGCTGTAAGAAAGCGGCTTACCTGGCATAGCTCGAGGCGGCCACCCACCTTCCTCTTGCCAGAGATGGGGTGTGTGAGCACAGGGCCTGATGTGGTGAACATGCTCCTTGCCAGCTGACAGACTGCCCTTACCACACAGAAAACAGGCCAGAAGTATTGAAAATATAGAAATACATAGATTCCCCCAGGAATTCTCATACTAAAATACGATAGAGAAAAACCTGAGAAATCAGGGCACACCTTCTGTTCATGGCTGCTCTGATGGCAAGTACAAGAAGAGAATGGTAAATAACAAATCTGGTTACTTTTTTCAGCCTGCTGGAGGAAAGCATGATATGTCCTAACCTGAAAGCTAGATGACTCTGCAGCCTTTCTGGTCCATCTAATGAGGGGATACAAAATGGCAAAACCAGCTTTATAGCCATAGAGGGCATAGTTTGGATCCACTAAAAGCAATAGGCTCAACTTAATTTATAAAGTTAGTTTCTAAGCAATAGGCAAAAATCCAGATGTCTGAAAGTACCGGGCATGTTTGAGAGCAGCAAAAATATCCCTACTTTGGTTCTAAAGAGATCTTTCTATAATACGGAGGACTGCAGAAAGAGCAGTATCATTACCTTTACTGCTCCAGCTTTGTGCTCTGTGGCACAAGGGTACGAAAACTCTAATCAGCTATGCTGAGTTAATGCTTACTGTACAAAAAAAATTGTGAAAGTCAACATATGGCTAGATATTATTTATTACTGTTAAGAAAATTCAATTACACAACATTGTAAATAACAGGAAATAATCAGATTAAACCCGTAGGGAGACTATTTGTTACTGTTTGTTGCCCAACAGGATTATTCACTGCCTGAAATACCTGGGAAACAGTTTTCCATGGCAGAATCTTCTATTGCTCTAGCAATAGCCTGTGAAGGCTTGCATGCAAGATTCAGTGGCAGGTCATTATGTGATGTTTTGTTTTTTTAACATTGACCAGCGTTACCAAAACAAACACTAGAGGTTGCTGCTGAAGAGCTCCCAAGACCACTGCTGTTTCCAAACATCAGCAGTTTGCAGCTGCATTGAACCAAACACTGTTACAAGAAGATGCAAGGGAAAAGATGAAAAATGTTGTGACACCAGAAAACCATCCATTCCAGCAAGGGCCCTTTGACCAAAACATGGTCTGTTCCCCTAGAGGTACCTTTCTGAGAAGAAATGGGCTTAAAAACGAGGCTCTGCACCAGTCACCACATACCAACAGGCATGTCCAGAAGAGTCCACACAGCCTGACATTCAGCAATAAATTGCTGGTCTTATAAAAATATTTGTTGAGTGCAAGGTACATTTATTCCTTTTGATTTTATGTGCAGAAATAAAACTGATGGGGGAAAGTGACATGGAGAGGCTTCATTATAATCAGTATATAAAAGTGTCACTGCATACTGACAATAACATCCTTCACATCTAACATTTTATTTCTTTCCGAGTGGTATCATGGAACTTAAAAGTTAATGCATAATAAGGAACCGATGATAAAAAATGAAGTTTAAATCTGTGAAAATTCTTTTAAATATTTATGAAACATGAGTTTTAAAATCTATCTATTCAGGATCACTGTTCTATTAAAAAATATTGCCCACAATGTTTTTGTTCTGCTTCCCTTTTGAACAGCAGAAAAGACTTTGATATTCTTAAGAAAGGTGCAGGGTACTATTTTAACACCATGCTCCAATGCTTGCTTTTTCTACTACATCATAGAATAAAGAGTGATCCTAACCTTCCCAAAATAAAAGCACATCTTTGGTTTTCCCAGTTACTGACAGTAGTTGCATTTGATTGTTAAGTTTCAAAAAAAAAAAAGGGCGTGGGGCAGGGGGAAGATAACAGAGAGCACCATCAATGTGATATGTTCTCTGCCCAAAATTACGAACTGTACAGGGTGGAATATCCTTGGCATTTTTCATTGTCTAAAGTAATTATTTGCAGTCACAAAGTCGTGTTTTGAACATTTCAAATCTGGAGCCAAATACATTACCGCTTTGAGTCATTTCACTTAAGTGTGAAATTACTTAAGAGTAATGGCTCCTATTTACTCTCCAAATAAGTTTGGCTGTCAAAAGGAATAAAAATTTCCAGTCTTTTCACCAGAAAAGGCTAACATAGCTGCAAAATCTGTCTGTATAGATCTTCAGTGGTTACACCAGGACCTAATTGCAACAACAGAGCACAGGTATAGCGTATAACACAAGTCAATGTCAAATTGCAGAGTGAGGGGGATTCTGCCCCTCTGCTCAGCTGCCTCCAGCTCTGGAGTCACCAACATCAGTTGGACCTGTTGGAGCAGGACCAGAGGATGCCATGGAGATGATGCAAGGTCTGGAGCTCCTCTGCTGTAAGGACAGGCTGAGACAGGTGGGGGTGTTCAGCCTGAAGAAGAAAAGGCTCCAGGGAGACCTT
Organism: Pedionomus torquatus; assembly: GCA_013398155.1. Lineage (NCBI taxonomy): Eukaryota > Metazoa > Chordata > Aves > Charadriiformes > Pedionomidae > Pedionomus > Pedionomus torquatus. The sequence continues at coordinate 108,229 of VZRU01004759.1, forward strand.
ATAGCATCTTCCTAGCATGTGAAGGACACCTAAAAGAAAGCTGGAGCAGGACATTTTACAAGGGCATGTAGTGACAGGACAAGGAGTAATAGCGTCAAACTGAACAAGTGGAGATTTAGATGTGATCTCAGAAAGAAATTCTTTGCTGTGAAGGTGGCGAGACACTGGCCTAGATTGCTTTGAGCAACCTGGTCTAGTGGGAGGTGGCCCTACCCGTGGCAGAGGGGATGAATGAGATGAGTTCTAAGGTCCTTTCCAACCTGAATTATTCTATTAAAATGAAATAGGCTTGGGACTTGCAGTAAGGGACCCATGTCCCTAATACGCTATGTACAAGTGTACAAGAGGGCAAGAGCTGCTTGAGCACTTTGGACACAGACCTGACCTACCCATGAGTTTGCAAACTCAACAGGTCATTGCCTGGTTTTGGGATCACCAGGTCTTTGTAAAGAAGCTTAGCTCCTGCTTGCTCCTTCATGCTTTCAGCATCCAGGCACAGCAAGCTCTGGGTCACCCATCTACCCCATTGCTGCCTTGCTGCTCTGTGCCTTCTTGTTTGCTTCTCCCAAAACAACTGGTTTGTTCACTTAGTTTTTAACAGTATTTAGGAACAGAAAGGTCAGAAATGAAAGAGAAATCGATGGCTTATACAGATATTCTGCCTTCTGCAACAGCTTACACTGTTCTGCAATTTACCCGGGTGAATAAAACTTTACTTGGGTAAACTTTTATCATCCCTATTTTCCAGGTGGGAAACAAGTTACCAGGTGCCTTGGCTAATTGTCCAAGGTCCTGCACATCAGTCTGCCCAAAACAATGAGAAGGCTGACTCTGGATCTTAGAGCTCCCAGGCTGACATCCAAACCTTCCCACACCCAGTCCCTTCAGGGAAGGACTAATGCCCAACTCACTGGCCATCGTCTCACACAAGTGAACAGAGGCTTTGCAGATGTGTCCTCTGCTTTTTGTAAGCTCAGCAAGTTAAGCAGGATCAAATGTCAAAATCCCAATGTTAAAAACTTTACAATTCTGTTGCTTTGTTTTTTTAGTGTAGAAACTTCAAAAATATCTGAGTTTTATTGAACCTAAATGATCAAACACCATCAATTTTTTCTGTCAAAATTTCATTTGGATTTTGTCCCATATTTTTTGGTTTACATATTCAAAATTTTAAGTTACTATAGAATTCATTATGAATTATTAGAAGTATAGAAATAATTGTATTAAAGGCAAAAGCACTGGACCAGCTTGGTTTAATGTACATATTGGTGTATCTAAAAATAAAATGCAGCTGTGATTCACCCTTGAGAAGAATTCTGTAGAGCAGTAAACACCCCCTCTCTGCCTGCCCCACACCCCCCCACCCCCCCCC
>VZRU01004759.1:109707-121040 GCA_013398155.1 Pedionomus torquatus
AAGAAGTTCCTCCTCGTGTTTAGATGGAACTTCCTTTGTTCAAGTTTGCCCCCATTACCTCTTGTCCTCTCACTGGGCACCACTGAATAAAGACTGGCCCCATCCTCCTGACACCCACACTTTAAGTATTTATAAGCATTGATCAGATCCTGTCTCAGTCTTCTCTTCTCCAGACTAAACAGACACAAGTCCTTCAGTTTTTCCTCATAAGAGAGATGTTCTAGTCCCCTAATCATCTTTGTAGCCCTTTGCTGTACTCTCTCCAGTAGTTCCCTGCCCTTCCTGAACTGGGGAGCCCAGAACTGGACACAGCACTCCAGATGGGCCTCACCAGGGCAGAGCAGAGGGGCAGGATGACCTCCCTCCACCTGCTGGTCACACTTTTCCTGATGCACCCCAGGATGCCATTGGCCTACTTGGACACAAGGGCACATTGCTGGCTCAGGATCATCTTGTTGTATACCAGGACTCCCAGGTCTTTTTCCTCAGAGCTGCTCTCCAGCAGGTCAGCCCCCAACCTGTACTGGTGCAGGGGGTTATTCCTCCCCAGTTGCAGCACCCTACACTTGTCCTTGTTGAATTTCATCAGGTTCCTCTCTGCCTGAGATCACTTTTTGCTATTTTGTCTAAATTTTTAAAAGGAAGCATTGTCTCTGAAAACATTTTCAACATCTGGACAAGTGGGAAAATATCTTGCTATTAAAAGACAGCAGGTCTGTCAAGGGACCTGCTACTTGCTGACAACTGAGAAATTTCGCTGAGTTCTCCAGGAAGCCCATCCACTTGGGGACACACAACTAACTCAGAGCACTGAGAGAATAAGGACAGATGAAGAACCTCTTTCAAGAACCTCTTAAGGGCTGAGTCTCTCAGCTGCTTACAATTATTCTGGAAACCTTCCCTGACTAGAGATCTGCTCCTCTTCTTTGCTGTCTCATGGGTAAGAAAAGAAAATCTGAATTTCTTTCACTATGGTCTGTGAGGTGTTATTGTGCTGCATTATACTAGGTCCTAACTAGATATTTTTTCTTACAGTGTCCTGGTTTGAGGTAAAACGAACCAATTTTCTGTTTTACAGTTTTACTTTCTTAGCTGGGCCTCCTTTAACTAGCTAAACTCTGAAATTAACAGCACATTGTTCAGAGCTGTTCCGTCTCACAGTGATAAGACCTGATTATACCAAGCGATGGTATGCAGAGAGGCCCTTGTTTAGACTTATTGCTGGAAGAACCAAGGTCAGATAATTTTCAGCATTTGCCCATTGGAGGGTCCCACCTTCAAGGAGGAGCGGACAGGACAGGTGACCCAGAACGGACCAACAGGGGTATTCCATCCCATCNACATCCAAGGAGGACTCTGCCTGTTCGTCTGCCTTTGATCCTGATCCGAGCGTTCCTGACTTCAGATCTGGAATCCGGCTCCTGTCGATCACCGAGTCCAGTTTGGGACTTTTCCTGAAGCCTGCTGGTGACGTGGTCGTCATCCTGGGAGCTTGATACGGTTTTGTATATATTGTATACTCCCTTTTTCCTAAATTTCCTTTTTATTATATTTCTTATATTTTCATTAAAGTAGTTTAGTTTGTTCTAAACTCTTGAATCTCTTTAACTCCTTCCTCTCCTCTCTGACCAAAAGGGGGGAGGGGGGGACATCTGTCACTCAGGTTTTGGTAAATTTGGCTGAAACCACAACATACAGTTATTTCATATAGCAGAATGTGCAAAACTTCAGTATCCTACTGCAAGATTATAAGATTCAAAGTAGTGGACTTTCTTCCCAAAGCTACTTACACTGACCACTAAGTAGTTTAACATCATCATTTTTCCCTTGCTAAAAAAAATAAAATAACAAGCCAGAAAACAAACATCATCATCATCATAATGATAATAATAATAATGTATCCATAAATCCAAAAAGAAACCAAGATAGGTTACATTTATCTTGCCAGCTTAGGGGCTTGGCAGTGAAGACAAGCACTTCTGACAGCTGCTTTTTAAAACTCACAGAGTGGATAATGGCAATACTCAGCTCACCACATTTTCAGTGTTTGAACATTTCCTGGAGCACTTGTACTGCCTCAGAGTTCAGTAAAAGGAGCTGCTCCACATCCCAGATGTTCTAGACTCATATGGGAAAACAAATGCATCACCTCACACTTCTCAGAAAAGCTACATTAACTCATTATCTATGTGGCCCAGATGCTGAAAAAAAAATAATAATTACTTCTTGTTAATCTCTTTTATTCTGTGAGAGATTGAGGTCAACCAAAACTGATCCTTGGAAAGAGCCAGCATAGTACTTAGAATGCCACGTTCTGCTGCAAGAGGTAATTAACCTCTTACAGACAGCATCTTTCATCATAGCGAAACTCAGATCTATTTGACAATTAAACATTTCAGCAGAAGGTAAAACCACCACCAGCAAGACCCATGGAAACATGCTGTGCAAGCAGCCACATGGAAATCCTGCCAGTCTGTATCCTCTCCTGAGGACAGCACCAGGCTCACAGCACTGCAGGTTTGCCACCCCCAGCAGGGGACAGCAGAGGGAGCGGTGGCAGCCAGGGGAAGACAGCAGTCCTACTGCTGTGGGTCAGCAGCTCGACTCAACCCAGAAGCACCACTGCTCTGTTGTATTTGGGAAGTGAGGGCAGCAACACTCAGAAAGCAAAAATGCAAGGGCAAGACTTTCAAGTGTACCTTAAAAATGAAATTAAATAAAAGAAAATAAAAAAATTAAAAGTGTTAAGAAAAGAAGTGCAAGAAAAAGAACAAACATAACCTAGTAGGAATTCAAAGTTCTTTGTAATGGAAATATTTTTTTATATATATTTATCCCATTTATATAAGCTCATGATCAGTGTTTGATTGTCTTTTTACATCTACTGATTTCAAGGACTAGACCTCAGGTCTGGAAACCATCAGCCCCAGGCCAGAAGCTCCTTGACAATCCAGCTGGCTACTATCAAGCCATTGAAATGGCACACTAACCCTCTGCCAGTACAAGTGCTCACCTTGGAGGATCCTAGCACATGTCAGACAGGTCTATTCCTATGGCTATGCAGGAATGGGAAGTTGCACCTTTCACTATGTAAATCAGTCTGCCTCTAGAAAGTGAAGCCCCTGAGCAGCAGGGGCTCTGCAACCCACTCCAGGGCTAAATGCAATTCTGCCAGGTAGGGAAGAGTAACTGTGAACAGAGGCACAGCTTGGCAGAAATTAGAGATCTTACACAGAAAAATTATTTGCAATGTTTTTGTTTCTTGCAACAGAACAGTCTATTTTACATAAAAAACCCCACCCTCAACACATTTCATTTAAACACTGCACAATAACTCAACAAACTTGTGAAGTACCCCAGAGGAGGGCCAATTTACACAAGCGACTAAAGCACCAGGACTTCCCCAGACATTTACGTTAAGCTAAAACCTAATGTTAAATAAAATAAAAGAATACAAAAACCCCAACCAGAAATGTGGCAAATGTGTGAGAGGATAATTCACCAAGACAACTACTAATTTCTGCTATGATTCACTCCTTGAGTAACCCCCACAGCTGCTACTCTCCAAGCAGCAAGGAGAAGTTGATGAGGGTACAAAATAACTGCATGATTAAAGATGTTTCTAACACTGCTGAGGGACCTGAAAGCAGAGAATTCCAAGGCAAGGACCACCTGCTTCCTCATCCTGAGGGCAGGCCAGGTTCCACAGGCAGGTTTTGTCAGAACCATTGCCTGGGATTCCCAAAGGACCTCCTGTCACCAAAACCCCTGCCTTGGGGCTGCAAAGGCATCAGCTCACTCTTGGGTATTTTGCTGCTCTCCTGCTGTGGCATCACATTAATACTTACTTAAATCCCTCCCCTCAGGAGTGGCTGAAGTTCATAGTTACATGCAGATAACCAACTGACTACTCCTGTCAAGCCTACCCAATAAAAGGCTTTTCTAATCTCAGTACTTTTCCAACACAGTAAGCACTAAGCTTTCTGAATTCACTTCGCTACGTAGATTAGCTTGTTTAGCGCATACAGTCTCAAAAAGTAATGGTCACAAACAGAAAGATGACTTTGCAGCAGAAAACCATTTACATGGGCCCCAGGCACAGCTCTGGCCTCACTAGTGCAGAGCTATGCTGGTGTCTGACCGCCACTGGAACCTGGAGTCTCAGAATAACTAACCCATTGCAGATACACACAACCTCCTCCAACCCCAATCATTAAATCTAAGAAATATTCAGCAAAGAGATGCACACACATAAGAAAACAATATAAATATACATAACTGAAAATAGTTCTACTATGGATCATACAGATCCAGTACCGGATTTCACTGAAGTCAACTTTGCTACTGCTACTTACCTGAATACACAAAGCTGGGAGGAAGTATGTAAAAAACCTTCAGATAGCTGCTTGTTGATCTTAGATGCTAGGTATGTTACTCCAACTCTCTTTTTCCTAAATTGCCTATTCATAACAGTTCCTTATGCCCAAAGCACCCTGAACACCGCAGACATCCTTGTAATGTTCTCAGTATAGCCTTAGCCCCTCTCTCACACCAGTGGCATTTCCATCAGAGCTACTTTGAGCAAACCCAGACTCACAGCCAGTGCCAGTTACTGCCCAAGCAACCACCCAGGCATTTTCACTTACTTTCCCAGGCATTTACACCTGAACATCACTGGTCATGAGCTGCCAAGGGACCTGCTGCAGACCAGGCTGTTGCTGGGACATGAGAAAAGTCCACAAGCTGCATTTGCAACTTTAGGTGGCAGTTTAAGCATCCCACAGAAGAAAAGACAAAATCTGATGAAAACAGGGAGGTTTGTGGTTATTTTAAAGTGAAACAATGATCTTCTAGCCTTCTTTCTGCAGAGAGAGCCACCTATGTGCCTGGATGGCTATGAGAGCAGACATGCAGGGAAATGAGGTCCTTTGTTTCTTGTCTCCTTCTCAGGGTCAAAATTCCTTAGTATCAATTTGTAAAATGAAGCTGGGCGTAGCCAGCAAAAGTGAAATCATGCCTTCCAGACTTCACTCATTAACAGAAGTAGAGCCTGTGTTAGAGTTTGCTTCACTCGGCTCTGTCAGCAGCAGCCCCACATCACCCCTGCCTTCAGAGTCAGGTCCTGCAATGGCTTGGATCAGAGGAAAAGCCAACTATGGGCTACTTTTAAGACTAAAACTCCCTTATGCTGAACTGAATGGCACAATTATCTAAACCAACATGACAGTAGGAAGAGGGGCTGCAGGCACCTTCGAACATGAGGAATTGCAGCCCTAGTGCCTCTTCGGGAGAGCTCCCTTCAGGCTTGTGCAAATGCCATGGGAAGGCAATGCATGGCCCTTCACCGTCATAGCCTGTTAGTGAGAATTTCAGCTTCAGAGTGTCCGGAACGGTGAAAAAAAACTTTAAAAAGATGTCATCAGAAAGAGAACAGAGTGGTGCTTCCACCATCTGTCAGAGGCACAATGTGAGGAGGGACAGATAAGTGTCCCAGCAGGAGTACAGCTCCAGGGCACAAGGCCAGGGCATGAGGCTTCCTTGGGAGAAGGTGCACCAGCAAGCAGAAGACTCATTCACAGCACAGCAGGCAGCTGGCACAGACACATAGTCCTCACCTCCTAAAGCTCACCCAGCAGTGGGCAGAAGGTATCTCCAGCCAGGCTGAATCACCATGGAAATGGAAGGAAGATACTTCCAAACAATAGTTCCCATCCCTGAGAGAGAAAGTTGGAATGAGCTCCATGATTGCAGAGGCAGAAAGCTCTTCAGACAAATATATACAGAAAAACCTGCAGAACAGGAGCCAGCCCTTACTATGATTTGAAATCAGGACATGGAAGAGGAGACCAGAGCTCCTGGCCTTCTGTGGTCTGCAGATCACAGAAGGGGGTGGGGGCTGGGAAGGAGAGCAAAACGGAATGGTGGAAAGGGGAGGTAAAGGCAGCACAGAGCAAAATGTGATGCCTGAGATCCCATTAAACATATATTAGCACAGCCTGTCCCACAGGAATGTTTCCTGCAGCCCTTTGATTGGCACACATTCTCATGCAATGCATGCATGGACACCCCTCCTGGAAGACAACAGCTGCTCTTCTTGTGGCAGCTCTTCCCATGTCCCGGTGCCCACACCAGGGCAACATTTTGGTCCCATCCACCCTCTCTGGAATGCTACAGCTCTCACATCTAATCTCACCAATGACAGCTTTGCAGCAAGTTTTTAGAATCTAAAAATGACTCATAAATTTTCTTAATGTCCTGGAAAGGGTTTGGAAGGGTTGCTCCATCTTTCAAGCTGATGTTTAAAAGGGATCAAAGGATTCCATCCCAACCTGGTGGGCTGCTGGGGAGGCACCTCCAGCAGCTGAGCAGGGATGAGAGAGGAAGGCAGCTAGTTACTTACCCAAACTGAAGGGGAGAAATAGCTACCTGGGGCCTCAGAGAAGGCTACCTGCTGGGACAGCCATGAGAGGTGACCAAAAGCCATACTAAGCCAGCAGAGGAGGAAAGAGAAACTGGCAGAACCCTGCTGAAGCTGGACAGGTGGTGGATCCCCATTCCACGTCTCCTCCTCAACCCGCATGCCAAGATCAGCAGGAGAGGCAGATCCCTCATCTCCCATCTCTGTTGTGACAGAATATTCCTGCTTTTACTGAACAGTTTACCGGTATCAGTTGTGAAGGGGAAGAAGGAACTCAGAGTGGAAGGAAACGCTGACCATAAAGCCAGCTGGAAAAAAGATTTCCATAAAGCTAATTTTTAGCCAAAGCCTTTTTTTACCCCTCCATGTACATATTTCTGTAGGAGACTACAGAATTACAGTAATTACTCTAATGAATTAGTTCATGGGAGAAGAAGTATACACACACTCCAGTACTTGGCCAGTTGTAGCTGATATGCTCTCCAGAAGAACAGTATTTAACATTTTACACTAATAGCTTTCATCTAAATTCATCTAATTTCATCTAGTGATTTTCATCACTAATTAATCCCTTCAACACAGAGTTTTATTATTATTATTTTCCTTAATGTAAAATAAAATAAATAAAAAGGTGCATTGTCTCATGCCAATCTGCACTTACAAAATGTTTGCTTCTTTACCAGAGAATGGGGATGCTATTTTATAACCTGATGTTGCAGGTTTGCACCAGCTCCACATGTCCTATGAAGACAGTGTTCACTGAAAACCAGAGCATTGCGGTTAACTGCTGCCAGTCACCTAAAAGGCCAGATGTTCAACAAGAAATTAGCTCACTTAAATCCATTCAGGGAAACTAGCTCCATAATATGGTTTCTCTTTAAGGATGATGATTCTTACTTCCCCAGCAAGGTCTAAATTAAATTCAAGCACATTTAAATACACAGTAGCATCTCTCATGGTGGATTTCCAGACAACTGTTGATATAGTTCATAGCCTTGTTGTCAGAAAATACTGCTGTGTGCCCATCAGGAGAGATCAATTTCATCCGTGAGACAGGGTATTCTCTGACGGCCGATATAGCTGTGCCTCTGAAGAGCTCTGTGTGCAATCTGTTTTAAACAGCAAAGAAGCCTAAGGCTCTTGCCCATGGCTTGGGCAATGCTAAATCTGGTCTTCGCCTGGCAGCACCACAGGACTGTGGGTAGCAAACAGGCAAAGATGCTGTTTCCAGGGTGGTATGTAACTTCAGTGTCACAGAGTGGGCTATCCCCAGAACATCATTAAACATCACGCAACCCCCACTTTTGGCTTCCCACAAAAATAAAGCTGATCCATTCTGCTTCTTACACTCAGACCAGTGTTAAAGGAGGGCCATCAGAAATGAGTTAAAGACCCCCAAAAAAACAGCAGCTCAGGACCATGTCTCCCGAACAGATACTTCAAGAAGACTTTAGGGAAATGCATGTAGCTCTTACATGCCCACAGTGGCAGTTAAATATTTTATTCCTCCACAGGTTTGAGAGCAGGTTTGGGGGCTTTATATTTCTGTGCAGTAACTGTTTAAATATAAAAGCACCGGCCATATGGCACTTCCCAGGAAGCAATTCACTTTCAGTGCAAAGCTGCAATGAACTTAGGTAAATTTTCATGAATATGTAAAAGGATAATTTCCAAAGATGCACAGATTCAGTTCATAGAAAATGCCCTTCTCAGCCAGACCAGGCTATGACCATCAGGCAGTGACTCACTGCCTGCACACTCAGGCATTAATGTATGCAAAGTGAAACAGCATAAAACTTGCCAAATTGCACCAAAAACTAATGCAAGTCACACTCAGTTACAGTCACAGACCGCAAATATTAGATGTGTTCCCTCCTTGGTAAGAAATTGTTACCATCATAAGTTTGTTGTGCAAACAGCTAACATCTTGAGAAAATTTCCATAAGGTCAAAAATTGAACAGGTAGAAAGTGTTTCAAGTTTTAGTGTGTTTAATACCTCAAAATCTTCATTATAAAACCTTTCTTACCTCCAAATCTCACTAGAACAGGACACAAGACTGGCTGGTTTCAGAAAAGTAAAGTATGCTCAGAACAGCTCAGAAAGCCAATCCCAACAGTCATAACCCATTATCTCCCTGTGCTGCTCAAGCAGGGTGCTGACATTACCACCGGAGGGGAACCTGGCAGAGACCATATAATTTCCAGTGAACACTGCCCAAAACGAACAGATTTCCCAAACCTGGAGCAGCATCCACCAGTGCCTTACTGTCAGAGCAATGTGTCATATACCATCATGCAACAGAGCGAGCAAGCATGTCTCCATTGAAACCTGAGTGCAAAGGCATAACAAATTATATCACAGGACACCACCACAGCTCTGTCTGAGCAGCCCTTTGAGAGAAGCACATCAGGTATGGTGGGATTCAGGCAGGGAGGCTGAGAGAGGACTGGGATACCTCTGACACCCTGCTGTCCTCAGATGAGCAGAAATGGAAGTAAAAGAGGATTAGGTGTGACTATTTGGACAAAAATAAATAAAAAACACGGCAATCATATTTGAGGAGCCCAACCCACTGCCTACCTTGAGGACATGTGAGAGACAAAAGACCTCATTCTGCCTCGATAGAGGCAGAAAAGTTCATCAAAAAGGAATGGCAGAGGCTGAGGAGATGAAGAGCAGTGCAATAGCCTGGAAATCTGGCTGCAAGGAGCACAAATCCTGCTAGAAGATAAAAAGAAGTCATGGATTCTCTGAAAACACAGGAGGATCCATACAGGTTAAGGACAGAAAGGACCAACGTATGATGAAGGCTGGAGGACACAGCATTTGAACAGGAGCAATGAGGCAGCTCTGCAGGAGGGAAGGAGAGGTGCTGTGCTCCCTGCACGGACCAAGGATGCTCCGTTGTATCAGCATTTGGTAAGGCGACACAGAACAGAAACAGCTGAAGAAGATGCAGATGCGAACAAAGCTTCCTAGGAATAAAAGTGGGGGACAACTTACCAGCATGGACAGCCCCTCCAAAAAGTCCAAAAACCAACAAAAGTCCAAAATCAAAACTGCAAACCCACCCAACCAAAACCTAAGAAAAATAACAACAACAAAAAGAAAGAACAAAATATAAAGCTGAAAAACTGTCTACAAAACTATAGAACCACCAACCAAACTGCATCAGGATCATTGTGTATAAAGTCCTGAAGCTATGTTGAAGCTATGTTATTTAAAATTGCTGTGCAAGTTTATTACAAAAAGTACATGCACAGTTACTGACTGAGGACAACTTACATTTTCAAATGATTTTTCAAGCACACAATTACTTCACTGACAGTTTTTCAAAAACTACAGGCCTTGAAGTCTCAAACTGAGAAATCAAGACAATGAGCACTGATAACCTCAGAAGTAAGGCCCTATGTGCATGGAGCAGAGTATTAAGAGTGCATTAAGAAGTAGAACCAGAAAAGTGTGTGAGATGATGGCAAGGTTTCTGCTGGGACCTGCTGAAAGCGAGAAAGACACCTGCCCCTCATGCCTACATGGCTTACTGTCGTACGCCATCCCAGCAGCTCACTGCAGCCTTTGAGCTCCCAAGGGAGTGGACATTTTGCAGCTACAAATCTTATTCTTCAGGAATTGCGTGCTGCAGAAATTTTGTTCCAATTTGACAAACTAATTATTAAGTACCTTACCAGTTTCAGCAAAGTACCTTTGATTTGAATTTGTGTAGCTAAAAATAGGATTCAGGGGAAAAGTCCAAGACAGACCCAGCTTGATTCACTTCCCTGTTTATTCCCAACACTAAGTAATTTCAGCTAATGAAAAGCTTATGTGACAGCCAGCCTCACTGGCCTGTTCTTGAAAGTCCATTTGGGGACAGATACGGAACTGCAAGCATTTGAATCCTGATCTTCCCTGCTCACATCATTTCTAGGCAGAAAAAACTCCAGACACCAGAGTATTGACTGGGTTCATACCAATGCAGTGACCCAGGGATGTTTCTTGGGCAGCAGCAGAACCAGGTTTACATTCTGCTGCTAACCCCAGGTTCATTTTCAGCTAGTTCCCACCCTGCACAAGCTGTACATCTCATGTTTGAAATGTCTAGACATTTTACTTCTGTCTCCTATGATTGACATCTGCAGAGTTCTCCAAAAATCAGCTGTCCAATACAACACTGATTCAGAGGTTCATTGTGGTCTTCATATCACCATGATAAGAACTGAAAAGATGCCAACTGCAAATGAATTAGTTAGACACATACTCATACTTACCTCAAGGCAGAAACCGTCTTGATGCCCTCTGCTCACAACACAGCAAAAATACCCTGCCTAGCCCAGCAGCTAACATATGCACACTTGTACTGCAAACAAAAGAGATTTTTTCTTGTACAGAAATATGATTAATGATTCTAAGTGAGAAACTTTTTTCTTGAGCATAAGTCAACTCAGTGGAGAATGAGTGCAATTTTATTCAGTAGATCATTGTCTTTCACCACCCTCAGAGTAAAGAAATTTTTTCTACTATCCAATTTAAATCTGCTCTTCTCCAACTTAAAGGCACTGCCCCTTGTCCTATCACTGTGGGCCTTTTTAAACAGACTCTCCCCAGCCTTCTTGTAGGCTGCCTTCAGGTACTGGAAGTCTGCTATTAGGTCTCCCTGGAACCTCCTCTTCTCCAGGCTGAACAACCCCAGCTTTTTCAGCCCATCGTTGTAGCGGGGGTGCTCCAACCTCCTAATCATTTTCACGGCCCTCCTCTAGACCCACTTCATCAGATCCATGTCCTTCCTATATTGAGGCCTCCAGACCTGTACACAGTTCTCCAGGTGAGGTCTCACGAGCGCAGAGGGGGAGAATCACTTCCCATGACCTGCAGGCATGCTTCTTTTGATGCAGCCAAGGATACAGTTGGCTTTC
>VZRU01004759.1:121209-140413 GCA_013398155.1 Pedionomus torquatus
TTCATGGGCCCCTCTCCCCTCCAGCTCCTTTTCCCACACTACCATGTCAATCAGATCTTGCAGGAGTCCAAAGTCGGTTCTCCCAAAATCCAGGGTAGCAAGCTTGCTGCCCACCCTCCTCACTGCCCTAAGAATATTGAATTGAATCATTTCGTGGTCACTACAGACAAGGCTACCTTTCAACTTGACACCGCTCACCAGCCCTTCCTTGTTGGTAAGAACAAGATCCAGCATGGCATCTTTCCTTGTTGGTTCCTCAACCATTTGAAGGAGGAAGTTGTCATCGACACATTCCAAGAATTTCCTGGATTTCTTGTGCCCTGCTGTGTTGTCCTTCCAACAGATATCAGGGTGGTTCAAGTCCCCCATGAGGACCAAGGTGTGCAAGTGTTACACTGCTCCTATCTGTCTATCTATCTTCCCTCCAGCATGTCTGACTGCACCACGAAGCTTGGTGTCATCAGCAAACTTGCTGAGGGTGCATTGCTGAGGGTCATGCTTGTTTTGATGCAGCCCGGGATACAGCTGGCTTTCTGGGCTGCAAGTGCACACTGACTGCTCATTGTTCCCGCCCAGGTGCAGAACCCTGCACTTGCTCTTGTTGAACCTCATGACGTTCATCTGGGCCCACCTCTCCAGCCTATCCAGGTCCCTCTGGATGACATCCTGTCCCTCTGGTGTATTGACAACACCACACAGCTTGTATGTTGTCTGCAAACTTGCTGATCTTGCACTCAATCGCTCTGTCTATATCATTAACAAAACTGTTAAACAGTACCAGTCTCAGCACAGACCCTTGAGAGACACCACTTGTCACTGCTTTCCATCGGGACCTCAAGCTATTGAGTACCACTCCCTGGATGCAGCCATCCAGCCAGTTCCTTATCCATGGAACAGTGCACCCATCAAATCTGTATCCCTCCAATTTGGCAAGCAGGATGTTGTGGGGGACCATGTCAAAGGCCTCATAGAAGTCCAGATAGATCACATCCATCAGTCATCCCTTACCTACTGACATCTCTTAAGTCAGAAGATTTTGTAACTCACACCTGCTCATTCACCACTCATTGCTTGTTCCTCTTCCATCACAAAAACAGGCAGCTACAGCAAAGCTGTGGCTTAGTGTCCCCTATCGCAAGTGATCCCATCCCCTTGCTCACTGCAGTCCCTGCCTCCAATCAGCCTGTCACATCCTCACTAGCCCTCCCAGGCACGGGTCATTTCCAGCCTGCGTTTATAAAGCTGTGGGCTTTGTTGAAGGCTACAGTTACTAAGGAGATCAGTAGAACACACTCATTATAAAAATGCAATCATACACCAAATGAAACTGTGTTTAGTAATCCTAAAATGACTATAAAAAAATATTTATAATGAGGGATGAAGAGGATGAAGGTCTGCTAGTGCAACAACAATGACAGAAACCATGGGGAATTGCTATATGAATAGGAAACAAAAAGGATGAAGGAAAGTTTGAAAAGACAGCAATGAAAAACAAAAGATGGTATAAAGCAGTAAGGTGATTAAAGACACTAGGCAACAAACGTCTAGGCTTATTCTACTTCTTGTGCTGTGAAATGAGAGAACAGACTGAGGGGTGAAAAGCCAGCAATTTAAAAATAAATATAAATTATCAGCTAATCAACTGGAACTTTGTACCTAAGACCAGAGCCTAAGACTGAAGCAGATTTCAAAACAAGACAGGACACTGATATTGCTTAGGAGAACTTCAAGGTTTCAGTAGAAATAACAAGGTTCTGTAGCAACTGCAAGCTCCTGGTTTACTCACAGGAACCATTAGCCCAGTCTCAAGCTGTGGCCCACTGTGGTGGCACAATTTCCCTCCTATTCCTCATATGCCAGCTGCCTGTTGTGGTTGGACAAGGCACAAACAGCTACTTATTTAAATAGCAACCAGTCTCCCACAAAGGGTCCAGATGCAGCCCCTTGCTGGGACCAGAGCATTAAAATTTCTGCAGCTCAGATTCCCTCCTGGTAAATGCTGTAGCCTTGCAGCACCTTTTCTTTCAATGTGTTTTAAATTTGAAACCAGTAAAATAAATGTCATTGTATTTGCAGGGAATGTAAAAACGACTATATTTGCTTCTATTATCTTCATTTGCAATTTCCCAATTGTTCCTTCATCAAAAGAACATAGTTACTACAGTGCATGGTAATGGAGAACACATTTGTCTTTATTAAAAAAAAAAAAAAGAAAGTTTGTTTTAGCTGAGACCACAACAGAAGGCAGTGGACACTGGCTCACCTTCTGAAAGGACTGAAGCAGCTTTCTCAGCTACCTCACTTAAGGCATAAAGCTCAAAGCGTGGTTGTGAATAGAAAGCTCTTCCTCTCCCCAGGGCTCACAGAATGCTTTAAATAGCTTAAAATGGTAGTGGGATGTTTTTGTATGCTTTTCAAAAAATATTAATCTGTTCAATATTCCTTTTTCATATTCATGCAAGACTATGTCTAGCAACAGCTCTTATGTGGTATCAGTTCTGTAACTAGACATATTTGATTCCATCTTCTGTAGTGCTGTCAAAGCAGGAAGGTGTCCTGAAGACAAAAGTGCAATTCAGAAAAGAAATGCAGAGAAAATGAAGTCAAGAATTTTTGGCTTCATTCCCCTATGACATACTGCCCAACTTAATCAGATGAAAGAGGAAAACAGGAAGGCAGTTCAGCATTGGGCCCTCTGTGTCCAAGTGGTGAGCAGGGGCAGGGCTCAGTGGCTCACAGAGAGAACACCTGGGGATGCCATGGCCAGGCAGCCCTGGGAGGCTGAGTAGCCACACAGTGCAACATGGGGCAGCCTATCTGGGCATGCAAGTTTTGAGGAGCTAAGCCCAGCTAACTCTGTAACACCAGGTCACACACTCAGCCCTAAGCAAACAAAGCACCTGGCAATCCCATGCACAAATACAGGCTGGGCAGAAAAGGGCTGGAGAGCAGCCCTGAGAAGAAGGGCTAGGGAGTGCCTGCGAATGAGAAGCTCAACATGAGCCAGCAGTGTGCGCTGGCAGCCTGGAAAGCCAACTGTATCCTGGGCTGCATCAAAAGAAGCGTGACCAGCAGGTCATGGGAGGTGATTCTCCCCCTCTACTCTGCACTTGTGAGACCTCACCTGGAGTACTGTGTCCAGCTCTGGAGAGCTCAGAGAAAGAGAGAGAGATCTGGAGAGCTTTCTCAACAGAGAAAGGACATAGAACTGTTAGAAAAGGTCCAGCGGAGGGCCACAAAGATGATTAGAGGATTGGAGCACCTCTCCTATGAGGATAGGCTGAGGGAGCTGGGGTTGTTTAGCCTGGAAAAGAGAAGGCTCTGGGGAGACCTTCTAGCAGCCTTCCAGTATCGGAAGGNAAAGCTCTTCCCAGGTTTTACAGATAAGGATCCCAACTGGAATGCAGTCATAACCTCCTGTCCACACTGAGGAGCAAGGCCATAAAGCAGTACTTCCATGAAAGGAAACATAATAACAACCCACGATTATATTCTCATCAGGAACCTCTGGCTTTCAATAGCTCTGTTTCTGGAGGAGTCCCTCTTGTGTTTCATAGGTGGCCCACAAGTAGCCGGGGTTTCCTCAAGCCACAGCCACAATGGCCAAACCACTCTTTGGCAGACTCTTCTGATCCAAACCTCAGCAGCACAAAGAACACAGACCTTTCACTTTGCTGAGCATTTAGAGTAACCCAACAAGTAATCTCTGAAGTAGTGAGTCCTGTCTGCTCTCGCCTGAGAGCAGATAGCATTGGAAAAACAGCCCAGAGAGTTTACTTTCCCTCTAAGGCCCATGCCCAGTCTTGAGATAACCACCAAACCTTTCAGGTATCTCAGTGGTTTAGCATTTTTCTCATTCTTCTTTTTAAAATACTGCTCTCAAAATATTTTGCATGGCTAGAAGCAATTTTAATCCCTCCCTCTATCATCAATTCATGAAATTATATCTTCCTCCTGGTTCTCAGACAACATTTTCCCCTAGTACCCCAATGTCAATGATGCAATTATCAGAGCAGCTGAGAACTTAGGCCCCTCTGTAGTACTATCTCCATGGCTAAGCACAGAGATGGGAAAACAGGCCAACCCTGCTGCAGGATTAAAACCAGACCCAACAGCAGGTGGGAAGACAGAGGAAAGAGATAATAAAAATAAAGATGTGCGTAATTTTTCTCCAATCAGAAACAGCAATCACAGCTCACCACCTGCTCTTAACGCTCTTTTTCAGTGGACACAACCACCAGAGCAGTTTGTTGATGAATACAATGAGTTATTTAGTTTAGGCAGCCACAGAGATTAGAGGGCTATAGAGATTACTATGCAAAGAAAGCAGAGCACATACGTGTGGAGCAAGCAGTCATGAACTGGATGCTAAATGCTTTGAGAGGATTGCAGAAAGGAACTGGAATACATAAGAGATTAAAAAAGATGGGGAAGATTAATCAGAGTGGAAGGTTGAATATCAGGCAAGCCACAGCGGTTTATCTCTTCCCATCCCTGGGAGAGATGCTCAATGGAAATGATGAAATAATCTCCCTAATCAGAACAGGAAAATAACCATCTGACATACAGATATGCTTTTTATGCAGTAGAGAAAGACCAAAAGGGTTTTTTTTCTTATCCCCAGTTTTGATGCTATACAAATTATTTCACACCTGACCATTTGTGCTATAAGAAGCACAATCCCAATACCGACTGATGAGGCAAAACCCTGTGAGAACACCAGCCAGTGCCC
Organism: Pedionomus torquatus; assembly: GCA_013398155.1. Classification (NCBI taxonomy): domain Eukaryota; kingdom Metazoa; phylum Chordata; class Aves; order Charadriiformes; family Pedionomidae; genus Pedionomus; species Pedionomus torquatus. Next base: position 125,942 of record VZRU01004759.1, read on the forward strand.
AAAGCTGCAGCTTTCCTTGTGTATCCTCTGCTGGAGACCAAGCCTGTCTCCTCCTTTTAAACCCTGAAGTTGTTATTTTCATTTTTACTGTTTGGCTTTCTTCAGAAATTACAACACAGAAAGATGCCTCTTTGAAGACAATGCATTTCCCAGAAACATTCCTTTTACTTTCACTGGAAAACTACCACTACATCACCTTGATTTACTCATTCACAAACATATTGCCAAGCTATTATTCATATGTTGGGAAATATTTTGCTAGATGGAAGTCTGTCAAAAACCAGCAATGTTATTTGTTTGCAATAGTTAAATCACACGAAGCATAATAATATGATAATAAAAACCATTTGTAGGATTTTCTGTCCTGTTCTTGTCAATCACTACATACCAGACTGGTTAGCGCCACTGGCTTGTTCTTGTTTTCCTTTGAATGTTTCCACTCTTTTAAGCTTTTATTTTTCATAGACACAGTTGACGTTCTGAGTTCACGTTCTTACATATTCCTTATGGTTTTGCAGAGACTTCACAAACATAAGGACAGGTTGCTTCTGGCATTCAAACCCCTCCTCCTTCCTCTCTCCTCTAATTTACATCATCTTTCAAAGTATAATTTTAAGTCTATTTATTTTGGCCATACTGTAACTTCTTCATGGCAATTTTTCTTCAAATAGACTGTCAATCATTTTATCTATTGCTTCTTCGAGGCTATCAGTCAGGTTGAGATCTATCTGGTCTTACATTTGGTTTCATACCGGACTTCACAAGTTGTCTTTCTCCTTTTCAAATCCTGGCATTGATGAGGAGCCAGGAGTCATTTAGAGTTTTAATTGCAAACAAAACCACAAGTTAAAAGCAGCTGCTGTCTGGGTACAGTGAGGCTGGGGGGCTCCCTTAGGGCATCAGGCACCTCATGGGGACAGGGTGACCAGGACAGCAGCCCATGGGTGCTTGGGAGACATGGGGCAGAGGCAGGACCAGGATTTCTCTTGCTCCTTCTTACTCCTCACTGGCCCAGAGCGATGTTACCCAGGAGGTCCCAGAGAAATATGCCTCATTGCGGCCCTGCTACAGAAGTTGTGCCACAGTTTTTCCATCTATCTCATCCTTCAGCACTTTCTCCCGGTACTTTGAAACCATCTTTCAGGGCCCAAAAAATCTCACACCATGAAGGGAGAAGATTTCGTCCTGGCACACACAGGCCTGGCACACACATTGTTTCTAAGCTCTGCATGTGCTGCTGAGCTTAAAGACATGCCTTTATTTCCCCACCAACTCTAAAGGGTGAGTAGCTTTTGTTTGAGCTCATTTAGAATTAATCAAGATGTGTGCATTACTTGTGTACAAACCCCCTTTTCCTGAAGCCATCTGCCAAATGACATTAAGAATGGCAAATTAGATACTGATAAACCATCTAAATTTGCATTTGGGGCTAGTGCAGACAAAAAACCTCTTGGGCTACAGGTAAGATCCAGCACTGCTTTTAATTTCTAACGTCAGATCAAGAGAAAAAGAAACCAACAACATCCATGGAGGGAGTATTGAATAGATCTATGTAGGATAAAGGAAACCAGACCTGAATGTGTAAGTAATGCAGATGATACACAAACACTTTACAGAGCATACTCCAGTCATCACTAAGTGCTTAAATTAAGTATACATTGGGTCAGGCCTTAGAATGGAGGGGGGAGAAAAGAGCAAATACTAATTGACTAATTGTGATGACGTAGACAAAAGAAAATGTACAGTTTACTCAGTGTGGTGCCTCTGACTCCTGCTGCAAGCCTGCACTCCCAGTATTTTCTGCCTCAGCAAGTTGATGCCCCCCCTCTGCCACTCCAGTCCCTGTGAAGGTAATGCTCAGCAGTGTGCAGCAGGAAACAATCTGCCTGTGGGCATTTCATCTTAACTGGCCTCTCTGAGTTTTCTAAACTACTGATTCCAGAATCACCGTATCCAGCTGCCTCAACTGCAGATGTCAGCCACCCTGGTTAGAGCAGCACCAAATGGGTCTGCCCTTAATCAAAAGGCAACACCACTGTGATCATTATCCAAAGAATTCTTTATAAGCATTTATATGTACTCTTCATACATGATACCATGCACTCCCTTGCATTATTTCTTCTATCGAGTATCTATTGTGTGCTTATTTTAATGAGTGGTTAATCCATATGGTAAGAATACACAGAAACTCAAATTGTTAGCAGTGCTATGCTTTTAGTTCATGTTAAGTATCATTCAACATTTTGTTTAGTCATCTCCCAGTCTGCACATCCTCCACTATACAGTATCACTGGTGCCTTGTAGAGACAGTTAATCTGTTCCTAGACCTACAGATACTACAGATATATACAGATATATATTAGTAATATCTAATATTTTAACTTACCCACTATGCTCTGTAACCAGAAGGGTACAGATTTGGATTTGTGATTTATCAGGCCTGTGCAGCAGTACATTATCCTATGTTACAGAGGTGAGGCAGAGCTGCTCACAGACAGTCACTCAGGGAATTACAGGAGATGGCTCTGTTCAGACATGCACTGTGGGACTGTTGGTATGAACCCACTCGGGCACCAAGAGTGCAGCCCTGGCCTCATGACATTTGGAGTTACAGCACCAGTAGCTCTGTACTTGTCATAGAATCATAGAATGGTTAGAGTTGGAAGGGACCATAAAGATCATTGAATTCCAACCTCCCTGCCATGGGCAGGGACACTTCCTACTAGACCGGGTTGCTCAAAGCCCCATCAAGCCTGCCCTTAAAACTGCCAGGGATGGGACATTCACAACTTCTCTGGGCAACCTATTCCAGTTCCACCACCCTCATAGGAAAGAATTTCTTCCTAATATCAAATCTATCCAATCTAAATCTCCCCTCTTCTAGTTTAAAACCATTACCCCTTGTCCTGTCACCACGCTTCCTGACAAAGAGTCCCTCTCCTGCTCTCCTGTAGGCTCCCTTCAGATACTGGAAGGTTGCTAGAAGGTCTGCCCAGAGCCTTCTCTTTTCCAGGCTGAACAGCCCCAGCTCCCTCAGCCTGTCCTCATAGGAGAGGTGCTCCAATCTTCTAATCATTTTCATGGTCCTCCGCTGGACCTTTTCTAACAGTTCTATGTCCTTTCTCTGTTGAGGACCACAAAGCTGGACACAGTACTCCAGGTTGGGTCTCCTGGGCACAGAGTAGAGGGGGAGAATCACCTCCTGCATCTTGCTGGTCACGCTTCTTTTGATGCAGCCCGGGATATGGTTGGCTTTCTGGGCTACCAGTGCACACTGCTGGCTCATGTTGAGCTTTTCATCCATGAGCGCTCCCAAGAGCTGCTCTCCAGCCCTGTCCTCTTGTCAATATAGGACAAGAGGAAATGGCCTCAAGTTGAATCAAGGGAGGTTCAGATTTGATATCAGGGAAAATTTTTACACTGAAAAGCCCATTGGAATGGGCTGCCCAGGAAAGTGGTTGAGGCAACATCCCTGGAAGTATTTAAAAGCTGGGTTGACATAGTGCTTAGTTACATGGTTTAGTGAAGGGTTGGGTTTTTTTAACAGAGTTAGGTTGATGGTTAGACTAGATGATCTCAAAGGTCCTTTCCAACCTAAACAATTCCATGACTCTATGATCCCACAAAATCACATCAGCCTGGAATGGGAATCTGCCTTCGTCCATATACATAGAAATTTGACTTCAATAATTCTCTGTTAAATATACAAAATACAGATGTTTTATACTTTAAAGCTAGCTACAGCTATCACTATCCCAGATCTGAGCCTCATTTCAACACTGCAGTGCCCGTGTTTGGCACAGAAAGGACGTTTCAAATTAAAAAAAAAAAAAAAAAAAAAACCACACAAAAAAAAAACCAAAAAAAACCAAAAAAAAAACAACAAACAAACAACAAAAAACACCACACAACAAATTCATACATGTTTGGAGGCACTGTATTTCCAGATCATTTCAGTGTTTTGCTGCTTCAGGGTCACAGTAACTCGTGTTTTTCCAAACTGCGAAAAAATGTTGATCTAGGATGAATGAACCCCTTAGGAATTTATACGTGTGTAACCAAAACAAGCTGCAGGTTGTGTGAGCCTGAACGGTTCGCCTTGCCTCAATCAGGAAATTGGAGTTTCTCAGAAATATGAACAGAAGCAGAGCTGACAGCTCACTGCAACTAAACAGACAGGCCGGGAAGTGCTGGCAATGGGAAACACTATGCTAGATTAATAAGCATCATTGGAAATCTCGCTCTACAGCCTTAATGGGTTTGGTGGCGATTTCCCTCAAAGGTGACCAGGCTCTAAAGCGTAATTATGGACCCTGGAGATGCTGAGTGACTGCATGATCCCACTAAGAAAAGCCCAGTTACTGACTGGCTCTGCAGGTTGAAGATCAGCTGCAGAGACAGAGGCTATACAGGCAGAGATGTTTCTATCACACTTAGAGAAAATAACACTTGACGATGCCTGGGGTGTTCCATATGGATGTCCTGATACTCCACAGTGCCTCCTAAAACATTCCCAGCCTCAGCAGCACATTGACTGAGGAAGCACGCCAAATCCTCTGTCGACGGGTCAGGCTGGAGAGACCTGTTCCTGAGCAGCATACCATTCCCAGCTCCCATCTGTCTGTTGGGGAAGACACACAGGAACACAAACATCCCCTGCCCAGTACAATGAAAACTAATCAAGCAGTGTGGGGTGGGATAAACTAGCAGTTCAGATCGGTACAGAGGTATGAGAAGACAAACAGCAACAGCAGTGAGTCAGGAAGTCTAATTCAGGGCCTGAGAAGTGTTATGATTTCCTCTGTCCTGGTAAAAAAAAAAAACAACAAACAATAGTTACATTTGTGCTTGCTTTGGTTGGATGGTGGGCTTTTCTAAGATACCTTTTAAGTTGAAGAATTTGCAATTCTGATGCTTCCCATGGGCACTGAAAGAATACCACAATGTGGTGAATCAATGAGGCTCCCAGCACTGTGGTGAAATGGCAGATCTTAGGGCCAGGGAGATGAAATCCCTTCATACGCTTATAGGCACATGAAAGCCATCCCAATGTCACTGATTAGTCAGGGGTGCGTTTGCCATTTCAGACACTAAGGGAGATCAGACTCAGATATCAATCATCCAGCTTCAGAGAGCTGCCAACAAAAAATGTCTTGGGAAATGCTGAACTCTCCATGCTATTTGCAAAGTGGCAGATACTCTGGGTTTCTGCTGACTCATATAAAAAAAAAAAAAAAAATTAAGAAAAAAAGAAAGACCTGGCCTATTTTTATCATTTTTTAGCCAAAAAATCTGCTAGATGCTATCCTCCTTCTGAGAGCCTGGTGATGCAGGTCTGACACACAGAACCTGAATTAGATGCACCCACTTCTTGTTCATATTCCCAAGGTGCAGGCTGCTCTGGAGCACGCTCATTTGGGGCATAAGATCAGGCAGGAGCCAAGATGTTCTGTCACTGAACCTCCTCCGACAACTGAATGAATCATTCACAGTTGTCCTCACTGTCACCTGCTCTCTGTCATCAGAGGAATGAAGTCTTGCCTCAACAAAAAAGAAAAGCAATTGCATTTCTACCTCCTCTTTCAACTACTCTCTCAATATTTTAATTTTTTTATTTCATTTACGTTTGAAATTAGATGTTTTAAGAATAGGCTTTAAAAAAGGCTAAAAAAAAAGAGTATGCAAATACTTTTGCATATCATGAGCAACTGCTGAAGTACTCATAGCCTTTTTTTGTTATTTATTCCCACATAGTAAATCTACTGAAAAAAAAAAAGTTCTTAAAACAAAAAGCAGTGACATTTCTCTGAGTTATTGCATATTTTTCCATCAGGGGAAAAATCCCAAATTAAAAAAAAAAAAGTAGGAAAGAAAGTAGGAATTCTGTCATTACTTGGGAAAATGCAGTATCTCTTTGGAGACTTTGGATACAGTAAACTGACTTTCTCAGTAGCAGGGTCAGAACACAGAATCTGGGGCCAAATGTAGTTAAACCCAATTCAACCCAAACACTTGGATGCAAATGATAACTGTTGCTCCAGCCTCGCTTCACAATCAGCAGAGAATAAGGCAACCCACTCCCTCCCAAAGCAGATGTCCAAGGTGTACACAAGGCTCCCAGAGGCTCCAGGAGCACCTGGAGGGCCTGGCTGAGGGGGGAGCAGCTTGGGAGGGCAATGCTGAGTCCCGCGCTGAGCAGAGCCTGTCAGTGACTCAGAGTGGACTCCTGCTCCCTGTGTGTCAGTCTGGTTAACCAAAAAAGAGACAGGCAGCAAAAAAAAATGTTTAGAACAGGAACAAGACCAAAGGGAGAGAAAAAAAAAATCCAACATACTACCATTTTCTAGACTAGGGAAAATAATGAATTCTCTAACAGTCCTGAGAGACACTCAGTCAGAAATATGCTTCCAATTAAAGGTAGGTCTCCCACACCCCGTAAGACCAAAAACCCCTGTACTGTGTTTGCTTTAGGAGCCAACAATCTTCATTCAGTAGAAGCAAAGTCACTCTACCCATCAATGGGACTGTATGTGCTACAGCTGCTCTGCGGGTGACCGGTCGCAGCTCTGTGTGTTGTGACTCCACATTGACACATCTCAGAGTCTTTGTTTAAGTTGATTCCTACTCATTTATCAGGGAGCAAAGAAAGTTGTGGGTACAAGGAGTCTCATGCATCCTTTTCCCATCACATGTCATTTGACTATGATGAGACAACCACTTTATTCCATAAATATGATGGCCTAAGGGAACCTTTTGGAGCTCTACCTGCATGGCAATCTCTCCTTGAGCTGGAACACCTCTTGAGGTTGCTCCTCAGGGCAGAGAGACCTTTTGTCAGCACCAGGTCTTTGGTGACTGATAGCATGCTGAATGAAACCATACTAATCCAGGTATTAGTTATTATAAACTTTGTATAGATTATGCCATTAGTCCGAGTTTCAGGCTAAGGCTGGATCCAGCTCCATCAGGAATTCAGAAAGTGAGCCCCCATGACTCAGTGTGAGGATCTCCCTTACCCTTTTGCGTCTCTGGTCTCTGTGTCAATCATTCTAATTCGATTCTAATTGAATTTTCCTTTGTATGCAGTAATTAATAAGGTGAACTTTGCCATCAAACTTATTGAACCTTGATAAACCACTGTTAAACCTTGTTAAATTCCACTGAATTTATTGAATTCTGTCAAACTATTATTTTTACCTCAATAAAACATATTGCAACTTCTTTCTTCTGAGCAAAGTACAATCCACTCTTTCACAACAGCCTATTGTTAATACAAGTATTTAAACAACCCCAAAATTATCTGTTTTTAAAGTTTTAAATGCAGTGCATTAAATATTTAAACAGCACTGAGAGCAGGAGTACAAATCCAAACACTCTGCAGGTTGTATCTTTTTCCTCTTACAAGAACTCGTAAAGCCTGGGAACCTCAAATGAAACCTACTTTTGGATTGCTTGCCTCTCCTTAGAGTGTGATGTCCTCAGAAACAAGAGCTACTTTAGAAGCTACTATATTACTCCAGCCCTAAAAATAATTTTCCATCGAGCCATCTACTGCTGACCACTCCCTGAATAATATACAAATGCCTCATCTGTTTCTTATTTAGATGGTGTATGGTGCACATTTTGGCATTTGGCACATTACACAGATGAGATGTCTACTTTGTTAGATAAAACACATAAATCCCAGTTGAATTTCATTATTTTATCTACTGTTAATTTAAAGCAAAGGAAGCTCCCCCATTTGCTTCCTACTATCTGCATTATTTTCACACTAAAAGTATTCACACTTTTTTTTTTCTTAGCTTACACTAATTACAGTTATGAAAAAAACAGGGCCCCACAAGGCAAACAACATCATAAAAAGCCTTAGCAAGATTTCTAGTGCCATGTATTTGATACCCTAGGGCATAACTTCTCCTTCTACAGTTTCCCATTGTACATAGGAGTAGGTGAATTGAGCTGCAGAGCTCCTTTGTGCTGAGCACTGTGTTTCCTGTACCTCTTTCTTGTCATTGACACCTCTGCAAATCCATACCTGGGAGTGACACCAGGGAAGTCATTGTGCAACATGGACACGGGCTCTCTCATATGGAGGCATTCACATCAGTTTACAGCCTGATTAATTCAACAATGTGGCAGAAACTGTGTGCTGCAAAGCCTGCTTAATAACCTAGAATCAATACTATGCAGAAGTTGCCCTGCACTCACAGGGTAGATCATACCCCTGTACCTCCCCACCACAGGGCTATGGGGCAGCAGGGAGCCCCATTCCACTGCTGAACTGCTTTCCTTCTCTGGAACAGGGTATCCACTTCGTCTCTCTTAGCTGCCTATTCCCAAAACAGCAGGGATGCTGACTATTTCAGCGCTATTGCCATAGGTGTTTGCTCTGTATTTCTGGTGACATGATTTATCCACACACACCCCCCACACAGTCCTTTCAGAAGGTCAGTTTCTTCAGCGGAACACTCCCACAGAGAAGGAGCTCCCTGGATCTCACCACATGCCGTGAGCAGCTTCCCTTTCCCAAAGCTATGCCCTCGTTAGTGCACAGGTACTGTGTTAGGTACTTGCTGGAAGGGCACCTGCAAGAAGTCAGGACTGTTGGCTGTTCCCGTGGCAGCTGATGCCGTGGTGGCCTGAGAGAGGGTAAGCAGCCTGTGTGAGGTGTGTGTGGGGCTGGAACACACAAGCTGTGCAGGGGCGAATTCCAGCTGACCACATGACTCACTTTGCCAAGCATTCAGACTAATAGCAAATTTTTAGAACATCCCCCAGAAAACAGCAGAGTTGCAGCAGCTCCCCCACCCCCAGAGCTGTGGTTTGGAGCAGGTTTTGGTAGCACTATTTGATGCACAAAGTGCTGTCCCTTCCTCAGCTCTGCTCCTTGTCCCAGCTCTGCAAAACACTGTCTCCATACATGGTGCTGTGCAGCAGTGCAGACCATTAAGACAAATCTCTTGCTAACGTGTAAGTTTGACACTTTCAGATTTCTTCAGATACATCACCCATATTACCCATAAAATTGCTCTAACACAAAGGACATTATCAGAATTTTCTGTTCCAGGGGTGTTTGGCACTCCATAACTCAGATGCATTTAACTCCTCAATAATTCTTGTTCATTTGGATAATTTGCCGCAGTAATGTATAATCTTGCCTAGAGGATTCATCCCTTAAGAAATGTAATAAATTAAACAGAAAACAGTATAGCCCATATTTACCAGTCATTGTCCTATTAAAAAGACCGTCCCAGAGTGTCAGCCCTGCACAGTCTCATCACACCCCCTGCAAGGCCCTGACACTCAGCAGCCCTGCACACTGGGATCACTAAAACACAGCTGGAAGTCATGGGTCAGCATTTCCAGGCCACTTCAGGCCAGAGGTAGCAGAAATCACTTTAGGGTCACAAGTCAACATAAAACCACAGAATCACAGGATCACAGAATGGTTTGGGTTGCAAGAGACCTTAAAGACCATCCAGTCCCCACTCCCTGTCCTGGGCAGCGACACCTCCCACTTGACCAGGTTGCTCAAAGCCCCATCCAAACCTGGCCTTGAACACCTTCAGGGATGGGGCAGCCACAGCTTCTGTGGCCAACCTCTTCCAGTGTCTCACCACCCTCACAGGAAAGAATTTCTTTCTGAGATCTTAACTAAATCTCCTCTCATTCAGTTTAAAACTATTCCCCCTCACCCTATTGCTTCCCTCTCTGATCAGGAGTCCCTCCCCAGCTTTCCTGGAGCCCCTTTAGGAACTGGAAGGGGCTCTAAGGTCTCCCTGGAGCCCTCTCTTCTCCAGGTTGAACCCCCCCAACTCTCGCAGCCTGTCCTCACAGCAGAGGAGCTCTAGCCTCTGACTGTGTGGTTTCCAACGCCCTGCACAGCGGTCAGAGCAGGAGGCCAGAGGCAGACAGGAAAGAAATGAAATATCTGCTCAGCTGTATACAGAAGTCAGGGCCAAAAGACATGAAGAGAACAAAAAAGGGTAAAATACCTGTCAGTGCTATGTCCTCTGTGGACTCAGGACTCAGACTGCCAGGGCAATTCCCTCAGCACTTCTCAGTCCCTGAGCCAGAATCAGGGTGTCAGTCCGTCCATGTCTGCCCAGTCAGACTTTACCACTGGATGAGCCTCACCTGCTGATCTCCAGCACAGAGCATTGCATGGTGGGACACACCATCTTTCTGAACAGTGCTTCATACCCTCTCCTTTAAGCAAAACACTGCTCTGGAAATAATTTGCAGAGGCACTGGGGACCATATGAGCTGAGGGATCTGCCATTGGCAAAATTCAGTGGTACCCACAAGTGCACCAAATTCTCCATCAGAGCTCATTGCCCACCAAACGTCTTCCCATGCCTATTAAAATCCATCTCCTTCTAAATTCAAGTTCCTGTCTGCTGTTAAAACAAATAAATAAACAAAACTAGAAAGCTCAGCACAAGCTGACATTGCTCACAGGTGCCATGGCTGCTCCCAGTCAGGCTGCAGCTGCCCAGCTTTGAGGCTCCTCAGCAGCTTCTGTCCTCAGAGGGATCGCTGTGTCCCTGACATCCTCTACAGCAACATTAAGCTGCTTCTGAATTTCAGTCAATCGGCCTTAGGTTTTAATCTGAATAAGAACATAACCCTGTAGAGAGAGCCACAAATTCAGGTCTCATCAGCGTTTTAATTACACTGCGTTATTTGACTCGTTTGTAGCTCTACCAGTATGAGATAATTACACTAATGGGAAAGCAACACTTATGGTTGGAAACACTTACCAGCAACAGGAGCAGAATCTATAAAATCAAAATCCACCCAGAGAATGTAATTTTATTTCATTTCTCCTCCACTACACACTTCTGCAAGACAACTGTAATAGAGATAGTGTGGGAGCTGCCTCTCTAGGACTTTCCCAACCCAGTGTTGAGCCAGGCTCTGGGGACAGGATTCCTCCTACCAGTGCCATACTAGGCATTGAGCTAAATGATGAGCATGGCCATGCAGAGCCCTTGGTGCCTGCTCCCTTCTCACAGAAAGTCAACAACTGCAGCAGGGCCACACTGCTGTGAAGAACTAATGTCGGGAACTAGCAAAAAATTCCCATTATCTCTGCAGAACCAGACAAATGTCATATCAAAACCAGGGAGAAGAGCCTCTGTACATCCGAAGCCAGCATGAAATGGATCCTATGACTTCTAACCCCTACTCAGACAACTCACACCCCTTCAAAAGGGCCAGAAAAATGAGTCTGCTGTAGACAGTAGTATTTGTTTCATGAACCTCTTGCTCATTTATTACGAAGTAGATATAAAAGATTCTTATGAAAGAAGTTCCTTTAAGATGGTTTTGTTAAAATATTAAGCTTCTGAAGAACTCTGCCAAAGCTGGCTTCTTCCATTGATCACCAAGACAGTTCCTTTTTTAGTATTCCCTCAAGTATTCAGCTATTTTCTTACTGTGATTTCTATTTTGAAGATGTAAGTGATGATGCTTTTAGGGTCAGCAGGTGCACCAATAACTCATTTACCAGTATACTTCAATCATGCTTCTGCATCTTATCTCAGCCCAGAAAAACACGAATTTTATTTTCTTTAGGCATTAAAGATTATAAATGTAAACAACATCAAAGCTAAAAGTAGAAATCACTGAGCACAGGGCCATCTGTTACATAGAGTTTGCAGAGCATCAGAGGAGGAAAAATGTTCCTTCATCATAAATTTTGATGAGTTTTCCTACAGCAAAATTTTAAATTTCTGTACAGCAGCTCCTTACAGGAGAATCCCAATCCATCTCACATCCCAGTCAAATGATGTTTCTCAAGATATGTTGAATACTTGGTGTCCGCTACAAGATCTCATGCAATACAGCAAATAAGGATAAGAAATGCAGAATAAAACTATGTCAATGGAAAGGCAGCTAAGCAGAATATAATTATGTAGGCTAGAATTTAGCAAGAGTAGTCATATTAGTGCATTAATATCGAGGTTTAAATTAAAGCTTGGTGAATACCGCCGAAGAATATCACACAAACTGTAATACCCTCTGACCCCTCACCACACCCCTTGCTGTCTGGGTCTCAGGTTGTGATATCTCCCAGCAGAAACAGCTCTCCCTGCCATGTTTGCTGCCATCAGGCTGGGCCTTCTGCTGCTCTCCATGAGGCACCATACCAGCCCACTCCACAGCCGGGCCAGCACAGCACCAGCCCCTCCAGTTCGCCCCAAAGACCTGTCACCCTCCAGCCCATCCCAGGCACCTCATCACCCTCCAGATCACATCAGGCACCCCATCACTCTATAGTCCCACTCCTGACTGGAGTCTGCCACCAGGATTGTACCAGAGTGCCAAGAAGTCTAACATATTTTCCTGCTGGGTGACACACAGGACACTGAAACAATTATAAGTTATAAGGAAAATGTAATGTGCAGCAATTACAGTGACAGACAGAAAGATTGACCTAATGTCTGCATTCATACAATACCTACTCATTTCTAAAAAAATGGTAGTTTAGATACATTGCTCCTGCAATGTATTCCATTTTCAAATATAATTCATTCCACAGTTAGTGCAAAATCTAAAGCCATTCAAAAATCAAATCTGTAAAACTTATTTTTGATTCTATAGCAACAAGCTGTTCTCTTCATAGTAAACACCTCAGAAGAAAATTACTTACCTTCATTTCAGACTTGAGTGCAGAGAATTGCTTTACAACTTGAATTTTGATTGATAACTTTGAGATCAACTTGAATTTATAAGGCCATTCAGATACATTTGAATTTATAGGGCCAAAAAGCCAAGTCCTGAAAACAGCAATTCCCAGTTTAAACATCAGCTTTATGAAACAGAGGATGTGGTTAGACCTCCAGAAGAAGTGCTAAGACTTCTCAAGAAGTCCACAGGACATAATACATTGAGTTTAAAACATCTTTAAATCTGGCATGTGGACAAGGATCCACATTTGAAGTGTACATAGATATAAACTCTCCCACCAGATTTCTTTTCATTCAGCAATTATAGAATGATTAGACTTGGAAGGGACCTTATAGATCATCGAGTTCCAAGCCCCCTCCTACCATGGGCATGGACACCTCCCACTAGACCAGGTTGCTCAAAGCCCCATCCAGCCTGGCCTTAAACACTGCCAGGGATGGGGCATCCACAACTTCTCTGGGAAAACTTCTGGACAATTTCTTCCTAATATCTAATCTAAATCTCCCCTTTTCCAATTTAAATCCATTACCCCTTGTCCTATCACTATACTCCCTAACAATGAATCCTTCTCCAGCAGTCCTGCAGGCTCCCTTCAGATACTGGAAGGCTGCTAGAAGGTCTCCCTGGAGCCTTCTCTTCTCCAGGCTGAACTGCCGCAGCTCCCTCAGCCTGTCTTCATAGTAGGGATGCTCCATCCCTCTAATCATCTTTGTGGCCCTCCACTGGACCTCTTCTGATGTCCTTTCTATGTTGAGGACTCTAGACAATACTAGACAGGATACAGTACTTCAGGTGGTGTCTCATGAGACCAGAATGGCGGTCTCACAAGAGCAGATGATACAGTTGGTTTGTTCCTACTGTCTCAGACATGCTGAGAATTTAATTTCTCATTATTTGAAACTGTAATTTTAAATTTGTAGCAAAACACCAATAATTGTAACAACTACTTGTTAACAGTACATTTCTCAGCAGGGGCAGGACTCATTTAGAACTTGTGTCCAGCTCCTCCTTGCATCCTCCGCCCTACAACCTAGGAGTTTTGCACAGAGCCCTGCCACTGCACGAGAGGGCAACAGCACACCTATCATTGCTGCAGGAAAATAAAATAAAATAAAAATAAAGTATTGCTTAACATACAGAAATTAAACCCCAGGAAACTATTTGCTATGAAAAATACCTAATGTTAAATAATACACTTGTGCTCAGTGCTCTCAAGTCGACTGCACACACACTTGTAAAGCACAGGGATCCTGCGAGGTACCAACACAGCACTGGAGATTCTGCCCCACAAAATCTCTCTGTGTTTGCTCATTCAAGAGGCATTTCTTTTTCAGGGCCTACAGTAGAAGTATCCTTGTCCTTACAATAAAACACAAGCCACATGAACAACATTAACAGCAGGTCTGTCTGCCATTATCCAGTTGCTGGATGAAGTATGAGGTTCAAACACCACTTCTTCTACAGAAACTATAAAAAGCAAAGCACTGGTCAAGTGGCAAAGAGAAATTCCCCATGAAGCAGGGATTTCCCTGGAGCTTTCAGCACCATGTCCAGGAGGAGGAATTGGGAGCAAGCCCCAAGCCAGGCAGGGTGACAAAGTGACAGTACTAGACCCCCAGTGCTACTGGGCACAGCTGCACAGCTGCCTTTATGGTGAGACCCCAGCTGGAGTACTATGTGCAGGTCTGGAGCCCTCAATATAGGAAAGACATGGACCTGTTGGAGACAATCCAGAGGAGGGCCATGAAGATGATCAGAGGGCTGGAGCACCTCTGC
>VZRU01004759.1:142982-164711 GCA_013398155.1 Pedionomus torquatus
CAGAAGTGCGAGAAAAGCCCTGTACACGGCCTTGCTGCACACCTCTCCTCAGGGAGCGCAGACCTCACAGCCCCTCACCACAGATTTGGTTTCTCCTCCCCAGTCTCTGAAGCCAAATTTTGCATGGTCATCACTTAAACATATCAGAAACAGCAACAGAAAACTTGGCAGCAAGTGAAGGAACAACAGATATTGGTGACATATCTGGGTGATAATGAGCAATAACCCCAGAGCTTTGCAGTCAAGATAAAAGATCAGAAGCTTTAAAAAATATATAATTGCTGTTTCAAAAGAAACACCTTTTTTTCTTTCAAAGAAATAAATCAAGAGAAAAAGTTTGGAAAACTCTGTGCTGATATTTTCCCTCACAAAGAGGTGACAGAGCAAAGACAAACTGAAAGTGAACATGTACTATTTTCCTCTGAAGAAGTCCTAAGTGATTTTATAAAAATTGTAATTAGCCAAAATAAAGATGTTTTCAGCTCTCAAAGAAAATCTGATCAGTACATTTCAGCTATACTATTTTCCAGTTGAACACAAGAAGCAAAGATGAGGAAAAAATCTGTTTAATTAAAGATAAATTATTGCTGAAGTATCTGAACTAAAAATCAGGCAATAGTAACAAAAATAAAAAAATAACAAAATAAAATGCTACTAAGTTATAGGTCATGTTAATGTATATCTCATTATCAATCTAAAAAAAAAAAAAAAAGCATAATATTTATGTCATCGCTTTAAAGATATCACCAGCTCCTCAACAAACATCATTTGCTGTCATAGACCTCAGCATCACTTTAACTTGTCAGAATTTCCCCCAAATCTACTGGGGATTTCTTGGAAGAAGAGCCAAGCACTTTTGTAGCAGACCAGAAAGAGGTAGCAGCTAAAACTCAGTGTTTGTTAAACTGTTATTAACTTTATTCCCCAAATTCCTTTTTGCAGAATATAATATATGAAAGTGGCAAGAGTTTCCTCAGTGTACCACAGATAGTAACATGTTTTAGATGGAGCAAAACTTAAAGCATTTCAAGACTTTAATACCTCACACAAGTGTGTGGTTTATTGTTCAATTTTTCAAGTAAAACCTGGCATTCCTATGATCAGGATATATTCAGTGCAGTTGTTTATATTCATTGTATTTTTCAGTATACTACAGTGATGGAAGAAGAAAGAAAGCCTTAGGAAAGAAAGGAGGAATAAAACATAATTCAAAATAGATAGCAGCCACTGCAAGCTGTTTTTTTTTATCTTTTATTATTCTGCTAATTTATGTCAATATCAAGAAGAGGAGATTCCTCACCAAGGATTTTAATAAGAAGGTAATGAATAATGACTCAAAATGCATACAGTTTTGGTTGGGACACCACCAGATGTGGAGCAGAAGCCATTCCAAAGATCACGGCTGTGGATTATTGGGTATTTTCATCATTTCAAACAGGCAGATTGTGGGTGAGCTGTGTACAGGAACAGAAGCCTGCAGCATAGCCTGCAGAGCCCGATATGTGTCTGCAGGGGATGAGGGAAGGACCCTCCAGAGGATGGGAGATGGAGGTGACCTGCTGATAATCAAACCCATGCAGGCAGTTCCTTTTACTGGCAGAACAGTAACTCCTTTTACATGTGAACAAGTATTTTCCAAAGACTGACAGACCATTTACATAGTATGCAAAAAAAGAAAACAGAAGGATGGAGAAGGGGCATTAATAAAATTCAGGTCCCATAACCCATAACCCATGTCCAGCTTATTGCAATCTATTTATTTCAATTTTCCATGCAGAGTTGTTAACTATGGAGTAAAAGTACAAGCGAGAGGACAAAATTAAACTAAATACCAGTAGAAGAGCAGAGGGAGAAGGGAACACAGCCAGGTTATTTTACCAGTTCTTCCATGGACATTTAAGAATGCAAAACATCCAACACAATATGCTGAGAGTGAATCCTTTGAGTAACATAAATGAACTGAAATGAGCAATCTCTCATTCCTCAGACTGGGGCTCATCATGTTTGGAGTGTGTTGGTCTCAGCTGTGCTGGCTGCTGGACACAGCCAGCTGGGGAAGACACCAGGGACAGTCTGCAGCAGGGGTAACCCGTCCCTGCACCCTGAGAGCTCTCTCACCCTCCCAGGCTTCTTGTGCCCGTCTCAGGCTGCAGCTGGGCAGGTTGGTTGCCTATCCATAACTGGAAATGTAGATTTGATAGATATCTGGTTTCCTACAGATGCTGGAGCTCTCCCTGGCCAGTTCCTCCATGTGACTCTGTTCATTTTCTCAGTCCCATTTCTTGTCCCAGCCCATTTCAGCACAGCAGTACAGGCTGGGCCTGGCTCAGAGCTCTGGCACTGAAAAGTCCATGGGCTTAAACACTCACCTCCAGACTGCTGAAATCCCCTTCCACACAAACCTGAATTCTGACATTTTCAAATGTAGGCATTCCTGACTTGGAGGTAGAATGGGATGGCCTCCAAGATTCAAGATACCACACAAAGGGAGAGTGGACCTTTCTTAGCCTTATAGGCTGATTTATTGTGTTCCCTTTACCCTGGTATTGTTAATGGCATAAGTAAACAAGCTTTTGTAATGCTGCTGCTCAAATTCAGAGCAACTTTCACTGAAGATGAACATATATAGCACAATAGCTCAACCAAATTTAAGCTAGCATTTAAGTGGATATTATGAATGCATCAGTTCTACTCTGGTTTACTTTTATAGCTTAACCTCAGATAACAGATCCAACTTCATACCAGAATATGCCAGTATGTATTAAACTCTAATTTTGAAAAAGCTTGAATAATTTATCAAGGCTTCTTTCCTAAAGAGATGGGCAGAACTGTGTAATTTAATTTTTAAACTTGTCATCACGAAGAACTCTAAACACATATTTTCACACAGATATTATCATAGCATTCTGCAGTATGGAAATATCTTGCAGGAGGATCTATAAGTGTTTAACTTTTGTAAATATGAACAAATAAAGGAAGGATCTTGGTGCCAGAAGCATGGACACATCCTTAGACATCTAAACATCTTTGTACTGAAGAGCTTAGGGTTTAAATAGGAACAGCAAGAGATGAGCCACATTCAAATAACCGAATGTGATTGATTATCTCTCTCCTTAAAAACATAGCTCCAATTAAAGATCGTTTCGAATGCAGATCTGATTTTTAATGATAACCAGATTGGATGAAACATCCTACGTAGAGCTCAGCCCCCCATCCCAGTGCCAGCAGCACACACTGGCCACTATGTCCACCTGTCAGTGCCAGCACTGGTGATCCCAGTGACACACACCCATCAGTATGAGAAGCCTCAGCAAGCTTCATCACTCTCTCATGAAGATGACTTCTAGCGCAGGTGTTTAGCTGGGCTTTTTATTGTCTAGTACTTATAAAATATGAGCTTTTATAGACTCAAGTCCACAGCACCCAGTGATGTTGCTTTGGAGCCCTGCTTGTACCAATTTAGTTTGGGGGTGGGGAATGAAGTATATTTCAAAAATCAGCATAATTTCTGTGTGGTAACTGAGTTATCATGCTAAGGGACAGCTTTCCACTACATAATTACCAAAAGTGATAAAATAAAAATTATCTTGAAAGTAACAATGGATGTAAAGTAGTTATGTAAATATATAATGTATTTCATTGGTAATAAATTTGAAAAATTTTCTTCTTTGTAGTCACAGAAAAGTTCTGTATGACCTATAATGTTTATAAGACAGCAACAGCAGACCCATCACCTGGGATAAATAAACTGCATGGGGCAAAACTGTAATAATGGCACCCACAAATGGAATATCCACTGCACATAGGGACAAAAAGTCATTTGTCTATATTTTAAAACCATCTGACACACGATCTGTCTGAACAGGTAAATTGTTCCTAGTGTGGTTACACCCTTTTCAGATTCTAAAAAAAAATTACAGCAGAACACAAAGGTTAGCAATATGAACTCCTTGTTCTCCCATCCTTACTTGCCAATAACCCAGTGCAAAGCCAGCTGTGAGCCTGTCATGCCCCAATCCCAGCCACTGCAGGGGCAATGAGCCACAGAGCTGGTGCTGGTGCGGCACCAAGCTGTCCTGCTGCAGGAACAGCCGCATCCACTGCCCAGTGCCACCTCAACAGCCATGGAAGACAGCAAGGGCAGTTCTACATATGGTCCTGATCCACAGCCTTGGGCAAGTAACTCACATCTTGTGGGATGGCGATGCTGGCCTTGCCATCTGATGAGAGTGAGTGGGAAATGACACAGCAAAAGACAGCCAAGGGATTGTCTGTCCTACATCTCATATATGGGAGCTCCACCTTCCAATCAAGCCATTCACTTTGCTAAAAAAATTACCACAGGGTCTGCAATTGTGGCTCGCAAATGCTTGCAGTGGCTCAAGGACCTCAACTGGGAGGAAGACTTAAACCTAGAGAGTGGCACTAGGGACCTCAGCTGAGAGCTTATACTGTTCTCGGGGGATATTTAAGCCAGGCACATGGGATCCATGCAGCGCCAAAGTTTTCAAACAAGTGGGAAAAGTGCCATCATCGGATGTGTGCACACCAAAAGGACTCAACTTCCAGCTACAATATTTACTCTGTGCCACCTCCTTTGGGGCACATGAAGCTTCTGTGAGGGTGGACTAGCTGTCTCACACACAATACAGGCGATTTCACTTCAAGATGAACGAAGGATTATGGGATTTGGCTTTTCCTCTTTTTTAAGTTGCTTTTATTAGAGCATTAAAAAATCTATAGGTGGCTCTGAGTCTGATGATATATATATCTGTACCAGACATTACTACTGGGATTCAGTGTTTTGCAGCAGATTGGATTTCCTCATATAAAATAAATTAATCAACAAGGAATGGATAATATGCAGAAAGAGCATTTGCATCTTAATTCACATACTAAGAAGCCTGTTGTTTTTCTATGCTATTTACAATAAACCTTGGCACTGCAGAACCTGTATGCTGTCTTTTATGTTGGAAATGTCCTGGTTTCTTCATTGCCGCATGTAATCAGAGCGAGGAACTGGTTGCTTTGAAACCATTGAGTCATGATTTTATTAAAAATATTTGAGGAGGAGCCATCTTAGTCACCAAAGCTTAACTGCCCTTCACCAGACCTTCTCAAGATGGGTGGGGTCACAGCTTTTAAAATCACCCCTGTACTACATGTGTGATCATGTGGGTTTTGGTGGCCCAGGGCCATACCAACAGCTTTAGTTGGAGCCACCAGCACATGACACAGATGACTGCAGAGTGTGGATCAGCGTGCACAATTCCTGGGAAGAAGAGGGGATGTTTAGCCACCCTTCTCATCCTTCTGCCTTCCCCGTCTCCATGAAAGGAGGGGTTTTCTGCCAAAAGAGAGAGAACCAAAAAGAGAAACCCAGAACATCACTATAGACACATTGAAATGCCTGCAGTTAAAGAAAAAAAACAAACAAACAAACAAAACAAAACAACCCCAGAATATATAGAGAAATAAAGTAGCCTTCCAAATAGGAGCTCTGAGACAAGAAAGCAAAGCCAAGTGTCTGAAAAGGAAGAATAAAGATCAGCCAGAGGGTGAGTGAAAGAGAGCCCCCTCCTCAGCTCCTGGCTGGAGGAACAGCAGCCTGATGCCAGCACACCTGGGGAGGAAGTGGAACACAAAGAGGTGCTGGTCCTCAGGTATTTCTTTCTCTAGGAACCTGGGCCTGGTACCCATCCCCATAGTGATGTCCAAGGCAGAAGCTGAGGATGTCACATCCCAAAGGGGCAGCTTTTGCTATGTGATTTAAAGGTAAATGATCTTGCAGATGAAGGACCATTAACTTCTGAATATTTTTGATCTTCTGTAGAGACATCCCCTTAAGCTATGAAATGAAATGCAAAAGCGGTTGGGCTCAGAAACAAATAACTGCCTGTAATTTACTGTCTGTCAGGATTATAACCTACATTTTTATTTTTTTATCAATACCACAGCAGAGTTCAACCACATCCACAAAACATTCATACATACTTGGTTTCCACTGTCCTCCACATTTATTCTCCCCTACCCTTGAGCAAGACAAATAAAGTTTTCTTGAGACTTCAGGCAGTCTTTTAAGTACAAACATATCATGTACTGGGCAGCATTCTTGTGACAAATTTCCTTCACTCCTCACACAGAGCACATGAAGCAGCCCTTCCAATCTGCTGCACCAACGGGGCTCCTGGGTCAGAGCCATGGAAGACACTGAATTAACTGCCTCGTACACTGGGCTGTACAGTCTGCTACACACTGCTCCCCTCCTGCCTCCTCTGAGATGTATTTCATAAGCAAAAAACTGCAGTTTTAATAAAAATTCAACATCAAGAGTACTTTGAGGGGAAGCATCACCCATTTTTAGAGTTGTTACCTTAAAATTAACATCTTTCCAGAGAAATGAGCTAATTCCATACAAAAGTCAACAGTGAATTCAAAACTCAGGATTGTCACATTTTCCATGCCGAAATAGCTATTTTGTCAATGTCAGGAGAATTTGACATTGACGAGTGAGATTTTGACAGGAGACATTTAATGCAATTTTTGTCTTTAAAAAGCACCTTTTTTGCAGTTATAAATAGTCTCAAAACCTCAGAAATTATTTCCGTTATTTCACATCCTTGGCAAGTTGTTGCAAGTCAGCGCAGCAGAGAGTGACAGTACCCAACTCCCACGGTGAACATCGCCTGCACCCCAGGCCATGGCCAGGGCTCAGTGAATAGAAATTCAGTTGGTCACAAGGAGGTTTGGTATGTGTTACTTACAGATGGAATAAAAAATAAATAGCAGTATTATGCCTCACACTGCATGTCAGCAGTTATTATGTTCCAAGCGAACAGATGATTCAAATCAATATAAGGAATTATGTGAGAGATTAGATAGTTAAAGAACAACTCAATAAGAATAAAACAAAACACCAGTAAAACCGTAATGATATGAGAAATCACATTTTTCTTCACTCTGCAAGGATTTCAGATTAAGGGCTGGATTTTACCACCTGGGACTGCCCTCTTCAGAGGTGTTTATTTATTTATGTTTATAGGAAATGGCCATTTGAACATTGACTCCTACCTGCTTCTGAAAAACTACAAACACACAAGCCCAACAGTGTCACACACAGTGCGATGATAATAACACTACACACTAGATTAGTCACCTGCAAAACTTTTTGTTATAAGAAAAAGGCTTTCAAAATAAAGGAATTGAGGTATCCTATATCTTTAACAATTAATCATAACTAATAATTCTTCATGATCAAGAAGCCTGTCCTTTTTCAATTGCAAAATCTACTTCCTGAACTAGAAGCATACTCAGCAGCACAAATTTCAGCCCAAAGCAGGGGCTCTAATTTCTGAATTCCGTACTTTCAGGAACAAGGCAAACCATCCCTGTGCATGGTGGTAGGAAGGTGTTCATTTGTCAGCAGCAGAAATGGACTCGGTGTTAGAGTCCCTTCAACAAAGCACCTGCACCAATTCTGTGGGCTCAGAAACACTGCCTGGACCCAGGGAAAAGCACACCAGTAAGGACAAATGGAAGCTGTGACTCAGGAAGAATGGGGCATACAATGGGAGAATAGCAAATGGCACAAACCAGGGTAAATTACCTCTCTCTCTCCTGCAGCAAGGACTTCAGACAGATGCTTTACTTAAAAAATCTACACAAAAAAATCCAGCAAAAGGACAATAGACTCAAGTTACCACTAAACTAAATAAATGTTTGCATGGTGTATGTAATACAGACAACCCTAGGGATGAAGCACCATCCAGCCCTCCATCAGCACCACAAATCAAAAGGATTTCTGCTTGAAGTGGAGCTGAAAATTGCCAGGAATCACATACTGTCAATTCTAGGCACACAAATCTTGTCTTCCCAGAAGGCTAAGACAGCTTTGTAAAGCAGAAACAAAAAGTAGAATTTTGTGAAGAAAAAAAAAAAAAAAAAAACAAACAGAAAAAGACCACCAAAATTCTATATTTTAGGTGCTTTAGATTTTAAACTATACAAATCTTGAAAAAATCTGATTTTAAACACAGAGAAACAGCTGTTTATCTTTGCAAAAGCTACCATTGCCTACTGAAATCTTAGGAAAAAAGCAGCTTCCAAGATTTTAGCACAGTAAGTGCAGGTATGCATTAGAAAGAGCTCTTCGGTCTCAAAGAATTCCCAAACAGCACAACCCGCAAAGTGCACCTGCAACAAATACTGAAGAAAAACCCACAGGAGTGAGAACTGCTATGAGAGAAATCCAGGTAAACATTTCTGAAGGGAAGGGTGGGTCTTATCCAAATGGAATGGCAAGTATAAAGATGGAAATTGCAAAGGGGAATATCTGACCACCCCTAATAAAGCAGCAGCAGCTCCGGTTCACCAGCAGCACCAGGGCAGAGGAACACTCCCAGGCACCACTCTGTTGCTCAGGCTGCAGGGACTTTCCTGATAACCCAGTACCTGTACTTCTGCTTTACATTATATAGTGTGCAACTTTAACAATAAAAATAAAATAATAATAACGATGACAATAATAACAACAACAACAACAACAATAATAATTTAAGATTTTATTCGGCTTGCCATTTTCTTTTAAATGCAGAGACTCATTTATTCCCACTCACCTTTTTGGACTGCATCTGCCCCACCCTCCGGAAGCACCTCTGGGCAGTTTCTCTGCCAAGACCGGTGTGGCTGATTGCACATTGTGGTTTTGGTAACTGATGAGCTGCTTTGCTGCTTCATTCTGGCTCATTCTCTGCTTATTGCATTTTTCTTTTCCAGGAGGAGGGGGCACATTAAGTGAGTTTACTTAAACTTATATGATTCTTACTCTTCTATTACCCATATACTCATACTTCAACAGACAGTTATTATCGTTAAAAACATTGCTCTGCAATACTAAGAGCATCAGACATAGAAGGACATCCCAAAGCTTTATTAATGCAAATGAAATCTTTTGAAGCCACTGAGCAAAGTACTGTTTTTATTATTATTTTCCAGAACTACATTTCTTTTTGGCATTAAAATGCCATCCATTTGGATTTTGTGACACTGCCACACTGACTCACGTCCTTTGCTTCTTCTTTAGTGAATCCAAAAATCTCCAGTGCAAGAACACAGCTTACAGCTTCCCAAGGCAAGTTTGCCTTGAGAACATTGTATTTCAAAGTCAAATTAACTTTCTGCTTTCCAAAGCATATAATTTACAAATAGTGAAGGAAGATGCAGGACTTGAACTGGTTCCACAAGGTCAGGGGTGTTGACCTGTCTGTGTGACTTGGAACAAGACACTTCCATGGGAGGTGCTTTCAGCTGAGCATGGTATTGACGAAACTGAAAATGGGAGAGTGATACTCAAAGGACATCCATGCATAGAACATTGATTCAGTCATACCATAATAAATGCTGTATAAAAAACCCCAGATGCTATAATTTCCAAACTGTGATCTTAGTATAAAATCCTACTTGCAACTTAGTAACCTGTAAATATGATAGCAGTCTTTTAAAAGGAATTAAAAGCTGGGGAAAAAAAGATAATATTTCTGTTAATTTTATACCTATGAAATCTGTGAGCAACATCTAAGATCACTACAGCTTAAAGTTGTGACAGAAAAAAATTTCTTTACCTATCTTTCCTTTCTCCACTTACTTATTATGTGCATTTCAAAGAACTTTTCTTGAAGACAATTTCATTACTTGCCCAGAATATTTAGCTAGAGATTTTGCTCTTGGGACAAAACATTCATAAGCACCAGCAAGTTATTTTTATATATATAGTTAAAAACATTATATTTAAAAGCTGCTCCAGCAAAAAAAGATATGGTACGAATTATCAATTTAAAATAATGGACATTAATAAAAATATTAAATCAAACTAGCAAAGGAAAAGAACCCTTTTTTAAATCATTGTGTCCCAGAGAAATCCTGAGCAATGGAGTCTGGATCCTTATGGGAATTAGCACCTAATTGTGACTTTGAAAGAATTTTCTGCAAAGCTCACTCAAGTCAGTGACTGCCAAGTGCTTGGACTGTATGGCCAAGAGTAGAGACTATAAGCATTTAAAGTGGTCTTGCACAGAATATAACTCAGAAATCCCTAACCAGAGTCTCATGCAGCTACCCTGGGAGTCACGAGTATGCTAACCTTCAAAGCTGGTATATTCGTAAGAACTTCTAGTGACACAGATCCACTCTGTTCTTAGATAAGATTCTTTAGGGTTATGCTTCTTCCAACATGTATTAGCCTAATTTTAGCTTCCATCCACTCTTTATACCATTCCACTTTTGCCTATTAGTTTAAAAAGCCTCCTGCAACCAAAAATCTTCTGCCATAGCATTTGTACCATTCTGATAAGTATCCTCTTAATCTTATTTTGACTAGACTGAGTCTCTCATTAAAAATGCAGTTTTTACAGACATACAATCATTTTTGCAGAACTTTTCTGAACCCTCTACAATTTGCTATAACCCTTTTTAAACTGTGTTACCAGCACAGGGCTGATGGCATGGCAGCCATCCCACAGGCAGGGTATAGGAGAGCAAGACACCACGCTTCCCCCAGGTACCTCCAAGGGAATGCTGGGTGGTATGAAGCCACAGCTCACAGGTGGGCCCTGTCCCTTAGAGCATCAGGGTGGTCTGGGCTGGAACCCTCCCGCCCTGCAGATGCAGGCAATGTTCTCTGTTCCCAAATGCCCAGACATTGATTCTGCATTAGGATGCAAAGAAGACCACACTGACTACCACAGGCTTTCAATCAGACTTCAAAAGAAAATGAGCTGTGAAAAATGGACCCTTCCAAGGACCAGAAGACAGGTGTGTTAAGAGCTTATTCCAACAGCATTGTGCAGCAGGAAATACTTATCAAGGCCAAAATGATGGCCAAAGGGTGGTCTGCACCAAGGCGCAGCTGGAGCAGTCCCAGCCCAACCAATGAAAGAAGCCATCAGAAGAGGGAGCTGACACCTCCATGTTGACAGGGAATACCTGTGCCTGTTAGTACAGCACTATTTTAGGTTTCTAGTTCTAGCAGTGTTCACTCAAAAAGTACCTCCAATCTCATCTATTTTTGTCAACGCAATAAGTTAATGAAAAACAAAAAGTCAACAGAAAAACCTGACAGATGCTACAGAGAGGATGCAGAAGAATGGAGCTGATCTGCAACCGCTGAGTGGGTAGATGACATCCCATTACAGAGCAACCATACACAGCTACAGTTTTTCAGAAGAAAAATGGAAAATAGTTTTACCTGGTATGAGAAGACAATTCTAAGATATAGACTTGCAGGCATTTTGCAATAGTTCCAGAAAAGGTTACTGTTCTTACATCATCTAAGATAATATTCAGTAAATCCTCTCCCCACTTGCAGAAACCCTGGCTGCAGGCCCTGGGGCCCAATCCTGCTATTTGAACATGTTCCAAGACCAAATCAATAAATAGTGAGTGCCCAGCTCTTTGGATTCAGGGGCCTGGGCCTTAAGGTAAGTCCTCTACTGGAAACATAGAAAGGAGTTTCTGAGCACCAAAATGTGCTGTTCATAAACCAGAGTAGCTACTGATCTATGTGAAACAAACTTCTGCCACTGACCACTTTCCAAATTGATGATTTTCTTTTAGGGTTTTTCAAATGTAAAATGACAGCCATGAAAAAAAAAAAATATATATAAGAAAAGCAATACTCATTCTGCATTCCCACTGCCTTCCCTCTTCCACCTACTGGCTTTCACTGGCTGAAGAAATTATCCCACCTCTCCAAAGACAAGGCTCCTTCTGTTTTCTACAACATCTGACCTTAGCATCTGTCAGACCAGAGACACCAACAAGGGCCTGAAGCCTTCTCCAGCCTGGCAATTCTTGAATTCCCATACTATTTGCCAGCAAACAAGTAAACTCCTCCAGCTTTTTAAATAGCAAGATATTCTTCACTTCTCCGTGTCCTCTGAAATACCATGTACATTCACATTTCTCTCAAAGCAGTAATTGTGCAAGTTAGTAATTCTTAATAATTACAATGAAGATGCCTAGATTATTTTTGGCTATCAAAATTGAAGCCCTTGTACAGATGCAAATATCTTATTTTTAGAGAGATGCAGAGCCACATTTTATCTCACAGTCTAGTGTCTCTTTCTTAAAGGGCTGCAAATTCTCTTATGCACTGTATCTTTGTCCTCGCTAATGTGGCACTTACTAGAAGTGGCTACTAATATACCAGTATCTGTGAAGCTTCACAAAGACAGGAAGAGAAAAACTATTTCTTCAAGCACAGTAGTCTTGTCTCTATGTCTTCAAAGTAAGCTTTTTTCTGTTACCGTTCTCCCTCAATGACCACAGTAGGGGTGGGACTGAAAGGAGAAGATGAGCAGTTTACCTTAAACCAGGGCACAAGCAAGATAGGAAATATTAATGCTAATCAACATTCTTATTCATGACAGCACTAGGGACACAAAAATTGCCTGGACATCTCCCAGGCATATTTCCATGCTTAGTGATAGAAGTGATACCTCACTCTTGTATACTTTGTGGTTAATCCATTTTTCCTGGAAATAAAATATTTTCCATTTAACTTTTGTACTACTGTTGTAAATCTGTTATTTTCAAGATGAGCTTTGCAGACAGGCTTTCATGTGTAACCCAAGCCCATCCTTTTGAAAATATCCCTCCTTCCCTATAGATTTAACTGTCATGGGCACAGCCGCTGTAAGGAACACCAGGCAAAGGAATCTCCTCTCCACGGTGCAGCAGTTGGCTCCACCAGCGCTGTCAAAGCTCTCAGCAAGGTTTGGTGGCCATGTAGCCTCTCCTGCCACCACACTGCCTGTCTGGTAGGACACACAATGAGCAACCATCTAGAGCAGAAAATGCTATTTAACGACAACATTGTTTATGCACCTGACAGTCATAATTGGAATTAGGTTGGGGAGTTTCCATGGAAATAAACATGAAAACATGACACTAAGATACAAAGCAGAAAACAGATTTGAGGGTCCTAGGCTGTAGCCCACTGACAGTCTGGAGGGACTCCAGCATTTGTCCCAGCACTGAGAGAGCAAAATAGGGATAAAATAATTCCTTATGAAATTATATCCCCTGTCACGTTTCAGAGCTACTTCACTGGTGATGGGTAGTCTGGTCAAGAGCAACACAACCTGTACCACTGCAGAAACAGTAGCTTCCGACATCTTATAGGCAGCAGAGGTAGCACTGCTCAAAACTCAGCCACAGCCAGTGGGAACCCACGGCCCTTTCATGTCAGATTCAAACATCTCAGAAACAAGCTTTGATCTGCAGATTCAAATGCTTGGATTTACAGCTTCTGTTTGAGGAATGCTGCCCTGTGTGGTACATGAGCTATAATCTCCTGTGCCCTGTTGACAGCCTGATGAGAAGGTGGGTTTGCTTAGGCTGCGTGTCCCAGACAAGGAAGCACAGAACCCTTGGGATGGAACTACCAGTTCTTCCTTACCAGTGACCATTCTGGGGCACAAGCACAAGGTGGCTGGGAGTCATCACCAGTCACTTCCATCATTTGCTCCTTTGCCACAGAGCCAGAATTCTCATCTCAGCCCAAGCACTCCAGCGAGTGGGAAAGATCACTGAAATGCAGCAGTTAAGAGAGAAATGTTGAAAATTTATTGCCATCATTACAGCCAAAAGCAAGTGGAGAACCATCATCTTTCTTTTCAAACATACCCACCACCTGAAAACTATTTCAAGAATGAGCTGCATTTTATTAGGACTAACCTCACTGCAGTCTGGATGGAAAAATGGGAGCTCCATCCTGCTTTTGCTCAAAACCCTGTGCCTTACCGTAAGGAACACTGTGCTGGTAAAGCCGCGTCTCCCCAGCCCTAAGCAGTGTCAGGATGGAACTGAGCTGAACAGACTCTTGATGCTCCTCTGCTCACTGAACAGACATCACACTGGCAGGGTGAAATGCTGTGCTGCATCACCAGCCCTTCAGCTTGCTGCAAAAAAAGCTATTTTCAAACCAATACAGCTCACAGTTGCCTGGGGATTGTAGCTTAACTCCTGGAAGCGGCATAGCCATGGAGTTCTTCACACTTTTCTGCATCCTGAACAATGATGGACCACAATCTGGCCCTTATCCAGGTAACAAATACAGAACTCAGGAAGTCAGCATGAGAGTTTTCTTGTAAGTCTGATAAAGAACAGTAAGTTCAAATGGGGAGAAGGTCTTGACTTTGTACCAATTCCACCTACAGCAAAATTATAACTTGAATGGCTCTATGTATTGCTTTCTTGCATTTGTCTGATGAATTACTGGAATTTGTGCAACAAATTCTTACTCAGAAATAATGCTATTAACAGTTTTTCAGGAATACTTGTTGAAGACACTACACCCTTAATTTCTGAGCTCTTTCTAACTTCATACTCTATTTGTACAGATAAATGAGTATGGCTTGAATGTGATGAGTCAAAGGATGAAGGTTCTTGCAGGAAAAGACTGGACTGCTATCCAAGAAACTTGAAGTCATACTCCAGCTCTGCTGAGGTGCTCATCCTGGACATACCATGCCTCAAGGCTTTGCATGCCTCAGTTCTCCAATGGTAAAATGAGATTAAAGACAGCAAATGCTGTCAGCAGAACTCCCTGAGGCTTGTCAAGAGGCCAGACCCTAGCAGACAGCCTTCCTTTGGCCCTTCACATCCTCTTTGATTCTAAAACCTTCTATCTGAATACAGTATTTAGTGTAACAAGGGATGTCACAGAAGAAAAACAATCAAGTCAAAAATCATACTTCAAAGAAAAAAAAAAAAAAAAAAGGTCACATCCCACATGTTCTTCATAAACATCAGTTCTCATATCCTAAAATAATCACTGAATTTTCAGATCTGTCTTGAACCGGAGCAGTTCATTCCAGTTTAATGCCCAGCTCCCCTTCTGCTGATGCTGTACCCTCCCACACCCCAGACCAGGCTCCCTCCATAGCCTCTCACCTGCACCATCACTTCCCCATCTTTGCTGCAGCTAACACTGACAGCCACACACACTGCAGCTGTTTTACATCATTTACATCAGGCAGGTCACACTGAAGGGAGGTCACCAGATGCTTGGCCAACAATCCTCTTCATTTCAGCAAAAGCAACATTTTTTGCAAAAAAGCAACAAAGGAGCTCCTTGTTTGGGAGCACCACCCACAGGGGTTCAAAGCCAAGAACGTCGCACCAAGGTAAGGTCAAGGGCCAGCACTTAGTATGTCCCAGAGCATCCCATAGCAGCTCACAATCTTGTATGCTCAGATTATAGTAGAACAACAAGTACCACATCCTTGCCTAAGAGATACATGAATTATTGATGATGTTCAGGAGCCCTATTAAACTGTCTAGTAGGCCAGCGAGAACATTTAGTAGTTCAAACGCATCAAAATGCATAATAAAGCTTTCTATTTTGAAGTTTGGCCGTTAGAGAAAAGAACCCTGGCAAATATATAATTTTGTGTAATTTCACTTGGATGTTCACTGTAATAGCTGTAGTATTTATGACACTATGAGTCATACACATACAATCCTCACATAGCAAAGACGCCAAAAACACCATTATTCTCACTATTTAACATCAGAGTCCTTATGCAGGAAAATATTCACCTAAACGCAAGGCCTGCTTATGTGCCTTAAACTATAGACAGTCTATAAATATGTACTATTACTGTACATACATCTGTGTGAGCCATGAAATGCCTATAAATATCATAAAAGAATTGTCAACATTATGAGAAACAACTTATAGTAATTCTTATTTAGATCCTGCCTGTAAAATTGAGAATTCAATTAAATTGCCTTCTTACTATGAGCACAGATAAGCCCTTGTCATCCAATAATTAAATCATAAAATAAAGCCTCTCAGAAGAAGAGACTATTGAACATTCAGTACATTATATTCAGTCCCATCCAGATCTGCCAGTGTTTGTGCGTTTCACTGAGTGCAATCAGAAGACAGGGAAAAAACATCATCTTTATTTTAAAGGTAGGGTAGAGTGAGATAGAGCTGTTTTGAGGGGCATTTTCAATAAGTCAGAGACAGATATTTCTCCCTTCATCTCTGGCAGATATTCAGCAGCAGACGGAAGATGTTCCTGTGCTAGAGGGTCAGCCCCTCTCCTTAGTTCGTAGGAGACTGCAGCTCCTGAGCACCTCACCCCTTGCTGATCATCAACACCGTTTTCACAGCTGCCAGGGACCTTTCTGGGCAAAACACAGCACACAGCTTCTAGGATTTCACACATTTATTCACTGCTGTTAATAATCACACAGTGTAAACCTGAGCAGTAAAATATTTATTCTGAAAGACTCGGTGTCTTGATTTAAGGTACCATTCAGTAGCTTGGGACTCAGAGTCCACCTCAACCACTGCAGTCTCAATGAAACACTAACCAGCATTAGTTAGTGGAGAGGTGCTGTCACGTATGATATTCAAAGGCATTTAACGGGTTGTAGATGCTACATAAATACTATGTAGCTTTTATTCACTAAATCTACATAAAGTCTAAAATCCTTCCCTCCTTTCCTGCAATCACCATCCCCATAAAAGTTACTAACTTGGAAAAATATTTAATCTAGAGTTGTTAGATTCTATGAGAAGCCTCAGAGATTGCACAGAAACAAACCGTATCATCCACAAAATCAGTCCTTTGCACAGCTCTACCATGAGCAGTAACTGCCCTGAACCCCAGGAAAAAGATTACAGAATCTGTAAACTCTGAGCACTCTCAAAACCTTTCCTGGCAACCAAAGAATTGTTAACAAACAGGGAGTTTAGTCTTGGAAGTCATTAAAAACCTAACACATTTCCAGAATCACATAGACCCCAACACTGCCATTGCACTGGATTTCTATGGAGCATCACAGCAACAGCTATTAAAAGAGATGGGAGCAACAACTCCAGGCAACTGTTTGTCTTTGGATCTTTATCTTTTCCAGAGTCAGCATCTGCATTTGTGCAAAAGAAGAGGATAACAGGGCCTCTTGTCCAAAGGGAACTACATCTTCCTATCAGCTTTAAAATAAGTAAAATGAAATAGGAGGCCTCACTTTTTTCTTCTATTTCCTCTCCAATCAACAGTCTATCATTCTGACAAAACTGAACTATCAGAATATTATAACAAGATTTTCAAGCTTGATCTCCCAGCTACTCATCCTCAGTGAAACCACTGTCATTGCAACATACATCCAGCCCCTCATACTATTAGGAAGTCTAGTGTTTGATTTAAGTATTTTCTCATTTTTCCTCAATCATCCAGAAACAAAAATAAAGTCCCTGAGCAACACAAAGCGAACAAGAAAATTCTGTCTCAGCATGCACAGTCTTCCTCCCAGAAATCTCAAAACAAGAATCAGAGGTAAATACAGCTCTATAATTATTATTCACTAAGTGTTTCTAGTGGGCTTGTTACTTGAAGATGCAGTCTTCTGCATCAACGCAAGAACACTGTAAACCCACTTGCAAACTCTTTCTGAATCCACATGGCTCAGGGCAGTGATGTGGCTGATAGTCGTCTCCTGATCAAAGTTATCTCTTGGAATCAGTGGCCCAGGACACAGCCCATACAGGAGAAGGATGATGCAGCTGCAGTTCTCAGAGTAAGAAGAGGTTGAGGCTTGTTTCTTTTAATACACATCTACTGAGAGTCCTTCATTTGGATTCTGGATTTAGTTTTTCCTTCAGCCACAGCTTTCTGACAAACAGACAAAAAGCTACATAAGGACCAAAGCTGGAAAGCCTTACAAGAGATCATTTGGACAGCATGGGACAGGGTTACTGGGAAGCATTGCACAAAACCAAAAATGTTTTCTTGTCTCACGCCTATGGCAGGTCACTTTGCTCCTTCCAGCTTCAGCCCTCACAGGAGGGACTCAGGAAAGCAAAATCCATGAGCATTAAAGGGATAACAAGTTGCTGTAATAGACACAGGTTTTGGCTCTGTTCTCTATAGTGCTATTTTACATGCAGCAGTACTAGGGTCAAAGGACATTTGTAATGGGTTTCCCTGGCTGTACTGGTCAGGAAGGTTCATTCAGCATTCAGCACGTGTGCATCCAACAGGCAGCAGACTCAAGGGAAATAGACAGAGCCATTCAAGACCTGACACTAGTGAAATTAGCTGCATGGCATGAAATAAAAGTCCCCCGTCCCTCGAAATGCTAGTACTATGGCAGCAATAAGCCCAGTCATTTCACGCTGCTCTGCAAGTCACTATGCAACACTTACATGTCAATGTGCTGAACTGTGCATGCATCAGTGAAGTATGAACTTTCTTAATATGTTGTAAAAACAGTGATATCAAAAATGTGAAAATACCCATAAACATTAGCCTATTTCAAAATTGAAAATAGTCATGCAGTCAAATGCTTTGTTTCCTCAGGAACAGTGGCAATCCTAAGCAGCCTACTCTAGAAACAACACCCTAAAGTTTGGGTAGACAAAAATGTCAGGTTAAAAGAAGAAATCCAAAATTAATTCCAGTGAGAAAACAGAAAGAATCCTCCTCAGACTGCTTATCCATGCCCAGGGGTCTTCTCACAGCCTGGGACTATAGCAGAATGGCCTCTCATCCCACCAAGCACTATATGCATGTACTGAACAGTTTACACAGCACAACAATAAAAACATCGCTGCAAGCCTTCTTCTCCCTCTAAGATGGACATATAAAAAAAACCTGTGGTGTTTGAAATTGTATTTTCTGAGAGGTGAAGAGGGATAGAGAAGGAGTCAGGTGAGCCCAAGCAGCCCAAATGGTAGCAGAAGGGACCCTTGTGAACGGATGGAGCTTCTGCTTAAGCAAGGAGGGAGGAAACTTGCCCTCCTGGGCATCTCTTCTCCCAGATCTGCATAGTTAGCTCATACCCACATCTTCTCCTTCCCAGTGTATGGGTCGTCTCACTAAGGTGCTGCAGGAAGATACAGCATTGCCCTACTGCTGCTGAAAGAACCAGTAGAGAACCATACTTTATCCCCTCCAACTCTTCAGAAAATTAATTGAAGGCCCAAGATGGGCCAGACTTCTACAGTCTACTTTGACAGACTAAATCTGCACAAACTCAACAACACAAGTTGGGGAAACAAAGAGAACTATCACAAAATCTAAAGCCAACAGCAGCCAGGGACAAAGTTTAAATCTCCACTTAATGCATTTGTTATTTGAGGGCTCACCACAGATGAAAATATTTCATCTCAGCTTGGAAAAAAAATGCTGCTACTCAAGCTGAAAAGGGGACCTCCTCCACTGCTCCCATGAGCTAGTACTGTTAATACAGCAGTCCTTGATCATGACTATGCTCTAATACACATTCTAATACTTAAAACAAAAAATGTACACTTCTCTTTTACTATATATATAGGTGTACTTAAAGTCAGTATGACTTGCTTGTTTAAGTATTTGCACCACGATGGATGCAGCAATAACTCCAATCTAACCAAACCTTGTTTGCAAGTAGCACAGGATCATCACTTCAGAAAAGGATTTTACAGTATCATGTCCACACAACCAGTGAATAACCTTTAGGAAAATGAAGATCAAGGTAATCAATAATTCACACACACACATCCAGGTAGAATGCCTTTCTATTACCCTTTGGCACATTTATGATTTGGTTTAATAGAAACTTAGGAGATTTCCTTTTGCAACATTTATTTTTATTCAGCTTTCAGAAACAGTTACACTCTTTTCGATGCACCCTATCAGCACTAACAGTCATTAAAGTAATATCTGCATAACACGCGCTTGCACATCAGCTGCCCTTGAGAGCTGCCAGTGCCCCAAGCCACCCTGCCAGCAGAGCACGCACTTACCAGGATGGGACAGGCATGGGGGGGCCTACTGCTAAGACACCCACAAAGCATTCTTCTAAGAACAGAATGAATCAATCCAACCTAAAATTGAGTCAATATGTTCTTGGTATCTTCATTTTGAAGAAAACTAACTTTAACAAGCATCCAAAGCTTGAAAATTATAAAGACTTCTAAGAGAAATATTCTGCAGCCCCAATGGAGCACATATTTTATTTAAATTAGCATTATACCTAAGAGTTTTAGCATGTATTTTCTTCTCAGGCAATCCTATATTACTTTGTGACTGTCTCATATCACCCCAAATAACACTGTTGCTGGCTAAATGAATACTGTGCTGTACTTACAGATGATTTATACAGAAATAAAACATATATCAGTAGGCATAATTCTATCCCGAGTCTCTAGATACAATTCCTTTTGGCATCAAAGAAATTATGGGTGTTTCTGCCCTGAATTTATAACAAACAAATTTACATATGCACAGACTCCTGAGCTCTGGCACACACAACTTTGCACAGAGTTGGAGACCTCCATAAGGAAAGACAGTATGTGTTTCACTCTGTGCTGTTCACCATCCCCTCAGCCTCAACAACAGCCACAGTACAGCTCCCATGGTTCCTCTGCTGCAGGGAGAGAAGGGGAACAGCAAGAAAGAAAAATGCCCAGTCTTATTCAACAATCCCATGGCACACACTGGAGCCCTTAGAGCTGGAGGGACTTGGGAAGTCCCCTACGTCAACAGAAGAACTCTTATTCTTACTGATGAGGTCAAACCTGGAAGAGCTGGATACCAAAGGCCTGTCATGCCAATTAAGTACCTCTGTCTTCCCACTGATCTTCTGTATATCATCTTAAGGAAGTTCCAAGGAATTCTACAAAAAATTTGCAGATAGTAATGAACAAAGTAACAACCACAAAATAATACATATCACATGAAGAAACTATGACCCAGAAATAAAACCCTTCTATCAGTAAGGCTGACCATTAGCTAAGGATAAATCAGACTCTGGTAAGTGAGCTGGCTGCTAGAGTAGTGATGGTAACAGAGGAAGCTTCAATTCAGCTTAGAACTAAAAAACTAGTAATTACAGGTCTAGTGCCTGCAACATCACTCTTCTGAGCTAGCTGCTCAATGCCCTGGAAAGTATGTTTTACTTGCTAATAGGGATATTTTTAAACTGAAAATATATTTTTCTACTCACTTCACACAGTTTAGACAAGATTAAAAACAAGTTTTGATTCTTGTTTCAGATTTAAAGGAATACTGGAGAAGGTTTCAGAAAAACAAACTGGAAATAAAGAATGAACCCCAAAGTAACCATGAAGATGCAGACAGAAAAATTCCCACAGACCCTCACATACATCCACTTACAACCTTGGTTCCTGTAATGCACCTCAGTGTCATACCACAGAAAAGTCCCCATCCTGGTAACCCTAGCAGCCCCCCATGTGCCATAATGTGAGGCCTCGCATCTCCTCACCCCTGAGGAGAGGAGCAGTGGTGCAGCCAGGCCAGCCTGTGCTGCCTGCCCACTCTGTGTGAATGCTGGTGGTGCTCCTGGGCAGGACAGTTGCCTGTCACCTCTTCAGAGGTGAGGGATATTGGTTTGGGTCTCTGCCTCCCCTCTGTGGCCATGGTCTTCACAAAACTTTTGCAACATCACACTTCCAGCTATGTCATCTTGTGTTACAATTAACCAGAACTTGAAAGCTGGAGGAATCTGTTGGGCAGCATGGTGATGTATGGGATCATCAAGGACTCCTTCCTTTATCTTGCCACACTGTGGTCATCTTCTCAAGGAGCCGCTAAGGAGGAAAGACACAAGCTCTGGATCACTTGGGTGCAAGGAGCCCTGCAGAACCCCAGGACTGGCTCAGAAGCAAGCGTGGAACTGCCCGAGGAGAGGAGAGGAGAGGAGAGGAGAGGA